>QOCX01000090.1:148650-195933 GCA_005959815.1 Sarcophaga bullata
TGCAAAGCAGACTGCAGATATAGCTTCAACAAGAAGAAGACCTTTATCAGTCGTACAAGTTCGCAAGCCCCTGTTGGAAGACAACCCTTAAAATATCACAAGTACAAGCAAAAACTCCTACAATATTACAATGAAGTATTTATGTATACGTATGTATGTATGTATATGCATGAAATGGTCTTAAGAATTTTATGTCTTCTTTAAACACACGTAAAGGATTTCGTTTTTTTTTTTCAGTAAAAAATTTTTTTAAAAACATTATTAAATACGACGCCTGTAAGGGTTTGATGGTATTTATTTATTATTATTTTATTTTTTGTTGTTGTTATTGTTGTTGTTGTTGTTGTTGTTGTTGTGTTATTTATTTAAAATAAAAAATGGTTGCAACAAATTGCTGTAGGTGGTTTTTTTAGCTTTACAACAACTATGTTTGCATACAAATATTGTTCATAGTCGTACATACACCAGCTTTTTTTTATATTTTTTTATTTTTTTTATTTTGATTTCTCTGCTATGCAGTGCTTATTTATGCAAAACTAATTCCATTGAAGTGGCTGGTTGTGTATTATTACTTTACATTTTTATTGCCAGTTTCCGGTAGACATTCTCTTACCCATACACATGCATGCACTTTCGTCTATACATACATATATTGTACATGTACATGTAAACGTATACATTGTTTAGTATTTTTAGTACTTTTAGTATTTTGATACCGAATATGTCTGTATATGTTGTTCTTGCTTAGAAATTGCCTTACCAGCTAGGAAGAATGTTTTTTTTTTAATTTATTTTTAAATTTTAATTATTTTGAATAATAAAAAAAAGAAATTCCTTGTTCTTATTCAATACATTCCAGAACTCTATTTGTTTTTAAGTTTTAATTCAACAAAATCAACATGTAACATTACGTAAGAGAGTGTTTAACTTTTTAGTTCATCATTATGTCAGAAGTAGTGTCTTGTAAAATTTTCTTGTAAACAAAAAATGTGAAATGTTGTGTAATTGGTTCATATTTTTATGGATATCCTCAAGGTAATTAGAGGAGGGGTGTTGTACTTGGTCATAGACCCAAGCAATCCATTGCCAAAGTTAATGGAAAACAAACAAAAATTTTCCATGCTTTTGAATTTTAAAAATTTATAAATTTCAATCCTCTTCGAGAGTCACTCAGCCAGCCACTGACTACATCTTTAGCCAAAAAAGAAAAGAAAATAAAAAAGATCACTCTTGGGCAGATTAGAACTAAGTGAGTAAAGTTGTCTGCAGAGGTCGAGTTTTATTCGCTCTTATATTAAACCATACATACATAATTGGTAATTACAACCCTTCACCCAGAATTTCGATTAAGCTTCTCACACCACTTATGTCTTACATCCAATAAGCCAACATACTACCTACTAGACTATCCCTTAACTGCTACCTTTCCTTTTTCTATCCCTCCCATGTTCATGCTTTCTTAAGGACGTTTGTGTACAATGGGCCAATTTGACCTACGGGTACTGTACTTGACCCTTGTGACAGGTGAACGTCCTCTAACCTAACCTAACATAATTTAATAGACTACGGCGATGTAGCCTTATTTTATACCAATAAGATTACCAAAATTAGTGTCTTGTTTTTACTGCTTTAAAGGTCAGTGCTTTACGTAGGTAAAATCAGAAAAGAAATTTTCAGAATTCCTTCCGTATTTTAAAACTGAGAGTAAAAGCCTTACGAATGATTTTTTGCGTTACACGATTGGGAAAAACCAAAACAAAGTGAATTGAAAACATTCCACAATCCAATTAAGTGTGATAGTAAAACGAAGAAGTTTAAACGATAACAGCTTGGCAGATCATGTGGCTACTGTGAGCGTTCAAGTTCACCTTAAGAGATACTGTACCGTAATGGAAACAATTCGTACAGTAATGAATACGGGATTTAACTTCAGCATCTAGGTAAGGATAAGGATAAGGTGTCTTCTATTGTTATAACCTCTTGCAGGACATATGAAAACGAAACGATGGTATACTGTCAATGTCATTGGCCATGGAGCAATGTCCTTGCTAAGCTGAAGAATTTTAATAATCAATGTGAAGCAAAACAAAGATAAAATGACAAGATATTTTGTGACAGAGCCCCATATCCCTTAAAGTAATTAAAGGGAATTATGAATTTATATTGTCCCAAAACAGACAAAAGATTAACACATAAAGTATGATATCTGGCTCGGGGGTACACACTATACTTTACTGTGCCATCTGAAGATTGTACATGTAAACATTTTATTGAACTTCTAGACTTAAAAACGTAAAAAGATATGTAAATTTCGTTTTTGTTCTATAAATTCTCTGATTTTCTTTCATTTAAGACTGAAAATTGAACTTCAAAATTTTCATAATTGCCAAGAAATTTCTACTTACTTAATAGGAAATGTTAGCTATTATGTGATAAGATCTGAAATTGATAATATGAATCGAATATAATGGCACGTAGTACAAATATTTTCCAAGGAAAAGTTTTTGAATGTATGCTGTGTTAATAGGAAAGTATTAGAAATTTTACTGATAAGAAATTTGTTTTTTGAAACATAATTCTTGCAAAGTGCAAATTAAGTGAGTGACTATTTAATTTGTATCATTTAATGAAAGCTTTGTTGGAAATTGTCTATAAATTTCAAATCAAACTAATCTAATCGCTGAATGTTTTTGTGCACTGGCATAGTGTGGAGGATACAAACCTCACAATATAAGGCTTCATATCAATCCCATTAGACAAATAAGCATTTATTTGTGAAATATACAGTGGCTCAAACGTATTATTGGACAATAGGCATATAATTGTTCAAAGCTTCCATAAGCTTGTCCATAGGCTCTATAAATCTACTATCAGCACAGTGGAGCAGTTGAAACACGATATTAAGCGAGAATGGAACAACAAAACCCTGGAATTTTACGCCCATCTCGTGCCGTTGATGCCTCTAGGTTTGGAAAAAGTAAAAAAAGCAAAAAGGTTTTGGCTCCAAGTGTTAAAATAAAGCCTTTTATTTCACTGCCCAATTATGCGTTTGACATGAATTTCGCTAATATTGTTTTCCTTTTTTGTTTTAAAAATATTTTTAAATAGAAAATATTAAGCATGATATATTGTTTAAAAGCTGTTTTAATTACCTAAAAATCTGCATTAAAATTTTTTTGAAATATTTCCATTAAAGTGGAAAAATTGGCAGTTAAATTATTATGTAGCTAGTGTGTAATTTTTAGGTTAAATAAACATCCATTCGCACAAAAAAAATCGATCCATGAGGATCTTTTTCAGCTGCAACTTTCGGTTTTTTGGTTTTTGTTTTTAATTTTCAACATCCATGGCAGGGTACGTAATGTAGACTTAAGTAAAACAGTCCGAGAATTTGCAGGATAATGGACACTAAGCAATAGCAAACTCTAAGAAATTTTGTATCAGGAATGCATTAAAAGAGGAATTTACAAGCATATCCTTATGAGCTGCTAGAATCGAATTCTAGTAGGTAGTCTAGGTGGAAGTATGTTGGCTTATTATACATAAAGTCACGGTTCAACCAGAGGTTCACAACAGATCAAACGTCTGTGACAAAACAAAATACGAAAAAAATATTTCTACAACAACTAACTCTCAAAAGATTTCAGGCAATCACTCTGAGTTTGAAATAAAATTATCATGAAAAAATTTTTCAAAGACCTGTCGTTCAGAGTCGACTTTAAGCTGTAGGTCCCGCCTCTTATTTGTAAACAAAAGTGGTGTGAGAAGGCAGGTCGTTGTCCTGCAGGGTTTTAATGTACAATCATGCATGTAGAATGGAAGTCAGGAAAATACATGGCAAAGGACAGTAAGAGGCTGAATAGAATAATTTTTTTGCCAGCAAAACAAAATTGAATACAAATATGTAAGGTTCATTGTAAATGGACTAGATTAATAATAATATAATACATTAAAGCCTTAAGGCTCTCGGGATTTATATTAACTATGCTTTACGCATACGATTTAAACAATAGAGCGTATGCGGCAGATCTCTCTTGCTTATGCCATGTTCTATACTTTATGGTACATTCTATGATATGATTTGAAATAAATCTTGTACAGATATTAAAGCATTTAGCTTACCTTGTTTTTATAAACACCTTCATGAGTTCAGTGCATATTTAATTGAATTTAAAATATGGTTTGTTGATCGTATGCGAACTATTTTTTTTTTTTAATGACATTTTTATATTGATTTCGTGTCCATTAAAAATAGATTTAATCAGTCATTAACTTTTATCAGCAAAACCGAAATTGTTTATTGTTTTTAGTTCATAAATTGTTTGTATTTATAAAATTTTTATTTTCACATTTTTTTTCGTTCTTGTTTTTTTTTCGTTTTTTTTTTTTCATTTTAAAAATAAAAATTATAAACAAAAAAATTTTTGCAATTAAAAAAATGAATGATAAATTTTTTTAATATTAAATACTGTGTATGTATATAATGAATGCATTTAGTAAAGATTGTTTTACAAGCAAACGGCAGCTAAAGACTGTATATGGCGTTATCAAACAGTAAATATGAGTTTTCTGAGCGCACAGCATTAATGACAAAACAAAAACAAAAAAAAAAAAAAAGAAGAAAAAAAATAACCGAAAGCGATAAGGATTATCGCGAGTCTTTTAGGGTCTTAACCTTGCTTGTTTCTGTTGTTCGAGTGCGGCTAATGGGAGGCATCGAATGCTGCTGCTGTGACTGTTCGCATGTATAACATATGTCTGTGAATGTATTTCTCGTATGTATTTATAAAATATTTTTAGATTTTAAATAGTTGTTGTTTATAGTTTTAATTTTTTTTTTTTATCAATCTGTTCATATTTTTTTATAATTCCGTGATGCTTTCTTTCTCTTTTTTTTTGTATTTCACTGTTCAGTTCGAAAAGAAAAAAAAATATTTTTTTCCATGTTTATCAATATTGTTTGCATTTGAAATTCAATATATTGTATTTGCTTTAGTTTATAATAATTGTTTTAATTTTATTTCAATTTTATTTCTATTAAAAATCAAAATAATTTCAACATTTATTTTTATTTTATTTTTTAATTTTATTTTTTTAATTTTATTTTTTAATTTTAAAACCCAAAAATTTTTTTTTTCATTGAATTTTCTTTTTCCTCTTATTATTATTTTTTTTTTCATTTATTAATTTCTATTAATTTCTTTTGTATTTGTATGTCGTTACTCTGTTAAGAAAAATAATATTCAAAGTTTACCGAATGAGCTCAAATTTCAAACTGATCTTGGCTGTGATCATACGCCCAAAGTCATTGGTTTTTTGAGCATTTTTAATTTTTAATTTGTTCGTTTTTTGTTAATTTCATTTCAGTTGTCCAGTCATTGTATTTAGTGCCCAGCCAGCATTTCATCATAATGCGCCCCCATATCTTCCACTAACTAATCAGTTGTAGAGAGTATATGGTAGTCAATCATACAACAACAGCAAACATAATAAATAATAATAATAATAATAATAATATTAAGTATTAAGTGCGCATGTCAGTGTGGCTTCGATGTATACGTACGTATGTACGTATTGGTACATTGTGATCGCAATGAGAATTTTTATTTGTGATTGCATTTGTAGTAAACAGAATGTAGTTTCATACCATTTATTCCTGGCAGGGATGGTAATTGTGATTAGTACTAGAGAACTATTTTTACAATTTTTCCGTTGCTTATTTTAGTATTTTGGCACTTTTTTCACATACGAGTACTTTCGAAAAAAAAAAAAATTCTGTTCTCTTATATTTGTTTACTGTTACCGAAATCTATGCCCTCATAAATAGAACAGTTTATTCGAAAACATGAAAAGGACTAAAATTTATTTCATATCTCCTTTCATATTGATTTTGAGTTTATTTATTTATGGAAACTAAACCACAAATTTCAGCTTTCTCAAGGATTACGTTCCTAAAGTCAGTTGGTTTTTATAACATACCCTAGTCACAAAACAGAAAGTCGAGTTAAATACAATTTGTTAAGAAGGATATGGCTTTGGATTAGTTTTGTATAAAAATAGGCTAAGACCGTTAGATATGTATATAGGGTGAGAAATTTAAAAGCTTAAATTTAAAAATGCAATAAAACAAAAACGGTTTGAAATTTTGCTAAAATATTTTTTTTTTGTACAATTGTTCCGCTTAGAAATGAAATCTCATTTCATTAATATGGCTACCGCGTTTGGCCAATGTTTGTGCATTTTTTCGAGTCACAATGTCATCATGAATATTGGCTCTTAAATGCTCAATTATGTCTGGTTTGTCGGCATAATACTTTTATTTAAAGGTACCCTCACAGAAAATAGTCCAACGGTGGCAAATCTTAGCATCTTGGCTATCAATTTTATCTGAATACAATAAGTTAGATTTATAGACGATACCTTCCAGTACATTCAGAGCAGGACCAGTTTAATGTTACCATTTTTACTACAATTGCCTGACAACATCCCCTTCGCTCTGCTCTTATTTAATATATTATCAGTATGACAACTTCTAGAACTTACTCTTGATTTGTTGTTGCTATACTTTTTATTTCTATATTTCGTTTGTTTTTCTAGTTTGGTTGTTAGCCTTGTAATACCGTTTGTATTTTGTAATTACAAGTTAATACTCTGCTGGTAGTCGCCGTTGTCTACTAGCTTATTAGACGTATGGCCGCGGTCAAACATCAAAACCAAATATGAAAAAATATTTCTTCGGCAACTTTGACGCAATAAAGCGGTTGTAGTATGAGATGTATGACAACTTACACCATCTTATTGAAAGCAAACATCGTTCACGTTAATATCATGAGAGCGAGTACAAAAAAATCGGTTATCATGGTGCGACTGTTATCCCTATTGATCGTAATGGTTGTACAAGCCGCATCAAACAGTCACTCGTCGGCTTCTGTACGATTACAAGTAGGCTTTTTTAACTTCAAATACGGAAATTTTACTTATTAACGTACACACCGAGATGAAAATGGGCTTCATCCGAATAAATGCTTTTGTTTTTGCAAAATCGACATAATCGTGCAGTTTCTCGTATCTCAATGAGCCAATAAATTACAATGTTGCTCAAGCGTAATATACTGCAGTTTGTGTTAGAGTAGGATAACATAAGTACTGCCAGGTTTAAACCGATAGATGGCCCACGCTATTCTAACTAAATTGGGCTTTTGAGTGAGATGCCACCACCAATTACTACAGGAATAGACATTTGTATTGAAGTACATTGCAGATATAAGAATAAATAACTAAAATAAGAATAAGTTGAGTACGACCTACAATCATCATAATTTTTATAGCCTGGACATGTTCAATGGAGTTGGCAAGAAAACATAGCAAATACAGGTAATCTATATGACATATAAGGGTACGAAAACTTCTGCAGAATATAAGTTCTTGGCTTTTTGATGAGAAATTCAAAGTATATTTAGAAGATTGACATTAATTTCTGTTGTCCAGTTGAAAATACTCTTAGGTTTATATCCTTAACGATCCAATAACAGTTAATATTTTCAAATTTCTACTTGAGAAAATTTTGCTTTTTAAAGCAACATGTTTTTGCCATTTCTTTCTCTAGTTGTGAAGAAGTAGTAAGTAGTAGCAATTTTCCATCTCTGATTTCTGAACACTACACTTTAATTTGATTGAGTCTCCAACCTCTGAGTTCATTGAGATCATAGTGTCTATAATAAAACCACAAACTAAAAGAAATTAAGAAAACGTTCAATTGATTCAATTAAAAAAATGACCATACGGCCCTCTTACTTTACTGTACAGTAGTAAACAGTGGTGAATATTAAGATGTGAGCATTAATTAAAGGGGAAAATATTAGTATTAAATATCAGTTCCAATATCACCGATGGTGGCTGAGGACTAGCCTGCCTAGTCTTTTGTCGAATGGCTTAAATATGTATGTTGTAGATTAAGGAAGGCTCTGATTGTAATAAGGAGTAGCATAGGAGTAGCCATTCTTCTGGCAATTTCAAATTACTTTTGTAAGTAAACTTATAGCCCCTACTGTTCATCATCAGACTGCTACCGAGGTTGATGAGCAAATTGTTGTTTGTCGCTAATGTCACAATGATAAAAATGAATATGTTCTGTCACTTGTACGAATAACTGTTGTATTCTAAATGTCTGTGTGTGTGTGTACTTAAAATATCTGCGTATTATTTTTGGTTGTTTTTATCTTTTAAGCACGGTGGAAAGTCGTTGTACTCAAACAGTACAAATAGTATCTTCGTTGTTGTTTGTTGTACATAGTTTAAGCGAATAACAGAAAACTATTGCACACAAAACAAAATTACAGTTGTTTTCAACTCATATTCACATTGAAATTACTTAAACAGCAGACCATTCTAAACAGATGATGTTTTTCTCTCTAGTTCTACCTCATTTTAATGCTGGTATTTAATGCTGCTATTGTTACTATCTATCCACAGTTCAGTACACAGATTCTGTTTTTAAACGGTAATTTAATGTTTTGAGCATTTTTGTTTTTTTTTATTTTTTTTTTGTTTTCTTTCTGTTCATTTGAATTATGTCTGCCTTGTTTTCATAGAGTGAAAAATGATTGAGCTTTTCCTTGAATTCCATATAAGTGTGAATATATCTCACATTTTGCATTTCATTTCATTGCATCAATTTGTATCTCTTATTGTACTTTTCTACTCCAGCAAAAGTACTCAATTAAGATAGAATTGCTTAATAAAAAAAAACAATTTAATGATCGTTATACATTTGCTTGAATGGGCTTGAACATTAAATTTTAAATTTTGTAAATGTGACAAACGACAATGCAGAGCTGGGTATTGTAATCCCAAATGATCTCTTTTCTGTCATTATGTAGTCAAGAATATACTTGAAGTCTTTCGATTTAAGCATGTATTATAATTTAAAAGAATTTTTCCTTAATTTTTCATCTGACGTCAAAAACCACTAAATTTAATAAAATATTGTTGTTGATATCACTAAGGAGAACGATATGTATGTATGTATGTATGTATTTGAATTTCATAGCAAGTTTTAAAATGCAATAGAATAGAATAGAATAGTGAGGCCTGTTTATTCAATTTATTTTATTAAAATTTATTTAATTAACAAAGTGCCAGCAAACGAGATAATGAGACCTGCAGCTTAAGCTTAAACAACTTCCAAGATAAGATTCTGTCTGCTTTAACTAGGATAATTAATAGAAAGTAAAGTGGCCGCAGTGTGTCACTTTATTAGACATGAGGCCCACTTCAAACCTTAGATTAGACATCTGCAACGAAACGAAATATGAAGAAAATATTTCTTCGGCGACTTCCTCCCATCAGATTGCTAGCAAAAGCTCTGAGAGTGACTGAAATTGTGTTGACTTCCTCTCAGCAGATTTCTGGGAAAAATTCTTGGAGTAACTAAAATTGTGGTGACTTCCACTCAGCAATCTTGTGGCAAATAATCTGAGTGTATAAATAAAATTACCACGTAAAATTTTGCAAACATCTGTCGTTCGGAATCGAATTTAAACTGTAAGCCCCGACACTCATGTATAAAATTACCACTGCGAGAAACAAGTTTGTAATTCTTTCTAAGGCTTTGTACTGACTAGTCATGTAAGCGGTATTATAATTCACGCTAAAACACTAGTATTTAGTATAAGACTTAACCATGCTACCAGCAATTTGTTTTTCCTCATTAATTGCAAACTATAAACGCCATTCTCGATTTGCAGCTATAATAAGTATTATTGTGTAGCCGTAAGGACACCAAAGTGTCTTTCTTACACTAGTTAATACCTTATGCAGCTTGTTTATTAACCTGAAATTGGTGTTCTTCCACGTTTTTGTGATATTGAAACCATCTTCAACTTCTAACTCTGAACATCTTTAGTGAATCAATGATTTGTGATGAATTGAAAGATATCGAAAGGTATCGATATTCGATGTATCAATGCTAAATAAATTCATTCTTAAAAACAATCCAAATTTATTTGGATAAGTTACAAAGGCGAATCTGTGTTGTTATAAGAGTAGCCGCTGGCTCTGTTGGATTTAAGCCCACTCCATAGGTAGGGAGCCTATAGTTAGGTTATTGGACGTGAAGTCTAACCTGGTATTAAACAGGATGCATAGTGATCTAAAGATTAAATGGGTGAAATTTATGTGAATTAAGCATTTCATATGAGACAGGGTAATTAAAGTGAAACAGATTAATTTGGCAGCTACATATTGTTTCAAGACAGCAACCATTCTGTAGTATGCTGATGAGTTAAGGACACATAGCGTTACAGTCACAGAGTGAGTGTTCGGAGCACATGAAGGACCATTCGAGGTATTTTCAATTGAAAGTTTACAGCATCTAAACATGTGCCCAATTCACCTTGAATAGGAAGTACAAAGGCAATACTAACCAAAAGTTATGCATTTTATGCAGACTCAGCGCTCATGAAATTAAGTGGGGGAGGTTGTTCTCATGTCGCTAATGAGGAAGTAAATGGAAGGCCATCTTATTTTGCAGAAATTTTAACTTATATGCCAGGCGCAAGGTCTGAACTAGCGTCAGAATGTAAAAATTATCCTGCGTTAATCGGTTTTAAGAAGTCAAAGTCATGAGAATTAATCATGTTAGGGTAGAGACCATCATTTCACAGTCGAATATATATTTACACGGGTTCTGAGCTACAATATCTCAAGTGCTTGGGAGTATTGGTAAACCTTGGAAGATGAAGATGCTTAGAGGAATCCACATTCCCCAAAAATGTAAGGATAAAGAAGAAAAAAAAACCTTTAACCATGATTTCCCTAACAGCGCTAATATATGCATGAATCTAGCAAGCTATACGGCCAAGACATATTGAAACATCCATTATCGCTGTTAATCGAAATTATTGGCAGAAGATGAATTATTTTTATAGGGTATGCGATTGAAATGGAACTAATTAAAGTTCAATTATATACTCTCTCGCTAACAACTATTATAAATAGAAAATAGGAGAAATATGTTCATATTTTCATAATATTTCAGGAAAGTTTGGGGCAATCTTAGTACAATGCATTTGTACATAAAATATGTTCAAATCTTCTGACTATTGTTTGTTGAAAACTTAAATTTGTTACTGCTTTGGAATCCCTTAGTTTTTAAATACTCACACACATTTCAACGTTAATCACAGTAGTTTTTTTTTGGTTTCAAATGTACTTTAATTGTGAAATTGTGGCATTAAAAAGAAGCATTCGCACATTAAAATAATTACAGTAAAGTATTTAAAGACCATAAGTGTGAAACACTTTAATGCAATTAAGCATAAAAGAAACAAGAAAATGAAAAGAAAGAATAAAAAAATATATAAGCATTCTCATGTACTTAGAATGACATTGAAAACAATGTGACCATTAGGAAATTTTCTACGAATGACCTTTAAAAACTGTTTAACCAAAAAAGAAGAAGATTTTGCAAGGATTTCGATCGATGAAAAGTAAATTCATAAACATAACAAAACACAGCGTGGGAATGTATTTGAAACATTATCTCTCTTTGTTTCATTAAGATGGTCATTATTGTTAAATTCATTTTAATTTTTTGTTTTATTTTTCTATTCACACAATATTTTCCTAGCGACCATTAATAGCGATGCCACATGGGTATCCCATGAACGTCTGATGACCGTCATATATGTAAGGGTGTTTAAATACAAATGAATCAATGTTCTTAAAATTGTTGAAAATTGCTTATTGCAATGACCATTTGACATTAGAGGGTTGCAACTATGCTCGACAAATGTAAGAGCAACAGTAGCGGCATTTATACCCTCCAAACATACATACATACATACATACATAGTGATCTAGACATCACACATCGTACATTCATTCATCCATTCATCCATTCATTCATCTATCCATCCATCCATTTATTCAGTTTGTTGTTGGTTTTTCAAAGTATTTCCTCTACATGCACTCGCATGTAGGAGCATATTGTAAAATGTCAGTGTCATTATGAGGGTCAACAGTAGATGTCTCTGAGTTTGCGTGTAAATGTATTATTGCATGAAACGGATGGCAATTGTATATTTTAAATGAGGGCACGTTGTTACAAGAAGTGCTAAATGCGGTCACATTTATTAAAATGAAATTTACAAAAATTTAATTTCAACAAAAAATTTTCCACTTCAAAAAATTTTTTCCACTTTTAAGATTTTGTGAGGAGGGTTTTCCTTTTTATTCGATATTATGAAACTGTTAATGAGGCTTGTTGTCTACAGAAGGAATAATAATAACAACTGATGATAATAAATTAAAAATTTAAAGATTTTCTACGTTAAGCACAGAATGTATGTTTTGTCTTAATCTCTCTCAAAACTAAAGTGCTTTGAAAGTCTTAAAGAAGCGTGAAATATATTGTGTACAAAACCTAATTGTTTTGATCACATAGATGACCATAGCCAGTCCAGTACTGGAGCATATAGAAGTTCGACTATCAGTATTTGAACTTCATCCATCATCATGTAAAATATCCACCTCGTAACATGCAGAAGTCGCCGTAGTCTAGTGGATAGTGTGTTGGCTTATTAGACAATAAGGGTTCGAATCCCTGGTCAGACATCAAAAACTCTGAGAGTAAATAAAATTGCCATGTAAAGTTTCTCAAAAATCTAGGCCGTAATTCTGACTGAAGGGTTGTAATGGCCAATTCTGTATGTATGTATGTATGAACATGCAGCCATTGTGGCTATCATTTGCATAAAGAAATCCATTTTCTTTTTAAGGACCTAAAATACTCAAGACCTCCTTTCATCTGCTAATACCAGATATTTGTTAGAAGCCACTTATCAGTAAAACACTGAAAATATATCCCTCTTTGCCGTCTTCACAGAGAGTGCTTATAATTAAATTGTATTCCATCATAGCTCTCGATATTATTCGCCTTTTTAACGATTATGCTCCTAGAGATATCCTGTCCAATAACTGCAGCGGCATGAATACTTTTTCGCTGATAAATTTTGTTTGATCCTTGAAGTTCAACCTGCCATTGAAAATCACTTTCAAATTTTTTAAGTACCTCTTCGATCCTATCTTAGTGTCCCCAATAGTCACTTTCAGGTTTTTTTCCTTTTTTCGAATTTTTTGTTTTGGCTTATTAGACTCACGGCTATTGTTCAAGCTCCTGGTAAGCTTTAAAGCTTTATCGCACTAATTTAAAATTCACCTTCGTTCCTCCAACCTTCGGAGTTCTAGTATAACTTCAGCCATTTTCTGGCCCCATAGAAGCCCTGAATTCAACGCCTCTTCCATAAGCCAGCTTGGTCCAAAACTCGTTCCCCCAGAGCATCTAAATCTAGGGCAGCATGTTGGAATATGCTCTGCATCCTCCTCTTCATCTAGACAGTTTGGGCATATATAGGGGAAGTATCATGTCCAAATCTGTGCAGGTACTTCCTCGATATTATTCTCCTCTGAAATGGATTTGGTCCTCCAATTTTTGGCATCATCCTCGTCAATGCTCCCTGGGTTGCAGATGTCTTCTCGCCGATGAATTACACGTGCTCCTTGAAGTTCAACCTGTCGTCTATAATCATTGCCAAGTATTTTATGGCTCTCTTCAATTCGATCTTAGTACCTCCAACGGTCACTTCTATCTCTCCACTATCTTCCTGTAACTTATCAAGACTGCCTCCGTTTGATGTGTAGCAAGTGTTAAACCTGGCTCATCAAGCCATGCTCCGACTTTTCGAGTCGCTATGTTCGTCTTCTCCTCTATTTCCTTTACCGTCTTAGCATGTAAGTGTATATGTATGTCTGTATGTATGTATGTATGCATGTATGTATAATCTTTGTTTATCCGTATTCATGAACATCAATTAGTCATAGTCACAGCTACACGATTGACCATTGAACAGTAGTTTAATCCGTTGATCATACATACATACATACATTTGAATCGACAGATGATGCCATTCAAGCAAGAATTATCTGAGAAGAGAGGTTGAGATTATTTAATTTATTCCTGCATTTACTTACCGAGAGCGTGATAGGCTTCGATCAAAGAGAAACAATGTTAACCTAGTAGTCGCGTTTCAATCCGAAATGATATTGAGCATGATTACTGATTTCTTCTCTTATCTGCTGCTCAAAACACTCCCTAGCTATCAGTAAGACTGTAGGGATAATTTGATGTTGCCACATAATTACAAATAACTTTTTGTAAATTTTTAATTTACCATTTGGTGGCTAAGCTAATAACGTAAGCTTGCGGCCTAATTAGTAACTGATAAATCTTTAAGAAGTTACTTTTGATGTTTTGTCTGACGCATAGCTTGTGGTATCGATAAAATATTTATTGCTGCTGTTCACATCTAAGCGTAAAACAAATTTATTCATACACATTAGAAGCAATCACCAAATTATAGAACAATCAAGACTGTTGTGTGTGTGTTTGTGTATGGTTGTGTATCACAATTTAATTCTGCATTAACAATTGTAAGTCTAGTCTGATATTTCGATGATTACCATCCAATATAAATCACATTTACTGAAAGCATTTCAACACGATTTTTGTTTTTGTTTTGCTGCAAAATGACAAAGACGTAATGAACATAACATAGGTGTATGTACTATGTATGTATGTATGTATGTAATAAATATGTAAGAAACCTATACAAAATAATACCAAAAAAAAGGGAATGGCAATAGCAAAAATTCATGTGAAACTAGGGAATTTAAGTTTGTATGTGTTAAGTTTCTTTCGGCAGAACATTAACGAACAGAAAAGTATGCAACAAATTCGTATGCTAAACACGCACACAAATATTACTTCACTCTGTTATTTTGACAAACAAAGAAAGAAAACGAAAGAAAAAAGAAAACCAAAAAGAATACAAATTTGGAAAACAGCACAACAACACAAAGCGTAACCATTGAACCGTAAAAATGTAGAAAATGAAAAGCAAAAGCAAAAGCAAAAGCGAAAAAGAAAAAGAAAAATTAAGTGAAAGTTTATCAGGTTGATTTAAGCCGACATTTTCAATACCCTAGTGGTATTGTGTACGCATCAAAAAGTCAAATATTTTGATTTGATTTTGATCAGAGCGTCAGTTTCGTTGCGTTTACTTTGTTTTCGTTCGGCTTCATTTCAATTTGGAAAAAATCAATCAAATTTTAATTTGCTGCATACAAACACACACACATACATACATAATTAATTTATGTCAGGACTTCAATCACATATTCCCCATATACACACACACAAACACTCATGCATACATGCATATGGATGTACGTATGATTCTTTAATTAAAATCTTTAAAACTCAATTCAATTTAATTACATAGAAAGATATGTATGCATGTGATGTAGCATTTAATTTAATTACAAAATTACAAAACAGAATAATTCCAAGAATATTAGGATTCGTATCTTCCAAATGCAATTAAATTTAAATGCACAATTTTAAGAAAAAAATAAATTTGAATTTTGAAAAATTAAAAGAAAAATTTGTTAAAAATTTTAACGATGAGAGAATTTACCAAATAATTATTCAAAGTAATACTCAGTGTTTAGCAAAAGTTTAGAGTTCAATTAACAAGGACATGTTTTAGTTCGAAACGATACTTATGTTTGTCGTAAAGGGTGATAAGAGTATTATGACATACATACCATTACTGGTCATTATAACCCTCAGTCAGGGTCAACATAGTCAACATAGCTTCACATGGCCACTTATATTGCCTGTGTTAATTTTATCGATAAGTGGCCGAAATCTTCAGAACGAAAAATTTTTGAGAAAATCTTAGAGGTTTTTACCACAAATCTGCTGAGAGCCCGTTGCCAAAGAAATATTTTTTCATATTTTCTTCGCTTGAAGATGTCTGGCCTGGGGTTGAGCCGTAACCTCACGTCTAATGCAACACTTTACTTACTGGACTATGGCGACTATAAATCCGATGAAACAATGCTCTTTTCTTCGTTCTATGTGAAGCTATACAGTTATCAGCTGTTATTGAAATTCCCTCAGAGAATATGAAATTTTAATTTATTTTTGGACAAAATGCTTTGCTTTTTTCTCTGCGATGTCTATTTTACTTCAGGGCATATACAAACAAATTCTCTTCAATATCTATTCTGATCCAGACCTTCTTCTTCGTTATTGTATGAGAGAGCCAAAAGTAAATTTTAAAAGTTTAGAAGAGGTTCCCGGTTGCAGCATTTTATTTGGCCTATTATGCTACAATATTTAATTCGTTAGTGCCGTCTGATTCAAGTCAGCTTGACTCAGTTGTATAACAGACAACGTCCCATAATCGGGAAATCCTAACAGGGATATTAAAAATTAGGATTTTTGTACTTTGTCAACTAAACTGTTGTTTTTCGAGTGTAATTTCGTATAGGATTTCGTCTAGCCGGCAAATATAGCCCCCAATAAAATAGTGTGCCACAAGAGCTGAGCTTATGCCTGAGTGGCCAATATGTTCCAAAACATTTTCGTAGACTGCAATTACAACGAAAACTCTCAAAATTTTCTTTTGTATCCATTAGGAAACATAGTTAAAATGTCAGGCAAAATTACCAAATTACTCTGAATTGACCTGGATATGGGAAAGGTTATGATCCTTTTAAATCAAAATAAAAATGCTCTAAACCGAATGATGGAGTGCCCTGCTCTACAAGCATTTTACAAATTAATTAAAACCCTATACGAAGGCCAATAATAGCAAGACCATGCAAAGGTTCTTGCCGTTCAATTTAAGAATCAATTTGTTGACTTGATGATCTTCCCAATAAAGTTTTCAACATTTTTTACACTTCCACCGATCTCTGCTAACATATTGTTACTAAATATCTAAGTTTATCCAAAGGTTGAAGCTGATATTTTTTAGAAGATATAAAGAATCAGATGACCTTACGTTTACATGGAAATCATTCGTTATTGAGGCATTAGTCCAACTTGAAGTTGTTATCTTCAGAAATAAACTTTCCTGTAAGTATGCTTGTTGTTTGCATTCAAAAGAATAAAAAAGCCGAAATAGAAGACTTTCCTGCCTCACATTTTAATATGTTCTTAAAGGATTCTTGTGTATTACAATGCATTGAAAGCATTTAACTGAAGTATCTTCTTAGGAACTTCTGCATAATCCACAATGTGCAATGAAGACAACATGCAAAACAGATCGAGCCAGGGAATACGGGTATAACAAAAGATTTTTCAAGTATTTTGTTGAATATTAAGAATCTCTGTTCATTGAAGTCTCTGTGACATTGAAGTCCTTATTTATCAAGCTCTTACTATACATAAGATTTTGTGTAATTGAATACCGATTATAAACCTAACTACAGAGGAGAGTTAAATAGAGTTTTAATTTAATTTTACCTAGCAAGTGCCTACAGTGAAGAGAAGAGAGATTCGAGATATTTTAAATATTGGAAGAGGCATGTTTACTGTGGTAGTGTGACTAGCATATGAACAGTATCATCAGCTATTCAGTTCTAAAATTTAAACCAATTTTAATCTCTGGATTGAAATGTCATCAGCAAAGGATAAAGTATGGTTGTGACTGCCTAAGGGCATGTACGATAGATATCCCAACGTACTACCTTGCACTTGGTAAAATGACAAAAAGTATCAGGATATTACTTGAGGCGGTAATATGGTGTGTTAAGCCTCCGATTGGTAAAGATGTTGGTTAAAGGAAGTTAAAGATCGCGTTTGTTATCCTCCTGTTCTTCAACACAAATATTTTTGTTTTAATTAATTCGTCGGCAATATGCATTGCCAATAGAAATTTGCAGCAGCTGTAATATCATGGTCCAGGTAGCTTTCAACAATTGGAAGGGTGTAGAAAAAATAAAGCAAGTCTTAGACTATTAGGCTAGCTTTCAAATATAGAAACCAGAAATACAATATCAGTGTCCTGAAGCTGAATACACATCAGAAGGCTCTTACGAAATCTAAAAACTGTTAGGCGGGAGCATAAATGTGAGAAGAAATATTTGCAGATCCTGTTAAACACATGGGAATTGTTTTCGAATTTGGATCGCAATAACAAAAGTTATGAAAAAATATTTTTAATATCGAGTTTTGCAAATTTGCAAACAAAACCAATTCCTTCCTTAATATAGGATTATTATATGAACTTTGAAAAACCTAAATATTAAAACATTTTAAACAATTCCATGAAATATGAAAATATTTTATATTTCTATGAAATTTAAGAAATATTTTCTTTTTTTGTTGTGAAATGAAAAGAAAAGAAAAAGAAAAAAATGAACAAACATAAAATACCATTGACATTTAAAATAAAATTACATTAAATTGATGTATAAAAATTCTTTTAACATACTTCCGTCAGAATGAAATGTTTCATCAAAAATATGTCTGCGCCTTTTAATATTAATGGCTTTTTAAGAGTGTTGTTGTTAAATCGTACATCGTCCTTTCTACATGGGGGAGCACCTTAAATTCCAAATAAAATCTTTGCATTTCTTTGGAAAAAGTTACGTACTTACTTAATGAAATGTTTAAATGATACCCATATAGCTTGTATAGGGTAAGTGTGTTGATTTCAAAGCCAGAGAGAGAGTAAGGGAAAGAAAGAAAAAACGAAAACAAAAAAAAAAAAACAAAAAAAGGAACTGAAAAATAACTGAAATTTTGCCAAGAATGAACAGGAAACACTTATGTATGTGGTATATTTATATTTAATGTATTTTTTTCTTCTTCTTCCTCTTTCTTCTTCTTTCTTCTTTCCTTTTTCGAAGAACAAAAACACTCACAATTTTCAACTTTTCACAACGTCCTTCATCTTAAACCAAAACAAAAAAATTTGAGAATGAAAAAAAAACAATTTTAAGACCTTCAACTTACAATCATTTGCTTTGGCATGTCCTTATTATTTTAGGTTTATACGCCGTGTATAGTTTTATTTCACACACTATATTCAAAATAAATTTCTCAAAAAAAAAAAAAAAAAGAAATTCCTCAGGATTTTTTTTTTTTTTTTTTTTTTTTTTTTTTTTTTGTTAACGTCATTGAAGAATGTTTTCGACGCATTGAGGTGTGATTGTTTTGCTGCTCTATGTTTGTGTACAAAAAAATAAAAAATTAAAATCAAAACGTAGAATCAAAATTTTTTATTTTATTTCAACCTGGCTTTTCCCCACAAAATTACTGTTGCTATGAGGGTCACTTTCAGCTTCAGAGTGTCATCATAATATATTTTTTTTCTTTTCCTTTTCCATGACCTTCTTTAGAAGATACAAA
The DNA here is from genome assembly GCA_005959815.1 of Sarcophaga bullata. NCBI lineage: Eukaryota > Metazoa > Arthropoda > Insecta > Diptera > Sarcophagidae > Sarcophaga > Sarcophaga bullata. Next base: position 167,918 of record QOCX01000090.1, read on the forward strand.
GAACGTGAGACATTATTTTATAATCATTGTGGATTTCAAAATTATTTCAGAGTTTTTTAAAAAACTTTTTTTATATTTGAGGGAGGTCTATGGGTCGTTTAAATTCAAACGCATAGACATATTGCTTCTGAAATTAGGTCCCAATATAGTCAAAAACTACTGACACAAGTTCAACACAATATACCACACTATGCTACCCTAGTAGCATAGTACCCTATGCTGCACTAGTAGTGCAGTTTTCTACAGAAGGGCAATTGATAAAAATTATATGACATGCTCATATAAAAGCACTTGTTATTATCAAAATTATCGTCAATACACTCTGTGCAACTTCCGTTTTGTAATACTTTGAATTCTTGTTAGAATTCAAGTTTAGGCAGATTACTGGCAAAAGCTCTGAAAGTAAACAAAAATTGCCATTAAAAAGTTTCTCAAAAATCTGTCGTTCGAAATCGAATCAAAACTTAATTAAGTCACTTACTACTTAGTAAGTAACTATGTACTCAGTCGAAAACAATCCCCTAAGTATTCCAGAATTCCTTCTCATTGAAATGTATTGAATAGTAAATGGAGAACTACAACACTAGTACCGAATAACACAATAAATCCCTAATAGATGGCGTTCATGCCTGTTTTCATAGACTCAAGCATATGCAACGTCAATTTTGCATTTGGAAAAAGCTCCTAATAGTTGCTTACTCTGCTCGGGGCCATCTTTGTTTTCCATTATTCAGGATAACGTATTTGAAAGTAATACAACCTTTCTGCCAGCACAGTCTATGTGTTCAGCAATCTGAAAACCTTTGGGTTTCTTTCTTCTACGAGATTAAAGATCATAAAGTTCATACGATGTTAAATTGTCTTAATGGCTTTGTTTGTTGATTTTACAAGTGTGCTACTTGTACAATTGCAACTGTTTACCCTTACTCACAACGTTCTGTAATAACAGTGCTAAATCAGAAACTTTAGAATTCTTGGTGTATTCTGTAGGGGAAGTAGTATCTGAAAATTCAAATAAGGCTGTCGGTTGCGTAGGTTATTTTTTGTAGCTACTATGTTATCCCCTTTTTCTTACTTACCTAAATGGTCATTAAAATCCTTTAGTCAAGATTACAAAATGGCTTCTCCAAACTCTTATGTAGTGGGTTTTAACTGCAACATGCTCCTGGAACATGCTTCATGCACTTTGCAGATAATAATTGCATTATTCCAGGTGATCGGCTTGGAAAAACACAATCATTGTTAGATATGTTGCAGATGCGGCACCAAAAAGTTTATGTACCAGGAGAAAATAGCATTATTGATGAAACCCTAACTCCTTGGAGAGATAGACTTGTTTTCCGACAATATATTTCCAATAAGGCTCATTTGTATGGAATAAAATTGTTTAAACTTTGCTCTACTGAAGAATTTATCTGGTAAGTGAAAACATATTCTGGTAAACCAGCTATTGGTGGAAGAGAAGTTGGCTTAGCAAAAAATGTTTGTGAATATTTAATGACTGAATTGAAGGAAGAAGGTCGTACATTATGAATGAATGAAAAGAATGAGAAATGTCAGAATTCTTTCAACAAAGCATGCTCCAGTGATGGTATCCAATTCAAATCGAGAATATGATCTAAATATGCCATCAGCTAGTATAGCAAACAGACGTAGAAGTAAAGTTAAGGAAAAACCGTTAGCTATCATTGAATATAATAAAGGAAAAGCTGGTATAGATTTATCGAACCAAATGGTCTCATATAGTACCACACTACGCAAAGGTTTGAAGTCGTATAGAAAATTGGCAATTGAATTATTACTTCTCCTCTCAATAGTAAATGCGCAAATTGTTTATAAGGAAGCTGCAAATTCCGTCAACGTATAGCTAATGGCCTTTTGGATCTAACGTCTCCACAACCAGTAAACGCCGACAAAACACATTATAACTAAAAGGGTAGATGCCAACAATAAAGCAAATTCGACGTGCTTGCGTTTTGTGTTACGCAACTGCAAAAAATAGCTGGACCAGAAAACAGTAGGGAATCACTTGAAAAAAATGAGTACGCATTGTCCAAAATGCCCTAATACCCCCCACTTGTACCTGCAGTGATTCCCAAAATACGTAAAGGATTCTTTACTGAACATTAAATATCACTCTGTGTCGTATATAAATGAACTACAGGCTCAAAGCAAAAACAATCACTGTCGTACGGAAACATAAGGCGTGGCACCTTACGACGGGATTGGTGTCGTACAAAAACATACGACGTGGCACTCTATGTCTTAAAGGATGAGCTGTATTTAGTGATAAAGCCTACTACTGGTTAATATGCAAAGTTGCTATATTTGGATCGAAGATAAAGCTTTCTGGGGCCGTATTCATGCTGATGGAGTATCATTGCTCCTTATTACATAGTTCGTTATGAGAAAGGTATTGCCTTTACGGTAAATGCTGAGTACTATCCAGCCATTATGACTTAATTTTTGTTGCCAAAACCTAATCAGCTACACGCCAACAATATCCGATTCCAAATGCTTTATTGCGTAAAAACGTTAATGTGGTGATAACTTTCTTTCCACACAATGTCCTATACTCTGCTTCTCTCGTTTGCGCATTCTAACACCTCTGCATTACATTTTATGGGTCTTTATCTAGTTATTGGTATAAGACGACAATCCAGCATTCTTCTTATTCGTCTTATACCATCAATTAAAATGACACGTTAAACAAAGCAAATTGAATAGTGCTTGTTAATCGAGTCTTCACTCATAAATTCAATTTATTTTATAATGCAAATGGAAACAATTCTTAACTAAATTGATCTCAAAAATACTACTTAATCTACTATTTAGGTTTTTAGGAAATTTTAACATCTAATTAAAGTATGCGATTGTATATCACGTTTCATCTAATAAATGTGTGAAAAAATTTAAGTTAAGTTAAGTTTTGTTTAAAATGTTCATCATTCTAATTTTAGATACGAGCTATTTATTATATAAACGAACAATATGAAGCGAATTTATTAAGGAAAATGCCAGAAAAGTGTTTTTTTTTTTATTTTTTATGTATGCAATAATAAATTGCAAAATAATTGCAATAATTTTACTTGGAATACAATACCAGGTTTTCTGGAAAAAATTCCAAAAAAGGTATTGTTATGGAAATTCAGAATAATAATTTCATTCAATTATACGAATATTTGAAATGATCACATAACAAAAGTATTATTAAAATTTAAACTAAAATATCTTTGTCATCTTTCTCATGAGAATAAGTGTGAATTAAATTGTTAAAGAAGAAAGAAGACATGAATTCTTTAATTTAATAAATAATTTTATTATACAACAATAAACAAATATAGTCTTGTAAACTTGTATGCACGAGCACTCAATTCAATCGTATACAGGCATTCATCCATCCATACATCCATCCATCCATCCATCCATTCAGCAACAGCACAAACAAATATCATAATGACTGGTTTATGTCTGTGTATGAGTTTTTTTTTTTTTTTTTTTTTGATATTTGAACGAATCATATGAATTCATCTTTGAATACTTTCAATTGTGTCATCATCATTATTATAATCATCATCACCATTTCCATCAGCATCACCATCACCAGTACCATCATATCATATTCATTTAGAAGTTCAACAATAGAAATAAACTTCTTTACAATCATAAATACAAAAGTAATCGTACAGTACTACAGTTTAATAATATAATCATAACGTACGGTTCATTTATGGTATATACACACACACATATATATACAAATATAAACACTTTTACAATAGAGTACGGATATAATGAACTGTAAGAAAACTTAAAGAGTAAAGTGAGAAGAAAAAAATCTTCATGTGAAGATATTTACGCGCCACATAGTTTCATTAATTGTGTGATTACAGATCCGAGTTATAATGCCTTTCAAATAATCACCCAAGCAGCTTACTGGCCGAAAGACAACATCAAAAATTAATATCATAAGTAGAACAGTTAGCATCACCTTTAGGGAAAATGAAAAGTAATCCATCACTACGGCCTATTCATTTAAAAGACAGAACATAGCAATACCAACTGACAATCGGAATCCTATTTGAGCACTCGTATCTTATAAGATTAAATGGGAGTTAGTATGGCCTTAGACTAATAGAGGTAGTGTTTACGCTTATTAGTTCAGACATCTCGAACGAAACAATTTCGGACTAGGACTCTGAGTGTAAATAAAATTGCGATGAAAAAGTTACTCAAGAATCTTACGTTCAAAGTCTGCTTTAAGCTGTAAGCCCCGCCACTTATATATAAAAAATCACACACAACATAAGTAGTGAGACTACTTAGATTGTAGTCCTAACTGAAGGGTTGTAAGTACTAATTATGTGTGTATGTAGTGTGGAACTACATGGAAAACTGAATAGGTTAGGTAGGTTCAATAAGGTCTGCTAGGTTCCAAGAGATGCAGCAATTTTCGGAACAAACAGACAAGCTTTCGCCTTAGTCTAGTAGGCAGTGTAGACGAAAGGCCAGGGTTCCAATCCCCGGTCAGGCATCAAAAACGAAATATGAAAAAAAATATTTCTTCTGCGGCTTCCTCTCAGCAGATTTCTGGCAAAAACTCTGAGAGTAAATAAAATTGCCATGAAAAGTTTCTCAAAAATCTGTCGTTCGGAGTCGACTTTAAGCTGTAGGTGCCGCCACTCATGTATAAACTTAACGCACACAACATAAGTGATGCGCGAAGCTAGGCTGTAATCCTGACTGAAGGGTTGTAATGGCCAATTATGTATGTATGCTCAACGAACGAGAAGATAAAGAGAGGCTAAGACTCTCTTCAAACAAAGTAGATTTGAGGCAATTAAAACCTTAATTGGGTCATGCATTAGAGTATTGTTACTAACCCGGCTCTTAACAGGGCATTGAAGACTAAGAAGACATCCCATCAGAATGGAGGTTGTATCTAGTACAACATGAAGGTTCTGTGACGATAGAAAATCCCAAAAAGAAACATACCAGGTTATAGGCACGAAATTGTCGTTACTGACACCGACCAGTATCCTGGCATGGGAGAGAGTAGAACGCTGTACTAAGTTAATAAATAACGACACATTCAACTCTATGATTGTACGACATGCTACATCACTCTGAAATAAAAATAAAAAAAACTTCTAATTGAAACCAATTTCTGGTTTCCTATACAAATGCAGTTCTCAGGCAAAAACTCTGAGAGTAACTAAAAATTTCTCAAAAATTCGTCATTCGAAATCGACTATAAACTGCAGGCCCCCTCACTTATGTATAAAATTAAAGCACACAATGTGAGTGATGTAAGAAACTAGGTAGTAATGATCAAACTGACTCATGGCTTGTAATGATCAATTAAGTTAGGCAAGTGTGAATTATTTTAAAACAAACTCCAAATTTTACAAACGTTCTAAGTAAACTTTACTGTACTCGTGTAAAAGTATGAATGTAGTCTGTATGTCGTTTATGAATATCAAATCGTATTCATGTGACTTAAATAAGTAATTGTTGTTTTTGTTGTTTGTCATCGTTGTTATTGTAGCTGTGTTTTCTTGCAAGTTAATTGCGTTCTCGTAGCGTTAAATTGGATTAAATCAGTGTATAAATCAACTTGTCTTCAAGTGAAAAGGCACCAAGTGTCATTTCGTAAATAGTATCTGTAATCCACAGCTGCTTTCATTTCAGTTACGCATTACATTGCTACGGCTTTTCAGCCAGAGAAAAAAAACAAAAAAAAAAAAACATTTTTAAACTGTCAGTATATTATTTGACTTCAGCTGTATACAATTTCAATTAGTATTTATTAAGTCTTTAGTAATGGACGGCTCCTTTTAATGTAACACGTTTTCATTTTCATTTTCGTTTTCGTTTTCGTTACTTTAAATCATTTTCATGGTATATTATGAAAACTCTCTTACGTCTTGCATGTCAGAGGTTAACCATCTGTTGCGGATATTCGCAAATTAATTTTCAACATTCAAAATATTTCTTAAATCTTAGATTAGACCATATGGAATTGATTGTTTTAATTGTTTATCTTTAAAGTATTAATTTCAAATATGCTGGATTTGTTTGCTTCGTTAATTTTTTTTTTTGCACAGTCCTGTACATCATCTCAGCAGATTTCTGGCAAAAACTCTGGCAGCAAATTAAAATTGTCATGAAAAGTTTGTGAAATATTTGTCGTTCGTAATAAAGTTAAGTATAAAATTAACGCACATAGCATAAGTGGTGTGAGAAACTAGGTCGTAATGTATGTATGTATATATCGCAATATAATCATTGCCATAAATATCGCTTCTATTAAACAGACTGAGACTGATAATGTGAATTGTTGAGTACAAGGCTATAAGGGTGGCTATTATTGATCGTTTGTGCATCTGAGAACGGAGTTCTCAACTAAATTCTACCTGTTTGCCTCCTTCAGTTACTGAAGAACGCATCACACCTAACATTCAAAAAACGGAATCTCTTGATTTCACGCAATCTAATATCGCCGGTTTCAATCCAAAGAACGACTCCTATAATTGAAACTCTGAGTAACGAAATGCTGCTCTTCGTAGGTATAAGAGTTCTCCCACTTTTAACTTACGCCCCCTTTTACCCTACGTCTGAAATGTTACTCAGTCCGATAAGCTACTACCATAGTAGTAGGTAGTCTCCAAAAAAAAAACAATATTGAACAAGCACAACAATTGATACAATCGACATTTTTGAAGCATTTGACATAATTTGGTACAAAGGCCAGAAATAAAGTTTAAACTGAATTCTCCTTGCAAGGCTGTCTTGTTTTCAAATGCTATTTTCAGGAGATCACCCCTATTGTTAGAATATAGGAAAGAGACTTTTTTTGCAATTAATAAAGCTGACATAGGATATGACATATGTTTGAACTCGTTTACGGTTTAATATGTACTTCGGAATCAGTTGTAGTTGGCATTGCTTCGAGACCCCTTGACGCGTACTGGAACAAAATTTTTATGGCAGAAAAGTGGTTAAATCTGTGAACTAAACTAAAAGTATACTCGCGCGGTTACGCTTGCTGCAGATGTGGTTATGCCAGGATCGAGACCAATTTGTAGAGTGCAAAAATCTTTGGGAATGACGTTTTTGGCAGATAATGGATGGCATTTTTTTTAGAAATTAAAAACCACTACCGTCATCTTTTAAGACTATTGCAGTTATGAAATGAACGAAATATGGTTTCAACATGAATCATTGACTTTAGTTGATAGCAAGTTTCGATAGAAAGTAATTTCCTATACTGGTGGCATCGTTTTGACGACGTTAAGTTTTTGTTTGTTCAGTTACATTGAAAACCATCTTTACGCGGTTTATTTCCTAACATAGTATGCTATGAATATCTGCATTATTCGAGATTTAACACACTAAAGCTGGTATTCAGTAATGGTTTCGGAACAAAATGTTTGTTCTGAAACGAATAATCCACTTTGAACATTTGTTCTGGAAAAACAAGGCAAACATATGAAATATGTTTGTAAACGACATGTTGGTTTTACTATTTTATTCAATTTCACTTATAAAATTGCAGTATATGGCAGCACTGTTCAATTGTTTTGGAACAAAAATTAAAATTAAATCAATTCAAGCTTAAATTGTTCCGCAGCAATTCTCTTCCTCTCCTTCTCTCTCTCTCTCTCTCAAAAAGAGAAAAAAATTGTTCCGAAACTATGGGTGAATCCAGCTTAAGGACCATTATTACAACTTAGCTTAAAAGTTTGCTGCAGTTTTCTACAAAAAAAAATAGAAAGAAAAAGCAAAAATCCCGAGGTGTAAAATAAAAACTTGCGGACGAATAATCATCTCAAAACCAAGAGTCGGACAAAGTCCGAATCATAAAATTATAGGTCTCACCACTCGCATACAAAATTAACAAACACAACTTGTGTCGTGTGAGAAGATCGATTGTAATTCTGACTTTTTCTTTTAAGGATAATATTCTCCAATTTGTGTATTAGATGTACATGCCTTAGCGTAGCAAATGCTCTTAGGATAGCAGTAATGTCGCCGTAATCTAGTAGGTAGTGTGTTGGCTTATTAGACGAAAGGCCAGGGTTCGAATCCCCGGTCAGACACAAAAACGAAATATGAAAAGAAAAATATTTCTTCGGCGACTTCCTCTCAGCAGATTTCTGGCAAAAACTCTGAGAGTAAATAAAATTGCCTTGAAAAGTTTCTCAAAAAAATCTGTTGTTCGGAGTCGACTTTAAACTGTAGATCCCGCCACTCATGTATACAAATTAACACACACAATCTAAGTGCTGTGAGAATCTAGGCCGTAATCCTGACTGAAGGGTTGTAATGTAAATCAATTATGTATGTATGTAAAGAGTAAAGAGTTCAGAACATTGCTTTTTTTTGTTCAAATTTTCCTGCAATCTAGGCTTTTAAATCTCTTGAACTCCCAGATAAATGTGAAATGTGATTTGATATGCACACATTATAATATCGTATATGGTAGCACAAACATTGAAAATTTTAACTTAAGTTCCTATACTTGTGATGATAATTACAAGTGATTTAATTTTTTTTTTGTTTTTTTTGTTTTTGTTTTTGTTTTTGTCTTTGATTTATGAGTTTCATTTATTATTCTTATTATTATTGTAGTCTAGTTAAATATAGGGTCACAAGAACAAAGTGGCAAACAATTCATTTTCATTTTCTACTTGTACTTAATTAAAACAACAACAACAACGAAAAGAGATAAAAAAAAGGAAAAAATAAAACGAAAATGAAAAGCATTTTTCATTGTTTAATTCATCTGAAATATAAATCGGAAATGCATAATTAAAATACATTCTCATTCTGCAGAGTTATAAAAGCAAACAAATACATACCACAGCTCACACACACGTACACACATTTATACATACGTTTCCGAAAACAAGCTCAAACAATGTGAGCAATAAATTTCTATACACTACAACATGGACAGATGATAGAACACACATACACAGTGAAAATTTTTTAAGTTCGTAAATAATATTAAAAAGTTTTCAAAAAACAAAATCTTTTACATACATACATACATACATACGTAAATATGCACTCATATACATACATTATATGTCAACGTAATAAATTATTACATAGCAAAGTATTTGTATATAAATAAGTATGGATGAGTGTTAGTACAATAAGTGCGTGTATGTATAATACATACATTGAGCGACATCGCATGCCAAACCCACATGAAATCACATGAAAACAGGAAATGACATACAAATCTTTTGCAATCATATGATGAAGATGCTTTATTGCTATAGTAACAGTACCGTATTACGGTTTGCCTTTGTTGTTATTCTATTTGAATGCTTGTATGTATTGTGTTATGAGTTAATATTTGTTTAAAAAGTTCATCATCACATTTTTTTTTCGCATTTTGATTTGATCTCTCTCTCTGATCAAATATTATAATGCTGATGACGAACGTATGTATGCCCATTAAATAAATGCTGGACAAAATGCTAGGAGGGTGTAATGGTCATCAATGTTTAAATATAAATTAAAATCTTCATTTCTATTTCAATTTTTTTTCCACCATTTATTTTCGTCGTTTTTAATCATTGATGTCTGCATACGTCTGTCTGTGTATGTATGTATATTGCATTTGTATTGCTTTGAGTGTAGTTTGCTCATATTATTAAAGTTTAATATGTACTGTGTATTAAATTGTAAATTTTATGATTTCATCATGTGCTCACTCTATGCAAAGAACTGATGTGATGAGTAGATTTTAATTTATTTTTAGTGTTTCTAAATTAAGTATACGGGACCCCATCAGTATAAACTGCTTTTGCATAATGATATATAAATGCAGTATATACTGAAATAAAAAATAAAGGTTTTAAGTTCTAAAAAATCATTTTCAGTATCTAAAAATTAAGTAAATTACTTATAATATCATGTGGATTAAGTTTATTGATACTAAAAATAGTCGAATATCTTATTTATTTGCATGTTTATATGAAAATCACTCAATTACTCAATTATTTTTGAGTTATTTTCATATTAATTATCGCTAATTTTACCGTAACAGGTCATTAATTATTTCTAAAAATGCTCATGAATTTATTTTCTCAAAAATAATAAGTTCTGCTACAAAATATTAAATTGAACAAGAATTATATTTAAAAACTTATTTTCTATCATTATCTATTTAAATTAATTTAACCAAAAAAATTTTAAATGGCAATGTAGCACATGAATTTCATAGACTCAATAGAGTTTAGCAAATGGTCGTAGTATAGTAGGTATGTGTGTCACAAGGCTTACTAGACGTGAGGATATTTCAAGAAACATCTTATATTTTGTAGGATTTTTCATGAGCCCTATACTCTGATATCTAGTTTTTTTGCTTTAAGAAGCATCACACTTAAAGATTTATTTCCTCAAGCTGACATCACGGTTTACAGCGGTTGGCCGTAGTCTCGTAGGTAGTGTGTTGGCTTATTGTACGCAAACATATGGTTTAAACCCCAGGCTATACATCTCTCAGAAGATTACTGGCAAAGATTCTAAGTGTAAATAAAATAGCTGTGAAAAGCTTTTCAAAAATCTGTAGTTCCGGATCAATTTTAACACATTGAGTGCCACGCGGTTTTGACGAAAACCTTTCTAGGAGGCCAAACATTTTTGGTTAACTGAGTGTGTGATTGATAAAAACCGATTTCAGAGATATCTCTAGTCCATTATTTCCCTTGCTTTTTATTTTATATAGGCTTCTTTGTGTCGTGCATTTTTGTACGACGTGTCACTGCACAACGGGTATGCGCACTTGCAAAACTCACTGTCGTACAAATACGTACGAAGTATTTCTCATTTGTGGAACTTGTAAATACCTAAAATGGCGAAACAAAATTTAAGTCAAAAGGAAATATTGGAAGCCTTGATGGAAAGTGATAAAGATTTTTCAAATGATGATACATACACATTGGCTATTACAATCCTTCAGTCGGGATTACGGCCTAGCTTCTAACACCACTCATGTTGTGTGTGTTAATTTTATACATGAATGGCGGGACCTACAGTTTAAAGTCGATTCTGTACGACAGTTTTTTGAGAAACTTTTCATGGCATTTTTATTTACTCTCAGAGTTTTTGCCAGAAATCTGCTGAGATTTTTCATATTTCGGTTTTGATGTCTGACCGGGGATTCGAACCCTGTCCTTTCGTCTAATAAGCTAACATACTACCTACTAGACTACGGCGACTACAAATGATGACCGGGGGTTTCGGATTTTGACTCTGAGCCTGACGTAGAACAAATAGAAATCGATGACATGTTGTTTGAAGATCGTATCAATACGGAAGACGAAGATAGTTCAACAACAGACGCGGAAATGTTTAATACCGAAGTGAATTGAACTGAATTTTTTTATCACGTCAAAAAACCTTTACATTTACTAGTAAATGAGTTATCCAGCAAAATATTTCGTCAGCCATTTCCTGTTTGGATACACATATTTGCTATTTGTAGACAATGATATAATTGAGTTAACTGTCAAAGAAACCAACCAATATGCCTAACAGATTTTGAACAAAACCGCCGTAACTAGATTTTCGAGAAAAAAAAAAACAATTGGTACCGACAACAAATCTCGATTTTAAAAAGATTCTGGGACTTTTTTATGGATGGGTTTGGCGAGAGTTTGTTCTCTCTCAGATTATTGGTCAAGAGATAACCTATTCAACGTTAACATTCCTGGAAAAACAATGTCCATTTCATATATATTTCACTTTATAAAACCTCAAAAAGTCATCCTAGACCATGAATGTTCAGTAAAGGATTTTTTATTTAAAAATCACATTAAATATCACTCTGTGTCGTATATAAATGAACTACAGGCTCTAAGTAAAAGTTATCACTATCGTAGTACGGAAACGTACGTTATGGCACCCCACGACGGGATAGGTGTCATATGGCAACGTACAACGTAGCACTCAATGTGTTAAACTGTATAAAATTAACACACACATTATAAGTTGTAAAATGTCCAATTAAGTATGTATTATGGTCAAACTGTACAACGATCAAGTTATGTAATAAGCGCCTTAAAATTTTTCAACCAAAAGCAATCATTTTTTATTCGTTCCTAATGCATATGCGTTTAGCATTGGGATAAAGGACTTGGCTTTACATTTTTCCATTGATTTGTTCAAACAAGTCAAGAGAGTTAGAGTAGCTATTGATTGCCGAAAATCTTGATTCATTAATTATGATTTTATCTTTAGTAGAAAAATTGTTTCCCATGATTTGATTTTTTCCTATGATAATATTGTATTAAAGACGCCATAGTCTACTAGGTAGTATGTTGGCTTAATAGATTTGAGTCTGTGCTTTAAACCGCTGCCCAGACATTTTGTACAAAACGAAATATGAACAAAATATTTCTTCGGCTATTTCCAATCAGAGATGTTGTCAGAAAACTGAAACTGATATGAAAAGTTTATCAAAAATCTGGAACGTAATCTGGTACGGAATCGATGATAAACTGTAGGCCTCGACATTCATGTTTAAAATTACCACTGCGAGAAGCAAGTTTGTTATCCTTTCTAAAGCGTTGTACTGACTAGTTATGTAAGTGATATTATAATTCATGCTAAAACACTAGTATTTAGTTTAAGACTTAACCAGGCTACCAGCAATTTGTTTTCCCTCATTAGTTGTACCATTCCGCACTTGCAGCTAAACTAAGTATTATTGTATAGCCGTAAGGACCCCAATGTGTCTTCTGTATAGTAGTTAATACCTTAGGCAGCGTGTTTATTAACCTGAAGTTGGTACCCTTCTACATAAACAACATAAGTGGAGTGAGTATTATGTATGTATGTAATGGACAGTTCTAAATAAGTATACTCCAGCAAATCCATGTGCATCACACACACCCACACTGTTATTATCACACTTTTAACAAATAGAATAAATATGCATCAAAATAGAACGATCAAATTAATTTAATAGCTTTTGTAACATAAATTAAGTTCTCCGTATTTAACGAAAATAATTATTCGTTTATTAAAAGTGTTTGAAATGAATTTATGTGCTTGCATCGTACATGAAAATTAACGTGAATGGGATATCCTTGCAATGTGTACGCGAAATACTTGTGACATGTCTCTGACAAATTGTAATGTGAACAAGTTTAAACGAAGAACACGTAAATACTTCTCAAATGCACACATATCACTCGTATATTTGCGCTTTTACTATGTGTGGTTACAATTTTTGTATTTGATGGTATGGTATGGGCGTATACGAGTTGGGTTCAGAAAGTTGTATTGCATTGAAATGTTCACTTCCGTCAGGATTACGACCTAGCTTCTTCTCACTTCACTTATGTGAATTAATTTTAAATATGAGTGGAGGGACCTACAGTTTAAAATCGGCTTAGAAAGACAGATTTTTGAGAAACTTTTAATGGCAAATTTATTTCCTCTTAGAGTTTTTTGCCACAAATCTGCTGAAAGGCACTGTTGTAGATATCTACCCTGTGGTTTGAGCTGTGCTCTCAAGTCTAATAAGCCGATACACTAGCTACTAGACTATAGCGGTCTTCAGTTCTATATTTCAATTGAGGGCTTCAAGATTGGGAGATTAAAGATCCAAAAATACTTCGAAAGAAGTCTGGAAAGCTAAATCAGATGATATTGATGGTCAGTAGAAATATCCGAAATTTTTTTGTTATACGCAGGTCAGCTCAATTTTGTTGAAAAGAGGAAAAAAAAACATTTTTGACGGCCTTAATTCATAAAATTGGGGCAATAAAATGGCTTTGTAGTGTAAAAAAATAACTTTGATCGATTTTTATGATTGTTCATGTGTTACAAATGGATTTTTAATTAAACTGAAAACATAATTCTTCTTAAAAGAGATGGAAACAGCAATTCTTAGTAGAGATGTAGAGTAGCTCGAGTGCAGAATAAAAGTAATTACAGGCCAAGCTGATCTTGCAGTCTTTCATTACAATTCTCTGTAACGACCGTCAATTGATGTCTAACTGTGCGACTGGTGCTCTGGTTCAACCTCTATTTAGAAGAGCTTTTTCACCGTTTGGTAACCACTGGTGCAACTTTTATTCGCCGCCAGACATTAGAGACCTACGAGAGAAGCCCAAGGAGGGTCTGTCAGCCATTAAAGAATGACGAGGATTGTTGAGATGCACACTGTATAATGCAGGTTAAAGTATTCAATATGAACAACTAATGAAGAATGTTACGTCAGTTTATTTGCCTAATATAGACAGGATTTAAAAAAATATATAAAAATAAAATCGATGTGTGTTCGCTAAATGTGCTTTTGGATAGTACTGCAAATGATCCTAATTTTTATTTAAAAATCATCTCCAGCCGTCAGGTCCATTTCTGAATGGATGGACACGTCAGGAAACAAAATTATCGAATTTTGGGACGATTAAAATCCATATAAGAACCAAGGGAACGACATTAGCAAGTTCATCCCTGTCAACGACGAACACTAAAAGTCAGCGATTACCAAAATCCTTTGAACTCAATCGAATGATCTGAATACCAACAATATTTGGCTTTGACAGGACGGTGGTAGGTGCCACACAGCACATACCATGTATATGTATATTCTACATGAGCAAATTTAAATGTTAAGTTATCTCATTTGGAAGTGTTGTTAACTGAACACCGAGACTATGCGATTTGTTTTCATTAGACTTTTTCTTGTGGTATTTTCATTTTTCGCAGACGTATGCAAATAATCCAGAAATTACGGCGGACTATTGGACTGATCTGGACATCAATGACATATGATTCCAACAGGACGATGCTATAAACCACACAGCTTATGTCACAGTCAATATTTGGCATGAGCGATTTGAGATCATGGATGTAATTTGAAAGTGTGCGATTTAAACCCGTTAAACTTCTTTTTATGGGGTTTTCTTAAGTCGAATATAAATGTGAATAAAACATAAAACACAGCGGTAGTCAAAGCCTACATCAGTCAAATTCTTTTTGAAAGATTTTATATTCCACACATAATGTGTATAAAAATTGTGATCATGTCTCACATGTACTGCGTTTTCTTTAAATTAAAAACAGAGTGCTCTTAATAAACGACCTGATACAAATTCTCAGCATCCATAGTTGAAATAATTTCGTATACTTCAGGATTACGACCTAGCTTCATACGCCACTATGTTAATTTTATACATGAGTGGCGGGACTAACAGTTTGAAGTCTACCGCGAAAGACAGAATTTTGAGCAACTTTTCATGGCAATTTTATTATTTCTCAGGGTTATTTCCAGAAATCGCCGGAGAAATATTTTTTTCAATTTCGGTTTGTTGGAGATGTCTGATCTGGGGTTGAAACCGTCTAATAAGCCATAACACTATCTAGTAGACTATGCCGAAGTCGGACTATGACCTGTATTTTCTATACTTTCAAGCTGAATTGCCTTTTAAGATCATTTTGCAAAAACTATGGCATTTTCGCCACCTTAAACTTGATTAAGATTGAAATTGCTTTACTATGTTTGCTTCAATAATATTAAACAAATGTTGTGTAAATGAATCTGACAGTGATCTTTTAGAACCTACCTCGTTTATAAGACCACAAATTTACAAAACATACGTATATTACTAAATACATTTACACTTTTCCCTGTTACGGATCCTTTGTTAGTTTTTCAAACATAAATTCACTTTTGTTTCTGCTAAAGCTGCTATTTTCAGTTTTCCTCGTTGTCTTCTTGTTTTAAAAATACTTAGGAATTGTTGTTCGTTGCCACTGACATGTAGCATCACGAATTTGTTATTGTTGCAACAGTATTTGGTGGTATATATGAGTATATATGTATGTATGTATGTATAAAGTAAAACAGAAACTGAGATGAATAGCACCAAAAAATAGTGTGAATGTTATATACCGAGAATGCTCATATGATTTTTCGTATCCGTATGACAGATTGTTTTCATTGTGACAGTTTACAATGAGGTTTTGTAATTTAGTGACACAATTTTTGGTTTCCATAAAATTTAAGACTCTCTCACATATTATACCATAAAAGTTTAATGTTTTAATATGTTTTATTGTTGATAAATAAGGTTTTTCTGTAGAAATAGTGTAGTGTAGTCTATATAAAGTGGTTCCAATCAGGTGTTTGGTTAAGGTTATTGAGTTAAATTGTTTTGGTTTATAGATTTACATTTAAAAATTTGGAAATTTAAAAGTTTAAATTTAAAAATAAAACAAAAATGGTTTGAAATTTTAATCAAATTTATTTATTTACTTTTTTTTTTTTTTGTTTGCTGCGAACTACAAATGTACGATTTCATTCATATGGCTGCCGCGCTATCCTAACAGTATCCCTTCGATCGGATCAATTCTCCTGCACTTTTTTGAGTCTATGGGTTTGTATCTCGGCAATGGCATCACAAAGTTTGCCCGTTAAATTCTCAATTGTTTTTGCGTTTAACCGCATAACACTCTAACGGCGCCCAACAGAAAATAGTCCAAATCGTCAAAATCGTGTCAAATCGCTGCTTCTTGGCGGCTAATTGGCATCACCATTTCGGCTAATTAAACGTCCATGAACCATTTGATGCAATAAATAGATTGTGGCATGAGGTGTGTGGCAAGTTGCATCATTCTGTTTCAACTAAATATCGTTCACATCAATATCATGAAGAGCGAGTACCGAAAAAATCGGTTGTCATAGTGCGATAAGTGTTTCCATTGACCGTAATGGTTAAGCCGCCTTCATTTTCAACGTAATATGGGACAATAATGTCTCCGCTTCAAAAGCTGCACCAAACAGTCACTTGTAATGGGTGCTTTGTATTCTGTAAGACCGTGTTTCGGTTTTCTGAGCCATTAAAACGGCTCACCAAGATGAAAATGGCAAAATCAACATCACAGTGCAGTTTGTCGTTGGCTCATCCAGCGAAGCAAAAATGAAGCGAAAGTTTATGAGGCTTGAACTTTTGAACGAATTGAAATTTGTAATACGTTATACCGAGTTCCTTTCGTAAAATACGACGTAAACTTGTGCATGAAATATTCAATTTGTGAGAACGACAGCGAGTTTATGTTGATAGATTCTCATGCATACTCACTCAGCCACAGCACTCTACTAGCACGCTCACGTTTTGACGTATCAACAATGAAACCAGGTTCACGAATTTTAGCAACAAACTTGCATATACTGGGCACGGTCGGTCCTTCTCTGCAATCAAGTTTTGTATGAAATTTCCGAGCAATTGTCTTTGTTTTGCGAATAAATTTCTAATAAATTCCAACGCTGCTCAAGCGGAAATCGATTCATTACATTCAGTGGAGATAAGATACTGAATTTTGTGACAGAATAGAATGACTTAAGTATTGCCAGATTCGAAATAACCGATGCTTGAAATTTAAAGTGATAGATGGCCCAAGCTATAAAATTTGTCCTCATTGTTTTGGTGACAGAACGGGAGCGCAATTATTTAATCCATTAGAATAGCTTCAAAAGAGTTCACTTTCTTCTTCAAAACTTATAGAAATTGTGCGATATTGTACGATGTAAACGAATAAATTTGTTGCAATGCAAACAAATACATAAAATCAGCATCCAAATATATTGAGTTATTGAAATTAAAAAAAAAAAAGAATTTCTTTTGAAATTAAACACCATGAGTCTTTAATGTTAATTGCAAGTGAAGTAATCATGATACTCGATAAGTTTACTTTGCTTAATGCATTTATATTATGCAGCAGTAAATGTAATGAATACGATTCATATACAACAGAGTACACTTATCCAATTATCCTTTTGCAATATAAGTATATTCATATGCATATATGTATGCATATACACATGCACATATGCTAATACATGTATTGATTTTCACAGTAAATAGTCGCCACAACGGAATAGCAAACTTACAACATAATACAACCTTCAACTTACAACGAAATGCAACAAACCAAAACGCCAGTGTTGTGGATTTAACGCATCATAGTTTTTACCGTTGTTACTTAGCATTGAAGTAAAAAGCGATAGTAAACGATATTAAACTTATTGCTTGCTGTTGACTGTATTAAATTAAATACATATGTATGTACATATGTAAGTATATACGATTTATTAAAAAAAATGTATGAAAAAGCAAATTTTAAACATTGAACATCATACGATTGTATGCGTTTTTATATACGCTAATACTACTTTGGCTTTTATGTATGAAATTAATACAATGAAGTCTTCGCATAATAAAAAATATTATTAAAGTAGGTTTATTTTAAGATACAGAGATACGGAGATACAGATCCAGATACAGAGATCATTTATTGTGCACACATTAATTCAAGTGAATTAAAATTAAAGTTTTCAAAGAAATTAAAAAAATTGTCGATTATATGTCTTCCATATTAAATGAGTATCAGTTAAGAGAACGTATATTTAATTTGAAAATATGTACACACTAGGGGGTGCATAATAGTAGGTCTGAGGAAACAGCTAGGGAGATGATGACATCACAGTAAATGGTTGTGTAAAGCCTCGAAATTAGACTAGCATGAAGGGCTTAGTATAGGCCAGATATGTCATAATAGCAGCACTCAAATCTCTATTGAAGACAAGTCCGCTGTACATGGTCTTGATCAATGATAAGATTTGTGAACTGATTCGCAGACAGCGAATTAATTGTCTACTGTGTTCAGTCATGATTTCGACCTATCTTCTCACACCACTTATGTTGTGTGTTTTATTTTAATACATGAGTAGCGGAACCTACAGTTTAAAGTCGACTCCAAACGACAGATTTTTTAAGAAACTTTTCATGGCTATTTTAATTACTCTTAGAGTTTTTGCCAGAAATCTGCTGAGAGGAGATCGCCAAAGAAATATTTTTTCATATTTCGCTTTTGATATCTGACCGGGGATACGAACCCTGGCCTTTCATCTAATAAGCCAACACACTGCCTACTAGACTACGGCGACTACTCAGTCAGGATTACGACCTAGGTCTTCACATTACTTCTATTGTATGCGTAACTTTTATACACGAGTGGCGATTCCGAACAACAGATTTTTGAGGAACTCAGACTTTTTGCCAGTTTACCTCTTCTAGCTACCAGTTCATGTGGCAATTCTCGACAATAACAAGCAGACGAGCTTGCAAGGAGAGGACCAGAACTGATCATCTCTGGTGTGGGAGCGGAGGCTTGCAAAAATATGGGCACATAAGTAAAGACTCTTCTCAAACCAAGTAGGTTTGAGGGAACCAAAACATATTTTGCAAAATTACAATGAGTTAAGCAGCAGATTATAGAGACATAACCTGAGTTGGCAAAGCTTTTTGTGATAAGGTAATGTATACTAAGAGTACACTTGTTTAGAATCGATTTTGCCTCTAGTCTAACGTACATATTGTGTGGAGGAGAATAAATTTTTGGTATACATTTCTGGAAGGATCATCTGGGTGCATATCAAATGCTAAGCAGGGAATTGTAATTGTTTATACAGAGCAGCAATTTGAAATTTCTCGGAATAAAAGGCTTGGAGGGAGACATTGTAGGAATACCCCATGAAGCTTGAAGAGAATGTAATAGATTGTGTAATGAATCTCTAAAAGTCCCTAAAGACAGAACCTTAAAAGAATTTTGTATTGTTAATGAATTGGCTGTAGTTGTAGGTTGCTGATAAACAATTTTTACTTTTATTTCCCGCCGCTAGACTTTTTCCCATTTTTTTTTTTGTTGTTGTTAATATTTTTCTCTTTGTTTTCCTTACATTATTTTTCATTAACTTGAGCTAGGAATTTAGAAAGTTTTTAATTGTTTCTAATTATTGTTGATGGAAGTAGTTTCTAATCTTTACTTTATCTACCAAGATTCGTTGACATTTGGAATACACGCACATGTACCAATATGTATGTATGTATGTATGTATACATATTTATAAAGTCATTAAAAAATTCTGCCAAAAATAATTGTCATATGTTGTCAGCAAAGCCATAAAAACAAAAAAAAAAACAAAAAACAAAAAAAAAATTATTTTGAATAAAAAAAAGAAAAACGAAATTCAAGTTGAAATAAATCTCCGGCAAAACGTAATAGTAGTAACTCATGATTCCTTGAATATTTGTGGCAATTTAAAATTCGGTGTTATAAATCTGAAGCTATTTGGGTACTCGCATCCACTAGACAAGTAACACACGTAAAACGTACGAAAATGCTCAAACATACACGCGCATCTGTCGTCTTGTAACGCGTCACATCAAAAGTCAAGAAAAATCTCATGAAGTTTTTTTTTTTTTTGTATTCTTCTTCATCTTTTCGTCACTTGAACACGTACAAACGTGCATCTGTGTAAAACTTTATACAAAATATACCAGAATTTGCTTTTTTTTTTCTCCATTTCATTTCATTTCTTTTTTCTTTCTTTTTTTTGGTTTCAATCTGGTAAAGAACAAAAAAAAGAAAAAAATTGAAATAAAACACGAAAAAGCAGTTTAAAGAAGAGTTTTCGTAGAAAAAAAAAAAAAAAAAAAAGCAAGAAAAAACTGCGACTGCTGGGATAGAGACATCTTTGAGGATGTTTTTGTTCGTGGAGCCTGTTACAAACCGTGTTTAGAATGTATAGGGTTTGGTGTTGATTTTGGTATGGGAACGCAATATGACTGCTGATGGTGCTGCTGCTGCTGGTGCTGCTCCTGCAATGCATGTTACATTGACCCAAGGGAACAAAATACGAATTTATATGCAACAACATGCTGTGTAATGATATGAATGCATACATACATTGTACGTATTCCATATGCACAAGGATTTAAATGTGTACACGTTTGTGTAACTATTAAAAAGTGAAATATCTTTTTAAATAATTTCTATCTTAAATTCATGTTTATATGTATGTATGTATATATGTATGTATAGAGTAGGTATGTATATTATATGCATAATAAAATGTAATATTCATTGTTATAACAATTCTGCATATATTCACATATTAAAAGTATATTTTTATTCAAATATTTGAATATCAAATGTAGCAGAAAATACTTTGTTCACTACACAATATGAGAAGAATTTTATTTTAACAAAGTTTCGTTTATTTTACTACCCTTACCCTGGCATAGCATCTTGTCGAAATTACTTGATGTTGTTTTTTTTTTTTTTGTTAATTCTTAAAGCATGTAGTGCTACAGCTTTAATGCGCAAGCTGTTGGAGTTAAAAGTAAAAGTTTTTTTTTTTTTTTGAATTTGTAAACAAAATTTATTATTTGCTTTGATAGAACAGTTTTGTTCGCAGAATCAATCAATTTTCCCCCTACCGCTTTCTATAAATAATTTCAAATTTTATATTCCATTCCATTCCTAAAAGCATTTTCGCTTTACATTGCAGTAGCTAGCAGTAGAAGGAATTATGAGTTCATAGGTTTAGATTGCCAGGAGAAGAAACTAAGGCTTCGACTGGAAGGCTTCGAAGCAATGCGAATGTTAGAAGCGTTAGAGTACCGCATACATACAGTCGCTAATCTATTCTTACGCAATTTCCTGTTTTGTAGAAGTCGCCGTAGTCCAGTAGGTAGTGTGTTGACTGATAAGATGTGATTTCAAGCTTCAAACCCCAGATCAAACATGTTGAACTAGGTTAGGTTAGAAAAGATATAATAAATACAGCACTCAGAGGTCAAATTGTACACAATCGTCCTTAAGAAGAAGGAATGGCAAAAGGAGAGATGGAAAAAGGAGTGGAGATAGAAAAGGGGGAATAAAATACAAAAACTCTGAGAATAAATAAAATTGTCATGAAAATTTTCTCAAAAATCTATCGTTCGGAATCGGCTTTAAACTGTAGGTCCAGCCACTCATGTATAAAATTAACAAACCCAACATAAGTGGTGTGAACAGCTAGGTTATAGTCCTGACGAAAAGGTTGTAATGAACAATTATATACGTATGTATCCTGGGTTGTAAATCTAAGAATGATAATAAGTCAAACGATGTGATTAGAGGAGTATGAGAATATAAACAATAAACTTGGTAGTGTGTTGGCTTACATGACAAGAATGCAACCCCCTCAAACTCAAACATTTCGAGATAAGAAAAAAATTGTTTTTTTAAATACATCAGACTTAATTCACCACACGCTGTTGGCCTTAACTTGGCTTATTATTATCAAAAATTCTAGAATTTTGATTGCTTACGTTCGCCTTCATTTAGAAACGGGCCTCTCCACTTAAGATAATTTTTAAATGAAAATTCAGGTCAGTTGCCTACTGATCCAAAGTGAATTCAGCAAACACAATTCGTTGTCTGTGGTAGCCATGGTGATTTGTCAAAAACAATGAATAAATGACAACTCATTTGAAAGTTGAAGCTAAGTTTTAAGACTAGTTTTATGGAATATTAATATATTCAGTGAGATATACAGAGTGATGAAAAGAAGAAATAGGGGGCACTCCTAAAGCACCATTTACCACTTTGATTTCAAAAAATTGTACTGCCGATATGATTAGGCTTTTAAATCTACAACGAGTAGATTGTGCATTGACCGCCCAAGCAGAGAAAATATTATCAAATTAAGTCTGAAGTATTATGAGCCTAATGCTGCTCTAACATGAGGTCATAAATCTATCCCATTTAAGATGTTCTTCATTATCCTTAACGTTCTTTTAGAAGATATTTTGGTCAAACAAGCAGCATTTAGTAGAAATGTGTAACTAAACCTCTTGAAGATATGGAACCACAGAAGTTAGTGTCATGCCAAATAACATGACACGGCATGACATGGCATGACATATGTGTGTCGAACAAGCAGCATTTAGTAGAAATGTGCGACTAAATTTCTTGAAAATATTGAACCACATAAGTTAATGTCATATCAAGTAACAGGTCCCGGTAATTGTTTGGATAGCTTTTGTGCTAGCAAGAATAGATAGAGGATAGACAGTTGCTCCTATCCTGTTTTTATCCCCGGCCAGACATCTACACGAAAATATAAAAAAAATACATCTCCACCGACTTCCTCTCAGCAGATTTCTGGCAAAAACTCTGAGAGTAAAATAAAATGGCCATGAAAAGTTTCTCAAAAATCTGTCATAAGTGGTGTGAGAAACTAGGTCGTAATCCTGACTAAAAGGTTGCAATGACCAATTACGTTTGCAACTTAATATTTGAAGGAAACCTTTCGAGTTGATGAATTTGTCACTTATAATGAATTTCAACAAACTCCAAATGAAGTACAAGGTTCTTATTGGTATAATTCGGTAGATAATTTCAAGGCAATAATTTCTTGAATTTGTTAGAAATCATATGACTTTAGAAATCATATCCATTTGATCAGTTCACCTTTTTGACAACTTTTTCCACTGCTCTGACCATAATTGACGTAAATACGGATTTGAATATCGGTTTCCAGTACTCCAAGGAGTAATGGTTGCTCAGCAGAAACCAATGACTTAAAATTCTTCCATAAAAAATAATTCAGAAGCATTATATCGCACGAGTAAGGTGGCCTAACAAGTTGAGAACGATGACGAGCAATGTCTTGTACAAGTTTTTTTGCTTTTGATGATTTTAAATCGCGAAAAACATCACTTTTATTTTAAAATTTTCAACAAATTTATTTAAATATACCCGAGTTAATAATCATGTTAATTTCTTAAAGAATTCCTTTACAAAAAATAACTCCCCCTTTCTCATATGAGCATACTAAATGCCGCATAAATACTTTCGAAAGACTAAGTTAGAAAAGCGAAGCTCATTTTGTAACATTATACCTGAAAGCTAAGAAATTGTTGTTGTTCGCTGTGTAATGAAGAATATAAGGAATAAAATGAATATGAAAAATTTAAAGAAATCTTCAATACGATATACCCTTGTACATATACAAGGGAGATATCAAACTTGTTTGCATTTTAACAAAAAAAAAAAAAAAAAAAACTTTGCAACATGTGTTGCAACATTCAAAGTGTCGTCAAAGTAATACCCATTCTAATTGAGTGAAATACATTAAATGTGTGTGTGTGTGTGTGTGGGTGTGGGTGTTGTAATAGCAGACAGTTGAAACCAGTAAGTCGCAAAGAAATTTTGTCTGAATTTCATGTATATTCTCTGGTTTTAGCATTTCGTTGACAACCTTCTTCTTTGCTTTGCAGTACCATATATTAGGTGTTAATTTTGTGTGAATATTTTCCTTTATTTTTCTTTATTTTTCAACTTTACTTTAACATTTATTAGGTATGAGGTAAATATATTTTTAAAAATGCTAATTTTTTTTTTACACTTGTTTATATCAACAATAACAACAACAAAAACATAAGGATATCAATGTCTTGAAAATTTGTGTGTGTACTCGTATGTATGTTGCTTTTTTTGCCCGTACCTTATTTATTTTCATGATTGTTTTTAGTGTTTTCTGTATATGCTTTGCAGTAATATAACAATCATAACAAAAATTATGACAGTTGGCAGCAAACAACATCAAGCTTTAAGTAATGAAAGGGTAGCTGGATTTCATGTTGAGTATATGTAAGGACTTCATTTGTCTTGTGGGATTTTTCAAGTGCCTTTCAAAGAAACAACAACTTACACATGTATGTATCAACTTTGGTCTTAATTACATACGCTTCTTTTGTTTTTGGATAATTTTTTTTGCTTTTATTTTCTTTATTTTTATGTTAATTAATGCAACCTTGCAAAACGCCTTACATTTCTTCAGCTAATATATGTATGTGCGAACATTGAAGCATACGTCTGAAAAACGCTACAAATGTTAATATTGTTGCGAGGTCTGTTTGGGAAGTTCTTAAAGAGGAAAAAAAAATTTTTTTTATTTATTTTTGGTTTGGAACTAACTGAACCAAAGACTTGCATAATTGAACATTACAACCTTTCAGTTAGGTTTATGACCTAGCTTCTTGCACCACTTGATTCTATACAAGAGTGGCAGAACCTACATAAAGAAACGTTTCATAGCAATTCTATTTACTCTACTCTATTTTGCAGCAAGTCGGCTGAAAGAAAGCCGCTGAAGAAATATTTTTCAATTTTTCGTTGGATTTGAACTGTGGCCTACTGGACTACGGCAACTTCTGTCTGCAACTCTATTTACTGAATCAAAGGCACAAGGTTTCGCTATTTGCATTGAGAAATCTGCACAGAGAGGAAATCGTCGAAAGAAAGATCTTTCAAATTTATTTTTTTTCCGAGATGTCTGGGCTGGTGTTTGAACAACAGCGTTACGTCTTATAAGCCAAGCTACAGATAAGCTGTGTGAGTGCTAATCCTGACTGAAGGGTTGTAATAACCAATAATGTATGTATGTATGTTTGTGTGTTGTTGATGGTTTTTGGCCAGAATATTCCTCAGAATATAACTTTGAGGCAATTATTGCTGAGTACCAAGTATAGTTCATGCTTTGTTGAGCCCGAAGAAGATAGAAACGTAGGCGATCCGTCGAGTCTTTGTAACAAAATTTTCTCAGTTTTACTTTCTTTTATAGATCTTGCACGGGCATAGATCTCTCGAATTGATCTGAGATGCAATTCCAGAACAGAAATACTGAGCTAAAACCACAGAAGCGATTTTACATAACTTTTCTATCAAACTGCGTATGTATATTTCTAAGACAAATACAATATATGTATGTACATATGTACATATGCAAACAACACACAAATGCAAAGTTATTACTTCATCTTGTTTTTTGATTGCTCTTGGCAGCTTTGCAAATGTGCATTAAGAGATGACTGTCACTGATTTGTGCATCATCTTTAGATTTTTTTACGTTGTAAGAAAGCAAAGATATGTAAATAATTTTGTAATGAAAATACAAGTTTATTTCTTAACATGTCAAGGATTTTCTATTTAAAGTACCAAGTTTAAATCAAGCGTATTTACTTCAATACGATTTACAATAAAAAAAAAAATTCTTTGGAAAGTATAATAATGTTACGTTTTTACCTTTTAAAAAACTTTGGAATATGAGCTCATGGATTTCAATTAAAAATCAAAATAAATTTGTTTAAAGTTTTTAATTAAATTTTTTATTATTCGTACAATTTTGTGTGCCACTGTTCACAACTGGTTCTAACAACAACAATTGTTTTATGCCCTTTGCGATAAACAATAACAATTATTACAGTATTATTCTGTAGATCTTTGTAACGGATATTGACAAACCACGATTGCTCATTTCGCACATGCAACGCGTCTTCACGCAAGATTGACTGTACTTCTTCTCCGACTCTGCATGCTTTGCCGTGCCTTTTATATAGCGACGTAAATAATCTGACGAAGATTCTTCAAGGCGAACGCTTCTCCTTCTCGAGATCACCAGAAATCTAAACAACGTTGTTCACATTTATTTATGCTTTCTTGTTTGTTGTGAGTGTGCCTTGATTACGTTCGTCCTTGCAGTGTTGTTGTTGCTTGTTGTTTACTTTTTTTAATCCCTCTTCCGTGTATAGTGATGTTGTTGCCATATTTTTGTTTATTCGTTAATAAAGTAAACAATTCCGTTGTTTTGTTTTTGTAGCTTTTATTTAACATTTTAATGTTAAACGCTGTTACATCATTTCCTTTTTCGTAACAATAATAATTGAATGTTTTATTTTGTTGTTATATTTTTTAATTCATCACAATTAAAGAATCTTACAAAGTGTGAATTTTGTTACCCCAATTTCATAAAAAAGGAAAAGCTCTGGAAGTTAAAATTGTTAAGTGGAAGAAAATTTTCGACTACTAAAGGAATTCATTTCTCTCGTATAAGCATAATAATTGAATTCTTACCACCCAATATAAGTAGCAATTTACAGCGTCTATGTCAGGAAATAATTTCCTCCCTCTCAACTCTTTCAATTGATTATTACAACCCCCTTGGATTATATTTCAGATCAGGATTTTTGAGAAACTTTTCATGACATGGAAATCGGTTAAGATTTTAATCGATATGTTTGCATTGAGTTTTGAATCACGGACTTACATCTAATCAGGCAACATACTACCTTTTAAGACATAGAAGAAGTTTAAATTTTTTCTTTTTCTTTTACAAAAGTATACTCTTTAAACTTTACTTTGCAAATAGCATTGTCGTATGAACGTTTTAAATTTTTGTGCAAGTAGTGTGTAGGCAAGTTTGTATATCGAGCGGGCAATCTATCGGCTTAAATTTGAATCTTCTTACAAAAGATATCAATGCATGCATCATGAGTACGTTAATAAGTATAATTACCGTTTTTATGGCTCAGAAAACCCGCACATGGTCTTACAGAATACAATGCACCCATTCCGAGTGACTGTTTGTTGCAGCTTGTGGAATGGAGGCACAATTGGCCCACATTTCTTTGAGGATAAGGACGGCGTAACTATTATGGTCATGATTTACGATTTTTTTGTACCCGATCTCTATGATATTGATGTGAACGATGTTGGTGAATTTGGCTACACATCTCATGTCGTCGTGCTCAACTTATTCTTATTTTAGTTTGCCTGCATATGTTGAAATCTGCAATGCACTTCAATATAAATGCTTACCCCAGTTGTAATCGGTAGTGGCATCTCATTCAAAAGCCCAATTTACGTAGTATTGACACGCGATTTATGTTAGAAGTTAAGTTAAGTTAGAAGTTGGGCCAGATATCGGTTCAAATTTGAAGCATTGATTATTTCGAACCTGGCAGTACTTATTTCATCCTACTCTAACACAAACTGCAGTATATTAGGCTTGAGCAACATTTGGAATTTATTGGGTCATTGAGATACGAGAAACTGCACGATTATGTTGATTTTGGAAAAACAAAAAAATTATCTTTTCAGATGAAGCCCATTTTCATTTTGATGGGTACGTTAATAAGCAAAATTTCTGTATTTGAAGCTAAGAAAGCCTACTTGTGGTCGTACAGAAGCCAACGAGTTACTGTTTGGTGCGGCTTGTGCAATCATTACGATCAATAGAGACACCGGTTGCACCATGATAACCGATTTTTTGTGCTCGCTATACATGGTATTAATGTGAACGATGTTTG
>QOCX01000090.1:195941-206832 GCA_005959815.1 Sarcophaga bullata
GGATGGTGCAAGTTGTCACACATCTCATGCCACAATCGCTTTAATGCGTCAAACGTTTGATAGTCATTTAAATAGCTAAACTAGTGATGTCAATTGGCAGCCAAGAAACTGCTTTCTGTGGAGCGCCATTATACAAAAGTGTTGCGCCGACAAACCAGAGACAAATCGTAATGCTTTTTACGAGATACGAGCCCATACAATCGAAAAAGTACACGAAAATTAATTCGACCGAATGAGTTACTGAGTGGCCAGCAGCGTCAGACAAATGTATGAAATAATGTTCGATACTCAAGCGCAATCAATTTGGAAAAACTTCAAAACATTTTTGGTTTTTTTGTTTGCATTTTTAAATTTAAACTTTTAAATGGCGCACCCTTTATATACGCCATAAAATTATTGTATCAGGAAATGTAAGAATATAACACCATAATAATTGTTCGAATTTAAATATGATGTTTAAATATGATGTTTGGCTAATTAGTTTATTTGTCTTTCTCTATAATTCGCTTCATATCTTCAATGATCTTAACTGCCTGTGAATTTATGAATTTACGAATTTACGAATTTAGTTGAAAAACATTTATAAAACAACATTTCACATGCGGATAATTATATATTCTAGGCAAATATTTTGAACATTAATTAAACAAATATTTGATAAACCAGCAACATCTATTAAAAATAAAGACCTTAAAAGATGATGAAAACGATAATGAATATTGTTCGACAATTAAGTAGAGGGCATTCATGAAGATTAAAGTAATTAATAGTATTCCCATAGCAATCAATTCATCAAACAATATGTAATAGGATGATAAAATTTAATACCAAAGGCAAGAATATGGCTTAAAGTATTCGTATGTATGTGCGTATGCATATTGCTAAAGAATATAAAACGGATGAGTTCAAACGATATGATCTGCCCGTTAACACACACACGCACACATACATACAAACACGCATTAAAGCACACACTGTAATATTCACTCATCAACAATATAAATAAAGACCATGAATAAACAAAATGAGTGTGAGATTGTGTTAGAGTGTGTGAGTATTGGTCAATGGCCATGCCATATGGTATGGATACACAGGCGTGAGCCTGTAAATGAGTATGAATATACTTGCATGCAACATCTTGAAGATGGGATAACAATTTGTGGCTGAATTGTGGGTGCAATTTTATTTTTATAACCGGAAAAAAAAATGCCTAGAATATGTGAACAGTAGTCTATGGAAACGTTTCTTTTGTAACATTCGGAAAGCTTTTGCATTTATTAAAGGCTAAAATTCTTAATTCTCATTGGCAAAAACAAAAAAAGAAAGTAGTAATGAAATGTAACATCTTCAACACGAATATTCTATGAAATAAATCCACACGAGCCACTGTCACTGTTGTCCTAAAGTATAAGACTTAAAGTGGCGTTAAGTTTAAGTAAAGATAAGATATGAGCAAACATTTGATAAGACCATAAAAGTTGCTCAGCTTAGTTATGAGCACACAAACACAATTACACTAACACATCTATATATACTTAAACGCCATAATAAGAGAACAAACACATACCATACCATACCATATCATACGATAACGTATATATTCTGCATCGGCAAGGATACTCTTTTCTTTAAACAAACTTTACTCAATTCATATAGAAAATTCATCTCAAACTCCTTATAATAATTACAAAAAGAAAAAAAACAAAATGAAGGTTTGTGTGTGTGCCAATCGCATGTATGTATGTATATGTGGGTTAGATATTGAATAGTGTATGTCTATTATACTTAATTGTATAAGCATAACCAAGAGTTTTAAAGAAAATTATGTTTGTTTTTAAGCTAAAAGTCATAACGGAAATAAGTTGATTACGTGTTTGAGTTTTTGTATGCGTGGGCGTTGGTGTTGATATATCTTTGAATGTTTAATTTATTTGTGTTATTTTGATAAATAAGTTTCTCAAACAAATTTCTAAGCAAATATTGCCCCAGAAAAGAAAAAAGGAGCAATTTCTCATCACAACAATGATGACCAATAAATCAGTTCGCAACAAAAGCAACAAATAAAAAACATAAAGATTTCATGTTTACCTTTTTTTTGGGGGGTATTGTTTTTATCTATTGTTCGAATAAAATATTAAAAATGTAAGAAAAAAAAGCTAGACAAAGCAAACATTCATTGCCCTACAGCCGGCTAGATTGACATCTGCTACTGTTCGTCACCACTACGCTTAACACCAAGAGACAGCTGATAAACCTGTTATCATTCAAGAGCTTACTACAATAGACTAACGGCTTTAAATAGGGATTTCCAAACCTTTTCACCTTCATATAGAGGCCATATTGTTGAGACTTCATCAGTCAAACTAGTTCTCATTTATTTAGATTATTCTGTGAAATAACCAAGGGCGGATATAGCATCACTCGCATTTTACGATCGCCATAATCTCTTTGAAGTCGCCATAGTCTAGTAGGTAATATGATGGCTTATTAGACATCACATCACAGGGTCACAGTTCAAACACCAGGTCAGATATCACCAACAAAATAAAATTTTAACAATATTTCTTCGCTGACTTCCTCTCAGCAGATTTCTGACCGGCTACTCATATATAAAATTAACACACACAACATATATGGTATGAGCAGCTATATCGTAAATCTGACTGAACTATTTAAACTCTTTACCAAGAGGACTATTCGAAATGTGCAGACAGTTAGACTTTCTATTGTGAGGTTTATTTAAGTCGTAGGTGCATGCTAAACAGAGATCAGCAATGAGTATTCCAAAACCGTCCTACGAATCCAGAAAAGTCACTAAAAGTAGACTGAAGGTAACGTGGGTGTAATTTACTTTAAAAAGACTATAGAGTGTCCACTACGGTCAATAACGAATTGGGTTAGTTAGGCACTTGCGACCCATGGTTTCCATATGCGCAACGGTACACACCAGAGTTCAGCAATGAGTATTCAAAAAGATGAGTAAATTCGAAACATACTCATTATTTTTGATACTTATACGCATTCATACTTCTTTTAATATCATACTCGAAGTACTCATCATACTCATATTTAACATTACGCAAGATGTTGTTGATTTCGGCTCTCCTTTAGTCAACATATGCACGATTCACAAAATAAGTGTGATGCGATTGCGAACACTTTAATACTCTCTAAAAGGTTGTATGTTGGCTCTGTTTGCCGCTCTGTGTTTTTCGCTTATGAGTCTTTAACTAAGACTGTAAATTTTAACAAATTATTCGAGTCACTCGAAGGATTTTCTAAATTTATGAATCTAAATAAGTAGGTGTTTGAATCAAACATATTTCGAATATTATGAGTTTGATGTTTATGTTGTAATCATACTCATTGCAATCTGTACTTATAAATCAATATTGTAGTGACTCACTCATACTCAAAATTTCATGAGTACTTATGAGTAGCGATAAAGTGATTCATTGCCTGATTTTCGCATTTTTCACCCTTTAGTCCAATGAGCAGTGTGTTTACTTACTAGAAGCGGGCTTGAAATTTTAAGCCTCAGCACTGCCAAATTAAAAGAAAATATATTTCCTTCACAACCTCCTCCTCTTCTGGCTAAAACCATGAGAATAAAATAATTACCATTAAAAATCTATCGTGCGCATTCTACGTTAAGCGCTAGGTGCCGCCACTATGAAATAAAATTATCGTATCCAACAAAAGTGGTGTCCCAAGCTATGCTGTATCCTGAGTTAGAAGAGTTTTTCTAAATTGCTTCAATTCATAGGAAACATGTTTCATGATTTGTTTGAAATCGTTTTATAAAGTATGGCGTATGTATAGTCGAACTTGACCATGTACATACATATTTATCTTTCTTCATAGGTATAGTTACCGTTAAATATCCTTAAATAACTTGTCTTTGTTACAAGTTTATTTTCGTTTTTGTCTTTACCGACATCATTATTATCATCGAATGAAATGCCATTTCAGTGTAATGAAAAATAAACTGACTGACTGACACTTGGACTTTATTATTTTAAGATTTCGTTTTTTTTCTTTTTTTTTTTTTGTCTACCTCATAAATCAAAGTCAAATGCTGATAGTACGGATATACATAATAAATTTGTTTTTGTATATGAATTTTTCAAAGGAAAAAAAGGAAAAATTACACAAAAACCTATATGTGTACATATGTACATACTTACCTGTAGATGTATAAAATTCCTTTACACTCGAAAACTTGCTTGTTTGAAGAAGTGTTTTACAAGGACGTAAAGAAAAAAAAGGACATTTCGTAACAAAAAATTTCTACTTCAGAGTAAGGAACGTTGGTACAGTAACGTACGCAGATAATAAGAATCTAGCCGTAAATATTACTAAGATCATGTCACTAAGAGAGACACTGAGAGAGAATAACGATTCAAAATTTGCTCCCCGTAATAGTATTGTTCTACTGCAGTGAGTTTCAGCGGAAGTGATGGCCATTTACCGGGCCGCTCAATAGATCCTCGTCAACGCTGATCTTTTTACACGCGTCTCGGTCTTCTCCGATAGTCAGGCAACATAATAGCTATGTCTAGTGTTGTGAACAACTCTAGCATCGTTAGGGAATGTCGCGCTGTTTCAACCTTCTTTCTGGGCGTTTCAGTATTTCACTGGTCTAAGTCCCCGGACACAGTAACATTCCGCGAAATTGTAGGGCCGATAAGCTCGACAGAGCTGATGCACTTCTACCGGAATCCTCTTTCTATCGACGTGGGTATGCCACTTGTCTCGGACAAGTTGGATATTGCGCGGAGATTCTTTCGAGACGCCAACTTATCCTGGTCAATGAGGAGTCCTGCTCCACCGCTAGGCTCAATTGGCCCCTGATGGATAGAAGGCATACCAACCAAGTACTTGGCCTTGGTCATGGCATTATCTCAATCACAGTGGCTATGGTTACAGGTCAGGTGTGTTAGACACGCCGAAAGGCTACCACTCCGACCTAACCTAACCTAACCTAATAGCGTTCTTTAGCAATTTAATAAAATATTTTGCTTTCTTCTTCACGAGAGAGAGAGAGAGAGAGAGAGAAACAGAGCTGGAGGTAAACTTTCGAGCACATTTGTGGTTAATGTAACCATCAAAATTTGTGTTAATTGAAAATAAAACTGCACCGATGTTATATCGAATATTTCAGTCTGGAACCGAACCTTCCATCCTTGACACATTCGTATATCAAAAGGGTGTGAAACTTTAATAACAAAAACTTGGTCCTATAATCCTACAGTCAGGACTATGATGTAGCTTATTACACAACTTATGAGAGGCGGGACTACTAGTTTAAAGTCGACTGCAAACGACAGGATTTTTGAGAAAATTTTTATGACAATTTAATTTTATTCATAGAAATTTTGCCAGAAATCTGCTTAGAGGCAGCCTCTGAAGAATTATTTTTTCATATTTCGTTTTTTGGAGATATCTGACCTAGGGTTTTGAACAGTGATTTCACATCCAATAATCCAACACACTACCTACTAGACTGCGACGACTTTTATTTACTCTTTTACTCATTCTCACTGCAAAGCAAAATCATAAAATTACTGGGACCGTCTAAGTGATCAATAAATCACTTAAGGAGGGAACTGTCAGCCCCATTCACTTTGCTAACTCACAATGTATCCTGTTGAATCTCCCATTAGACTAGACTGCCAATAACCTAATAACAGTTCCAAAGCTCTAATCCTTTCTACTAAATCTAAATCCAACAGAGTTTACAGTGCTTTTACAGAGTAGGTTTTCATTGCTACAGATATACCAACAGAAGTCCGTTATCCTATCTTATTCAAATCCAAGTGGGCTGTTTTCAAGACAGTATTTACAAAATATTTTCATACATTTAAGAATCGATTGTATGTGTATGGCATTTTGTACTTACATTAGTATTTGTTTTAAGTTGTTTTAAGAGTGGATTGACAAATGGGTATGAATATCATGTAGTAACAATAACAAGTGTGATCACTGGCTATATGTGAAGCAAGATCGATATCTAATATCACAATCAATTAGGATTCTGCAATTAGTAAGTATATCGATAGCATTTACTTAACATCGATTTATTAGTATTCTCCTTCAATGTATTTGGCAGAATTTTTCGGGTGTTGATTTCAAAGGTAAAAGCTCTGTGGAAAAATGTTTCAATAGAAATCAAAAGTGAAAAATTTATGCACACAGAACTTCTTTGGTACATTTATTTCTAACACTCATCTACATAAGTAGTGAGGTTTAAATTTTAAAATTATAAAATGCTTGGGTGCCTTTAAACATAATTTCTTTCAATAACTAACATGCTTACTTAATTTGTCATTACAGCCTTTTTAATTAGATTTACCAACTTAGCTTCACACATGATGTGTGTTAATTACATAGACAAGTGGGGAGTTTTCTATTCAGTTCAGCTAATATATGTATTTGCCAGTCACAGCAGGAGTTTTTATCATATCATTTAAGTAAATTGCAACCAGAGATCATCAATGAGTATTCAAAAAAATGAGTAGATTCAAATCATGCTCATAATTTCTGATACTTATACGCGCATTCATATTTATTTTAATATCATACTCATACTACTCATATTCAAAGTTTGAAGTACTCATCATACTCAACATTGCGCATGATGTTTTTGATTTCTACTCTCCATGACTTAACATTTACAAGAATCACAAAATAAGCAAGAATCGCGTACGAACACTACAATACTCACTAGAAGGTTGTGTGTTAGCTCTGTTTGCTGTTCTGTGTTTTTTGCTTGTGTGTCTTTTTTCTTTTGTTGTAAATGCAACAATAACTAAGACTGTAAATTTTGATGAATGATTCGAATCATTCGAATCATTTATAGGTATGCTAAGTATTTTTCTAAATTTATGAATCCGGATGAGTAGGCTTATGAATCAAACATATTTCGAATGGTATGAGTTTGATGTCAACGTTGTAAGCATACTCATTGCAACCCGTACTTATAAATCAACGTTGTAGTGAGTACGAATGAATGAGAGTAGTTAAATTTCAATATTTTTGAGTTACTTAATCTCAAAATTTCATGGGCACTTATGAGTAGCGAGAAAGTAATTCATTGCTGATCTCTGATTGCAACATTTATGCAGCCGATGTAGTCTAATAGGTTGTGTGTGTCGGACATAAGGCCACGGCATAAATCCAGGTCAGACATCTCCAGCAAAACGAAATATGAACGAAAAGTATTTCTGCGGCGAAAGTGAACAGTTTCTCAAAAATCTAACCACTCTGACTGAACCAATTATGTGTGTATGTATGTATGTATTTATGGTTATTCATTAGCTTATAACTAATGTTAGATTGGACATACTTAGTGGCCCTTAGAGATATTGCTTACACGTAGCAGTTGCGTATATACAGCGAATCGTTTTGATATCACATGAAGACATGCTGCATAGCTTGCCTTGTGTGTAGTTATGCATAATGTAGTATAAAGTTTTAAAATCCCCTCACCCCCTTTGCGTTACACCATTCTGTTTTCCTATATATATATTAACTATGGTTTAATATTACCAATTAAAATTTAAATTTCGAAATTTCATTTCAAAATATTCATTTCGCTATGAATCTGCTTGAAAATATCACTTTACGTTTTACAATGTATTAGTGTGAGGCATGTGCAAATGTGTGAGTATGTATGTGTAAATTCACACGCATTTTATAAATAATAATCCATATAAATTATAACCGTTATCTTTATTTTCGTATCTGTTCGTATCCGTATCCGTTATCAAATACTTGACATATTGGTCATTTGATTTTTAATACATTGTGTAACTCGCTTCTGTTAAGGCATATTAATTTTGCGACAGGACTTAACATGGGTTATTTCTTCACCTCTACTTAATCACCTTCGTATACAACAGCAACAATAACAACAATAACAATCATTATTAAATAGAACAATTAATGCCCCATCAAATTACATTTGTGGGCAAATTTTTTTTGCCCCATCTCATCTCGTAACAAATTTATTTGATTAATTAGTGTTGCAACAACAAAAACAAAAAAAAACAAAAAATAAAACAACAAGATTTTAAATTTATTATCATACTGATGATATAACGAACAAGTTTAATATTTATTTTAAAGCCATGTGTTGTTGCAATCTTCAACAAAAAACATACAAAAAAAAAGGATATCGATTTAAAGAAAACCACCAATGATTATAAAGATGGCGGCAAGAGGGCATTTAAGGTATATATAAAGTGGTGTACATTTCGTCTTGATAGACGAGGTTTGGATCCTTAACCAAACAGTATAATTTTTTGACATTTTATCATTGATATGGGTTCAGTTTAAAAGGAAATTTTAAAATTTGTTTAGGGGGTGCTGGGTTGCATGCCTCTCCATTTGAGTACAAGTTTGTGTGTTTGCATTGGTAAGTAAAACGTTTTTGAAAATTACACCACAAATCCTTGGAATTATGTTGGCAATTATGTTTTAATTTTTTGGTATTTTGTCTATATTTTATCATACTTACATACAAACATACATACATACATACATACATACATACATACATATATATTTCAACTCTTTTGTGCTAAATATATTGTATTGTATGTCTGCATGGATGCATGTATGTATGTAAGTTTATTAACTCAATAATAAAGACAAAGTTAACATTAAAGGGTTGCTTTTGGTTATGTATTCCAAATAATTTTTTCACAAATCCTTTTGCCTGAACACTTTGAATAATAATTAAGTTTAGTCTGGAAATATTGGCGACATACAAAGTAAATTAAATGTTTTTCAGAATTTAGATAAATTTTTACAAAGTTTTTACGTCTTTCAGTTAACGAACATTTTTTTTATTTTAAATGTCTGGAAAAGAAATTTTTTATTTTGTTAAAAGCATGTTCAAAAGAATTACAATTTTAGCCACGATAACCAGTGATAATGGCTATTTTGTTGAAGCTACATGTGTCAAATTATGTATTCATTCAGTCATTCATTATATGATATTGTAATGAAATAAAGCCTTCAATGGCAAACAGTATACAAGTACTTACTGAGTTCATGGCATACTTTTATGTTCATCAGTCACCTCAACAATTTATTGGCGACAATCTTGTGTGATCTTTCACCGTATAATAAAATTCCGTATAGATTTCGTTGGCCTCTTAGGATTAAAAGTATTTAAAAAATAAATGACTTCCAAAGATGGACTCTGATCCAGCAGAGTACGAACTATTTTTCAATAATTTTCTTACTTGATGTCTCTTAGTGGAATTCGGAGAACAAGGATATCGTGCCCCAGAAACCATACGAGGAATCAAAACTAAAGAGTGATCTGTTAAAAGCACAAAAGGAAATGAAGAAATAAGATCTTAGGTTATATATTACAACGAAGGCTCCATGGTCTAGTAGGTAGTGTGTTGGCTTAATAGATGTGAAGGCCCCGGTTCAAACCACAGGTCAGATATCAAAACGAAATCTCTGCAGACTTCTGGCAAAAGCTCTGAGAATAAATGAAATTGCCATTAAAAGTTTCCAAAAAAACAAAAAAAAAAATCCGTCGTTTGGAGTCGCCTCTAAACTATAAGTCCTGCTGCTCATGTATAAATTTAACACACACAACATCACTGGTGTGAGAAGCCAAGTCGTAAGCCTGACTAAAGGATGGTAATAACCAATTTTATAAAAAATATACAATTCTGTTGGTAAACAACAAAGAAAACAATGTCTGCAGTATGTTAACAATCACGCAATTGGTCCATTAGGTGCTGTAAAATGTTGTCCACAACGTCAGAATATAGTCATAGTCTTATAAAAAGTATATGGGTGGAGTAGATAATGTGGATTTTTACCCACATGACAGGAAGATTATGGTGTCAGACATCTCCAACTAACCAAAATATGAATAATACTACTTCGACGACTACCTCTCTGTAGATTTCTGGCAAAAACTCTGAGAGTAAATAAAATTGCCATGAAAAGACACTCAAAAATCTGGCGTTCGGATTCGACTTGAAACTGTAGATCCCATCACTTATGAATTAAATTTATTCACCTAAAGTAAGTGGTGTGAGTAGCTAGGTTGTAATCCTGACTGCTAAATAAGTACATACGTATTTAATTTCAAGTGTTCATTGTCAACATAAAAATGCTTTAAACATTTTCACATGTAAGACGCCACTGTATCTAATCGAGTATACAAAGGTTTTACCTTACTTGATGATTTTATTTTATTTTTTTATTTATTTTTAGTTCCTCAAGTATATGAACCGTCAATGCTGGTCTCAAAAGTATTTGTAATATTAGAAACAATTTTCAATAGACGGCGAAAGCTTGCAGCGTTAAGTAGACGTAGATTTGTTTACTGTAAATAAAGTACTGTTATTTTAACAGAGTATCTAAATGTGAAAGCTTTAAATGTTAAAATGTTTTATGAAATACTAAAGTAACTACTTTAAAAAAGTTCCAATGGTATCCAATGGATACATTAATCATAAGCGGTTTAGAAACTTGCTGACTTACCAGTAAGTGCCATCTATGTGTCAATGGCAGAACATTAAAAGTATCTGTAAGATACTTTTTCAATTCTTAACAGGCCCATATTAAAGGCACGAAGTATATGCATAAGTAAAGCAAAACATACCACCAGATGTAACTGTTAATTTTCCGTTTATTGCATTCGATATATAGAGGCGCTGAATGTTCATTTAAATCTTTTCCATTTTATTTTGATATTCGTTCTTAAACTGCCATTGTGTTAATGTATTAAGTTAAACAAAATCGATACAGAATGATGAAAATAAAATCATCTTCTGGCTTCATTTACAAATTCAAAATAAAAAAAAAATATATTTTTGTATTGCTGTAACCAGAGAAATGCAGTAAGAGAGTT
>QOCX01000090.1:210671-252346 GCA_005959815.1 Sarcophaga bullata
TTTCATGAGGCTGTAAGCTGTGAAATAATTTTCAGCTAAAGCATCATTATTTATTAATGATTGGTGAAAGATTGTTGAAAAATGAATCGTTTAATAACCAAGGAATGCATAAATGCAGTTTAAAATTACAACAAAAGGGTTGATTTAAACGTAGCCACTTTTCAAACAACATGCCATGATTATGGTTATCATAATCGATTTACTATGCACGGAATTGGCAGGATTAAAAAGGTCCGGCTTGTGAATCATCATAACCTACGCCCTGACGAATATATTGCTTCAGTTAGAGAAAGTCCATCCCATTGCATTTTCAGCAATTGGACTTGTGTTATGGTCAACTTTACATTCAAATTTGCACCGTAATACATAGAACAATATTAATTAAAATCAGATAACCCCTTATAATACCGTAGGTTGGGTGTTAGTGTAAGAAACTTTCAATGATAATTCTTCGAACAATATTTTCTTCAGCAATAAATCCTTTTTCTCACTTGGTGGCTACGTCAAATAGAAAAATTGGCACATGGGGCTTGAAGAATCTAAATGTGATTGTAGAAAAGTGAATGCATTCGAGAAAAAATGTTTGGTGATCAAACCTTATTTCGTATCCGATAAACGTTAAAAAGAATTTAAAGCCCTATGGCAATATAATAACCAAATTTTATTAACCTGCAATTTAAGGACTATGAACTGTACGCTGTGAGTTCCAAAATTACAGTGCAATGACCTACACAACGCGACATAAAAAACCACCAGAATTTTTTTATTGTTGTATCATTTAAAAAACAATATTCCTCAAGCTATCCCAGACATTCCGTTCGAAATAAACGAAAAAATTATGGAAACTACTTCCAAAGAATCATTTAAAAAAAGGGGATCACTGTTGAAGAGCTATATTAATAGAAGATTCGGAAGTCGCAGTCGGCAAAACTAAGTATTTTCGATAGGAAAGTGGTATAACGTATATTCTAGCTCACCCTTGGCTTTAGGAAATTGACAACTCGAAGTTGTCAAATTGTTTACGTACTTGTGATCGAAGATTACTTGTAATAATAAAAAAGGTTTTGTTGAGAAATCAAGTTGGTATTATAAAACACCGGTGACTACGTTTGAAAATGTAGGGAGGATGCTAACTACGTCTAAGAGAAAAGTTCTGAAGATAATTTTGAGTCTTTTGGGTTATGAATGTGAATACACAATGCGCTACAACAACTAGCAATATGTTTTTAATAAAGATACGCCAGTTGCTGCAATGAAAAGATCAAAAATTCATTTCGCTGTGGCAAGAAATATTCGAAAGCTAGACACAGGTGCTCAGAAAATCACAAGTAGCGCTGAAAAGACGCCGTCTTAAACGACCATAGCAAGTCTAGCAAAATGAGTATAAGCTGGACGTCAGCAGCTAGGTATAGAGAGCTCTGGTTGAAAGTTGTTGTTGATGCTAGGGGCTTACTTTTTTAATTATTTTGAATTTTTTAATGTTATTAATTATTTTCTCCACTAACAATTGATTAGTATTAGGGTACAGTGTCTTATCAAATTTTATTTTTAGGTATGGTTTAAATATGATTTTTTTTAAATTACAAATGGAAATGGTGTAGTTTACGAAACATACACTTTTAGAATTAAGATAAATTTTTGGTCTAAGAGAAGTAAATAAACGAAACAAAAAAGCCATAAAACAGAATAAATACATAAGACAAACAACAGAATTAACTTGAATACCAAACCCTGGGTTCTGTGCAGCAATAGCAACATTTAGCCAAAAAATACCAAGAGCCACACACTGCAAACGAAGCGGTTATAGAAAATTCAAAAGCGTCAATGATGCACCAAAGAAGAAAAACCACAGGAGGGAGAATTCTTTTTACTTCGATTTTTTTTTTTTTTTTCTTTTTCGCTGATTACACTGTTGTTAAACCTTTTTACGAGTTTTGTTAATATTTATTCGAACCAAAAGAAAAAGAAAGCAAAGCACTTACTATCACTTTTAACAGTAATGGAGAGAAAAAAACCGACCGTACATACGACGACGATACTAAATAATATTAATTGAATAAGAATGTCTGTACACTATTTGGAATTTAATGCTTATTTTTAGTTTTCTTTTTAGTTTTCTTTTTATTTTTATTTTTAACAATAAAACAAAGTCATCAATAATATTTACAATGAAAAAAAAACACAAACACATAAACATACACGTTATTATTATTATTATTATTCGTTTGTAAAAATAGTTGTTATTGTATTATTTTGTTTGTTTATATTTTTTAATAATCTCTCGTCACCTTACACTCATTCATACAAATTGTGTATATTAAGCAACAAACACGAATGAAAGATAACTAAAATAAAAACCTTCTAAATAAAATCCTCTTCTCAAACAATGTAATAAACAAC
Organism: Sarcophaga bullata; assembly: GCA_005959815.1. Taxonomy (NCBI): domain Eukaryota; kingdom Metazoa; phylum Arthropoda; class Insecta; order Diptera; family Sarcophagidae; genus Sarcophaga; species Sarcophaga bullata. The sequence goes on from QOCX01000090.1 coordinate 213,072, forward strand.
AACAATAGCTACAATGAAATTCATTTACAATCAACAACAACTACCGTGATGTAAAACAACATGGTGATGCTTGATTTGGCAAACAGACGTTGAAATGATGATTAGTTTAGCAGTGCGGACAGACATATTGACAATAAGATGAACGTTTCGCTTGGTCAAACACAAATTCAAGAGGAAGAAAACACTGTTGCTTTTTAATAACCCCTTGGTTATGTTGTTGTCTTTTTTTTTTAATTTCTTTTGTTTATTCTTTCTTAAAGTAAGTAAAATGTAACAACAAAAAAGGGGAAGATTATGCACTAACAACAAACACACAGGCTATCGTAATGAAAGAATTGTTCGTATATTTGAATTTGTTTTACGGGCGTTAAAAACCGAACACAGAGATGTTCCACTCAAAAGAAAAAAATTTTTTTATGCACTTTTAAGGCAAAACATTTTTTTAAGAAACATATTCATACGAACAATATTAATAAACAAAACCAAATGAATACAATAAAACAATACAATAAACAAACAAAATTATATTTTGCGCGTATTTAAATCTTGTTTTTTTTTGTCTATTCACTTCACTCCGTTAACAATTATTATATGAAGAAATTTTTTTCAATGTCACCATGTATGTTTTGTTGTTTGCCAAAAAACAAAATTAAATATTTGTTTTATTTTAAATAATCACACCATTTATTAATTACTTGTATACCGAACTGACTATTTTTTGTGTGCTAATAAACTTGATTTACAGCTGTTTTTATTTATTCTTCTTAAATAATTAGCAAAGGGAAGACACACAATGAGTTCATAGAACACAAAACACAACAATAAGGAAACACAACCTCACTAAAACGCGTCTAAATAACAACTAAATTAAAACTAGCGGAGTTTTTGTTTACTACGCGCATTTCTTCTGATGCAATAAAAAAGCAGCTCAAAAGAAAATCAAAAAAAAAATTACAGAAAGATAGAGAGAGAGAGAGAGCGTACAGAAGAACATAAACAAACGGTTACTAATGAGAGAGAGACATGAAGTTGCCAGAGAGTAAATAGGAATTTATTTAACATTGTGGATTACAATTTGATCTAAAGTGTGGCAGCTTTTTAAAGCTGCAAACTTGTCCACTTTGTTTGTTTTTAAAACACAAGGCCTACAATTCGCACAATCTTTTTGCATTTGTAGTCTATTTGAAGAAAAGCTTAAAATAAGTATGGCAACCCTGGCTTATACTGATAGAACAACAATTTGCAACCAATATCAAGTGCCTACTTTTAGGGGAACTCTGTAGGAAAAATATTTTAAATATTGGGATTGTAACGGTTATTTAAACATTAAGAAGCTGCTGTTAGTTAGTTGGTTTGAATAGTCGGTTTATTTACAAATTAGTTCGGTTTTGTTTTTGTATTAATTAATAACTAAAAGTAAAACACACATAAATTATTCTTTTTTAAGTATTTAGGCTTCTTTTTATTTATTTTCACTTTTTTTTTATCAAAAAAAAACCAAAAATTTTTAATTCAAAAACCAAAAAGCTAAATTTAAAGAAAAATAATTAAAAAACATTTATTTTTATTGTATTTTATATAAATTTACCAAAAATACATGTAATTAATTAATTAATTAATTATTAATTGATTTCATTTTATTTTTTTATCTAAAAAAATAGTTTTTTTTTTAGTTTAAATGTTAGTATTTAAAGATCGGTTTTGTAATTACTCTTCAAGTTTAGTATGTGAAAGATTATAAACAAAGAGAAAAAAGCTTAATTATTGTATGTAAAATTATTTTTCATTATTTTAAATACAAAATGAATTTGTTTTGTTTTTTTTAATTTAATTTTTTTTAGCAATTTTTTTTTAATTTTTTTTTTTTTATTCGACTGGCTTTATATGTTTGTTTTTGTTGTAATTGCTGCATTTGCGGTTGTTTTTGCTGCTGTTGCTTATAATAATAGGGATACTGTTTATTATAGGCCAAAAATTGTGCAGTTGAAGGAGGTGGTGGATGATTTTTCAGTTTTGCGTAATAAAACTAAATTTTATTTGTTTTTTTTTTGTTTTTTGGTTGTCGTTTTAATATTTTCAAAATAAATAAATAAAAAAAATTTTGTATTGTTTTTTCTATTAACATTGAATGTGTTGAATAAAATTCGAAGAATTTAAAACGTATTTTGTGCAAAACAAGCTTACATTCAGATTTTTATTATTATTTTTTACATACATATACAAAAAAAAAACACTGTTAAACACATTTAAAAGTTGCTTAGTTGCTTTTGGTACATTAAATAATTCTTTAATTAATTCAATAAATTTTCTGTGTGCAATTATTTTGAAATTTTAATAATTTTTTTCTCTTTTTTGTTTTGTTATTTGATTAATAACTACAAAAAAATTAAATAATTTAAAATTAATAAAGTGTATATCAAGACCAGTCTTAGGAAAATGTTTCAATTTTTTTTTTATTTTTTCTTTTTCACATGCTCTTCCAACACTTCTTTAATTTATTATCTCTTTAAATGATAATTATTTTGTTTTTTTATTTTAAAATTTAAAATTTTTAACTATCTACAGAAGAATTTCTTGCGGGGTAATTCAATAAAGTCAAGTGTATTCGAGCAATTAAATTTATTTCACAAATCTTCTAACCAAAAATATTTTAAAATATTTTATTTATTTATTTATAATTGTTTGCTGGTAAACGAAATCTCTCAGTGTGCCTATCCGTTCCGATGCCGGTGTACATCCCGGGTAGTCATGGAAATCGATTGAATTCATTCTTCAAGTTTTGTAAAAAAAATTGAGTGAAAAGGAAGGAATCTTAATAAGGAAATTTTCGTATTGCCATCAAAAAAAAGGGAAAAATTAAACAGAACTCGCAGAGACAAAATTCAATATTTGTTTAGGAAACTAATCTAAAGAAATGCCTCTATGTTCTAATTAATAACTGATTGGTACAGCATTGAAACCAGCTTATCTCTCAGCTCATATAAATACGTTTGAACAACAAATGACTTCTTTAACTGTTTTAGAACTTTATTAAAATGTCCCGCGAAATCGTTTCGTATTACTAAAACATCATGAAATATTATGGAACAATACCCAAGCATAACTGAAATATTAAGAAGATTGTTTAAAGTTGCTAGGTTCTATTGAATCGTTTAATTCTTTAAGAATATTAATAAATTCCAATTAGATTATGGCAACAATGAATTTATATTTTACAAGGATGCCTAACTATGAAAACAATTGTGCGCAATGACTACGATAAACAAAGTTTTCTATGGATTGGGAAGAACATGCTTGGCACTTGCGGCTGACGGTTTACTGAGTTCCCGTTGTTAAAAAAGACGATTTTTTTAATCTTATTTTTTATGATCTTAGCTATGTATTTTGTAAAATTGTGGATTCTTCGTTTAATTTACTAAAACAATGTGTAAGATTTTTATTTTGAAAGTTTATTGAAAATTTAGTTTACAAATCGCGTATTCAGAACAAACAAACGGTTTTCAATTTAATTTTTGATATCCGTGTTCTATGAAATAAAACAAATTAAACACAAACAAAAAAATGAAAATTACAGCAATTTAAATGAAAATTTAAAGTGGCCTTAAGTAGGAAATGCTAAAGCTGGTATCCAAGCTCTGTCTGGCTCATTACTAATTATATACTGGCAAGGACAGGCAAAAAAGTCCTCCAGCCAGTAGTTAAGGATTAGTGCATCATACCACTAAAAGTTACAATAAATTCAAGAACAAAAAATAATATTTCCTAATTATGATTACACAAATTCGAGCTTACTTTTCAAATTAAAATCTTCAAGAATTTAAAAGATCTTCATTTATTCAAATTCTTTTTAATTTTAATTGAATATTTGTTTTTAGTATTAAATTTTATTACAACAAACGCAAAATAAGGGACCGTTAAGAATATTTTTGTTTTTTGCACAATTTCATAAAATAAGGTTAAATATTCATATGTAATTAACATGAACAACATAATCATCATATCATTGATCATTAGACTTCAATTCAATTCAATTTCAATTTCACTTCAAATTTCAAATATAAACTTCATGTAATTTTTCCGAAGTTCAAAAACAATATACAGAACATAAGCACATATACAGATTGTCTATCAAGACTTGCATATTCTCTCTTATTCTAATTGTATTTTTATTTTTTGCTTTGATTTTTTAAATTAAAAACCAATTCTTCATTCGAAAAAACTCACCCTTGCATTAAATTTACGGCCTACGTGCTGGTAGAACGTATTTTAATTCATATCAGGTATTTCACGACCACCATGACATCTTCACCTTCGGAGGCGACAGGCACATATCGGCCCGGCCGGTCTTGGATCCACTTTTCATTGGGATTCCCGTAACCTGTGGTGGGTGGTTGCCTAAATGGATAAATTATCGTCTGAACACGTTACACAGCTATCATCGTGCCTGTGCGGACAATGACACAGCTCGATGTAGTTGTTGCCAGATTTACTTTAATAGAACGACTGATTGCGAAACAGCGGCATGTTATGAACTTTTAAGAGATGCTTTAAATTCATTAACTCAAGGTCCGATGGCAAAAACCGACACAACCCGATTTGGATTTACCCGAATACGCGCGTGGTGCTCTAGTGCTGGTGCCACGGGGTGGTGTGGTGCGTTCGATCGATGTGCATGATTGCACAGACAAAAGACGAAAAATTTTATTACAAAAGTTTTCTTTTTTTTTAATCAGATGTAGATTGAATATTATGGCACACGTTACGTCCAAATATTTAGCTTGCTCGATGCGTCTCCTTACTTACCTATGAGAGTATTAGTTTAGTTCGACAATCCTCAATGCTTACCAGCTGTACTAACAATGTTGCAGAGCATTTAAAGAAATATTTAAACAGTTTTCCTTTGATTAGTTTTTTTTTGTTTGTTGTACTTCATTCATCTGAAATTAATAACTTTATTGTTAAACATAACATGGCAAAATTCTCGTAACATGCTTTGCAAGAAATCACAAAGATTATTAAAAAAAGGAAATCATCTAGCGTAGTAGGTATGACTCTAGTAGCATCGAGTACTTGTATTTAGTGGTTGCAGGGCCTTCAATGTATCAGCACGTTTCATTATTACGTATCTTTTCGAACTACTAGAATTTAAATGTCTCCGCGCCTTTTGCTTAAATATTGTTTCCCGAAACTTTGAATTCCTTATGAAAAGCCTAAAACTAATCAAACACTGGCGTTTAGTTGAAAACAGCAGCAGGCGGAATAAATCTTTTGGTTACAATCTTTTCTAATGGGTTACCAAACCATGATTTCAGATTTCGATTCAATTCCATTTTGCATACAGCATTCTAATATGCCTTTAGCATACACCATAAAGTATTTTGTATTGCTGACTAGAATCGTTTAAAGTAACATTACAAAGTACTACAAGTCCGAATTCGAATATGGCTGCAACTTAAAAAACTTCATTATTTGCTGACAAATATCTCTTTTCTTACTTTTTTTTGCAATAGCTTCTAAGTGAGACTTTAGGAGATATCTGATCACATAAATTCAACATATATTTCCAGACACATTCGATTAAATTAAAAATCTCTTACATACGATACTCTTTAGTTAGGGAAAGGCTCGTGCAAGTTAATGTCTCTAAACAAAATCCTGTCATCTGAACGTCTAAACGTTTTTTTTTGAAAGCTTAAAAAGTTTGCCCTAGAACGAGAGGAAGGTGTGAAGACAAGGTATCTAAACTATTATAACATCTTGAATTTTATGTAACACATTTTAGTTGTTTTTGTCTTTTTCTTTCTCGCTTTTATTAAAGTTTTATAATTTTTTTTTTTTAGATTTTCTTTTTCTTCTAAATTTCTCAAGTTATATATGGATATTGGGTATGTAAATACGTATCAATATTTAGATATACACTTTTTAACTAAATTTAATAATATTTTCATTTTGTAAAAATTAGGAAAACAATTTAAGCCGTCCGGCAACCCTTCTCAACCGATGGTATTTTCTATTTTTTTTTAATAATTCTTATCATTTTAGAAATAACTTCTGTGTGACTTGTTTAATGTAAAATAATAATAAAAATATTTCAATATCTGTAGAATTTTCTTCGATAATAATAAATACGCTATAAACAAAAGAGAGCCTTCACATTATAGATACGATTTAAATTATTAATAATTACAAGAATTTACAATTAAAGTTAATAAACATTTAATTTAAAGCAAAGAAAGAATAGAGGGGATATATTTTTAATATTTTTTTTTACTAATGTTATCTATAAGGTTTACTGAAATAAATTTCAGTTTTAAATCGTTTAAATATTTATTGCTATTTTTTAATTTTATTTTATTCGTTTATAGGTTTTATTTTTTTTTGTTTTTTTTTTTTTTTTTTTTGTTTCGAAGTTTCTGTTCAGCATTGTAAACGTAAACTTAAAATCGTGTTTTATATTGTATATGTTTTTAAAATTAAATTATTAATAAAAATAATTAAACAATATGGTTTAGTGTTAATTAATTTGGACATTTGTTTTTAAAGATTAATAAACAAAGGTAAGGAATTTGGCTTGAAACGAGGACAATATATTCTTACGATCCAATTTCTCTAAGACAAACAATTTCAAGAGATTGAAACAGATTTTCATATACAATTTCATTCGTTTGAACAAACTTGTCTTGCTTATTATGTTTGGCATAGATTAAGGAAAAAAGTTACATAAATATTATCCTTAATAACATTGAAATACATTGCAAGGATTACATTAAACATTATAAGAGAGTTAATAAAACAATAAATCCATTTATAAACCATTTGTTTGTTATAAATATTTAAAAATTTTTTAATTTATATGTATACTCTTAAAAGAAAAAATATAATTTATTAGCTTTATTGTTATTGTAATGGATTCTATTCGTTTTTGCATGTCTTACAACTAATTCCATGGATATTATGTTTAATTATTATTAACAGCACCTGATACACACATCAATAAAAACAAATTTTATTTTATTTATTTTAATTTAAAATTAATTATTATTCTATTGTAATAATAAATGTAATGTAATTATAAACATTATCGTATGTTTAGCATTTTTACTTTTAAATAAACCATTATAGAAATTTCGTAATACAACAATATTCAAATTGTTCATGTATTTGAAGTAACAATAAGTTTAGATTATAAGTGAAAACAATTGCTATGCCTTTGCTTTGAATCTTCATACATGAAGAAAGCCCTTTTATTCTGAAATTTTAATTTTATAACCAACAACAATATGCAGATTTTTTTTGAAGAAGAAGAATGTTAGTTAGTTAGGCGAGTAATGATGTTTAAGTTAAAAAAGTTTAAGCCCTTAAAAGTAATTTTTGGAACAACAATATAAATATCCACCCAAAATATAATGTACATACGGTCCGTTAAGGTTTAACAAAACAAATAGAAAGAAAGTGAAACAAAACATTTCATAAAAAAATAAACGATTTGAAAAATAAACTTTTAGAGGAATAAAAAAAAAATCCAAAAAGATATTTTCCATTAAAGAAACATATGCTTAAAAGAGTTAGAAAAAAAAATTATGAAAGGCCATAAAAAAAACTTGAAATTCACTGAACTTTAAGAAACGGAAATTTTGTTTGTATTCTTATTAAAAAAACAATTAATTTTAAACATACAATCGATAAAAGTAGTATAATTAAAAAGTATTTAATTTTGCATATTGAATAATGAAAGCAAGAGTTGGGTTTTTTTTTTAAATTTATAAGAAAAATAGAATTCTTTTAATATTATTTTGTATTTAAGCATATTATTTTTAAAATTTTTAAATAAATATGATAAACTAAATTCGTTTTCTTATTTAAAAGAAAAGCTTTAGATAAATTTGGAAAAATAATGAAGAATAGAAAAAATGAATTTCTATTTCTTTTGTTAAACCAACTAAAATTTTTTTTTATATAAAAATTGATATTTTCAAGGAAACTGAAAGAGAGAGAGAGAGAGAGAGAAAGGGAACGGGAAATGAATTACTGTAGTCAGCAAATTTCTTTCTTTTCTTTTAATAAAAAAATAATTGAATGTTAAACAAAAATTTGCAAATATTTAGAATCTATTTCGAAATTGAAATATAAAAATATTGGTTGATTTTATTTGGAAACTAAAAGCAATATTTTAATACATTAACCTTTAACTATTTAATGCCTTCAATTATTTAATTAATATTCCGAAATTGAAAAAAAAATTGTGTACTCTTCGATTAGACTATTTCGAAATCGAAAAATAAAAATTTCATTAACTTTACAAAAAAAAAAAGTAATAAAAAAAAAAATAAAAATCAATTAAAATGTATAAGAAAATAAATAAAAAAAACAGTGATAATCCGATGACCCGGTCAGACATCAAAAACGAAATATAAAAAAATATTTCTTCGGCGGCTTCCCCTCAGCAGATTTCTGGCAAAAACTCTGAGAGTAAAAAAATTGCCATGAAAAGTTTCTCAAAAATCTGTCGTTCGGAGTCGACTTTAAACTGTGTATAAAATTAACACACACAACATAAGTGGTAATGAGAAGCTAGACCGTAATCCTGACTGAAGGATTGTAATGGCCAATTATGTATGTAATCCGATTTTAATACAGTTTCTAATACAATCAACGCGTTATAAAATTTTTATTTTTTTAAGCAAAAATCAAGAACATTGAACAAATAAAAGAACTAAAAGGTTTAAAAAAAAAAATTAAAAAGCAAAACTTTCCATTTAAAACAAACGAATTTCAATAAATTTCTTAATAGTTTTGATTTTTATTATAATTTTAATTAAACTTGATTTTCGATGAACTTAAATTAAAACTTGAAACTGAAAAATTCACAAAATTCTTAAATGATTGAATTTATAAAATTTGCTGTCTTAAACCAAATACTTTAAAAACTAGAAAAAAAATCTTAAATTCTCAAATGCCCTCAAAATCTCTCTCTCTCTCTCTCTCTCTTTCTGTTAACTCTTTAGTTTCTATATGTACATTCCCCTACCAAAGTTACGAAAGAAAAACTCTGTGTTTTAAAATTTTCTTTTTGTTTAGAATTTGTTTTTTTTTATACTTTTACAGATATGTAGACATGAAATTTAACAAAAAAAAAAAAAAAAAATTAAAACAAAATAAAGAAATTAAAAAAGAAAAATTAGGCAAGAAATAAACACTGGGATTGTTTTGGTAATACTTTGTTGAGCCATTGCTTATTGCAAAAAGACAGGAAATACAATACATTTTAAAAGAAATGGAAATTAAAACGTTGTATCGCATACAATTTCTTAGGGAATAATAAAAAAAATTTAAAATCCTTTTTGCTCTACACACAGAGTTGTGGTGGCAAAAATTAAAGGGGAACCAAAAAAAAAATGTAAAGGCGGCTTAAGTAATAAAATTTATCATCACACTATACTTGAAAAGATACGATCCAATTCTTTTGAGGAATGTTTTAAAATAGTTTCGTTGCTTAGAAGATTTTCAAATTCTTTGGAGGCTAACTTCAGTTCCCTTTCGGTTACAACAATATCTTCGAATTTTTTCAATTCATTTATTACTGAGGCCATGCGTTTAATGCCGCGTCCCGTTGAATGCCATAAACGTACATTACGATTAACAGCTTGTGATGGAAACGGTGAAGCAGTAGAGTTCTCCGCTTGCATACCAAAGTCCTGGACAGTATGTTGCTCTTGCTGTTGTTGTTTGGATGATGGCGGCGATTTCGCAGACTTGACACCAAAATATTTGGCATACTTATCATTCACTGGGGATGGTGTATATGGCCCATTCAATGAAGCTGAGCGTGGTGTTAACTGTCGGGTAATGCCAGTGCTGCTAGTATTGAGAGAATGTGAAGTATTAGCTTTGCGTGTAAATTTACGACGTATTTCCACTACCGGCGTGGTTTGTTCCTTAAGCGAAGTATCTACGTTTTCTTTGCCCGAATCGGTGTTTAAATCTTCATTGAAAGAATGATGATGGCCATTAATTTGCATTGAGTTGTTAAAACATTTGCGCATAACCACACCTCCTGCACTGGTGTCCATAGAATGATGATCCGCACTATTTTCCACAGAGGACAAAGCCATTAAAGAGTTCGTAGTTTTACTATTGTAATCAAATTTCATGCCTCTCGAGCTATTAAGCATTAGTTTCTGTTGCTTTTGATTGCAGTTCTCTATGAAAGGCGATTTAATTTTACCAATTTTCTTAGGAGGCCCTGAATTCTCGTTATTATCCATGCCATTAATACTATCCCCAGTCGAGGAAGTGGTGCTTACACAGCTTAAGGGTTCCTTAGGACTATTGTTATTGCGATCATTATTCAGGAATGTTGAAGGCAACATTAATTTGCCAACAGTTTTTAATTTTATACGTTTCATGGTGGGCGTTAATGTTGAAGTGGGAGTGGTTTCTGTTTCACCTAAGTGGCCTTGTATGGCCGAAATTGGTTTGCTGGCCTGTAAAAATGGTGAAGTCTTAACAATATCCGGCTTAATGGCAAAACGTGAATCTGTTAGATCAGCTTCCGGATTTACAACCTCATTAGTAGCCTCTGCTGATGTAGATGATGAGCCTTCTTTCTTCAAAACCATGGGTGATTCTATAAATAAAGGTAAATGACATTCCGTTGGTGTAGGCGTAACACTGGCACTGCTTAGACTTGTACTACTGCGCGGTGTATTGGCCATGTAGTAGTGATAGGATCCTATGCTGGAACTGCGTTCTATGGAATTAAATGGTGGGCTGCGGGTAAAAGAACACGAATTACGTTTACTAGATGATCCACTCAAATTGCTGAAAAATCTTAAACGTTCCGATAATGGCAATGATGATGGTTCTAGAAACGCGTTTTGTTTTATGCATAGTTCGGGGGAGGGAGAGAAAAAGAAAAAGCAAAGAAAACAAAGCATTTTAGCATTAAACACACTGTCCAACAAAAGTTAAAAACTAATAACGTAATGCAGACTTACGTGTTTTCATTTTAGTCACTTTAATTGGATTTCTAATAAACGTTGTTTTTTTGTTGTTTGTTTGATTGTTTGTATTTGTATTTATTTTTTTCAAAGGTTTTTAAATAAATATTAAATATTTAATGCTGTTACGTTGACTTCCGAATTAGAAATAATCTTCAATTCGAATGCATCTTTACTTTTTTACTGCTGACGGCACTTGCATTTTGAGTTGGAATTTTATTTTTTTTTTTTTAATTTTTTTGATACGTTTTTATCGTTGCACAAGGAAATGAAATTGTGGAATTGTTCTTGAATTGATGTTTTGTTCTTATTTTTGATTCCAATGTACTGTTTCGCTTCTGTGGTGATAAGTTTTTAATTTTTTTTTTTTTGGTTTTTTTGTAACAAGTTTCGTTATTTTCTCAAGAAAAATTTTTCAAGATAAAAATCTTTTTGTAGGCGACATTTTGTTACAAGTGGCTGATTTTAAAATTTGTTTTTAAAAAAATATTTTTGTTTTTATATTACAGTCTTTTAGTTTTATGAAAAAGAAAATTTAATCAAAACTAAAAAAAAATTTATCGGAAAAATTTTTTTTTGTTTTCTTTTATCCTTAACAGAGTGAAGTCAGATTACATTTCTAAAACTTATTTTTTTTTAAATTTTCTAGGGGTCCATTATCTACACACACAAAATTCAGTGATAGTTTTGTTCTTGGAACTTGAGAAATGCAGAATTTTTATTAATCGTTTTTCAAAATTTGTTCTCTTAATTTTACTATGCTTGCATCTCCTTCTCAATTGAAAAGACCACAGTCTTAGGCAGAAATCGAAACTTAAATACTAGCTTAGTATTATTAATTAATTCTGACAAATTTATAAGGCATTTCATATATTAAATTACATTAAGGGCCATTATTACAACTTCCCGTTAAAGTTGGGTTTAGTTAAAGGTAACTTTAGCTAAAGTGAACTTTAAAATCGCCTTTAACTTCTTTTCGTTATTACAGCCTAATGAAAAAATAAAATGAAATGCCGCAAATTGCTCAATTAAACAAGTTTTTTTTTTAATGCAGTGGCAATGACGGGCTCATTTTGTTTTAATTTAAAGTTACCATATTGAAAATAATATATAAGTATGGCAAGTTCAGATATAAACTTAACTTTAAAAGTTACCGGCATGATGATCCTCCCTATTTAGCTTAACGCCCACTTCAACCTTATTGTCCACTTATAATAATGAAAAACAATTTATCTGCCAGTTAAAATCTTATTCCCCCTTTAGTCCTATCAATTTAAATTATTCTTTTTAGCTTTCTCAGGCAATAAATGTAATTATTTTTGGATCAGGTTAACATTGGCTAACCACTTTGTCTAATACGTAATACGAGGAAGCTAGCATAACTTACTAGCATAACTAACATAAAATTTTAGAAACACTGTGTTTTGCGATATTTATAATGCAATGTAAAGTGTCTCAGAAATCTGTCGTTCTTAGTCGACTTTAAACTGTATGTCACGCCACTCATGTATAAAATTCACACACACAACATAAGTGGTGTGAGAAGTTAGGTTGCACTCCTGACTGAAGGGTTGTAATGACCAATTATGTATGTATGCATGTATAATGCCTTAAATGTTTTGTTTTCTATATAATTTTAAAAATTCTAATTGAATCACCTTCGTTAGCGCTTACAACAGGGGCATATACTTGTAAATTACCTTGCATACCGTAAAAATTTTAATTAGCACGAAACAGAATGTCGAAGGTACAGTAACCAAATGAAATGGCAATTAGTCGAGCATGGGGAAATATTCTTTTGAGTTTTCAAAATGTTTTGGGACGTGAGTTTTTTTATAGTTTCGTTTATTTTATAGAGGGACCCGATATTATTTTATCAGAAAAACCTCCCAGACCATTCCTATTTGATTACGGATCGATTAATGCGTAATCATAAGTCTAGCACCACAAGCGTTTCTGTCTTAGTATTTATTTTAAATACGTTTGCATATCTTATAATACGTTTACAACATTGATAGAAGGTTTGTATTGATACTTTTCGAGTTCTCTAAAAATTATGAAATCGCCTTTTGTTATTGTGTACCTTCTCTGTACCGGCTGGTTTAAACTTATCCGAGCTTGTCAGGGTTTTAATCATAATCCTGATGGCATGTTTAGACAATGAATACTTTTTAAAAGGATAAACTATTATGAAAACTTTGAATAAATAAGGGTTTAGTCACTCAATTCAATTCATTTTTGTCATCAAATTTATTTTAAACAAAAATTTGGTGTTACTTGTAATAAATTTTAAATTTGAAAATCTAACAGAACGTTTACATTTCGATTTTAATTACAATTTTCACGCATAATTAATGTTATTTTAAACATGTTCACTATGAAGCGTATCGTCGGTGATACGTCCACTTTATCGAATGATGTGTAACACCGGTACGTATGTATATCGGGGTATTAGATGGTAAGTAGTAAACTCCAATATTTAGAACTTTAACACTTTGACTGGCTTTAACACGAAAAAAGAATACTGAAACCGCGAGGCGGGAATGTGTTAAGGCATTAGCATTAGCATTAGCACTATTTATCTTTATACTTAAGCCTCCATTTTCTTAAGTGAATGAAAAGTACTTTCTTCTTTTATCGTAAATTGTAGATTTTTGAAAACAAAGGACTGTTATATATGTATGTACATATGTATCAAGAGATTCTTTAAATAAAATACTGAGTGGTTGGTTATTCTTTTGTTCTTTGAATTTGTTTCTTTTTCTTATAATTACCACATTAATTAATACCCTTTTATTAAAATATTAAAATATTATAATACGAGTTATCGATATTAAGACTCCATTTTCTAAATTATTTTTCTATTAAACTTTTAATTCCCAACAATTAGCAACACTTTAGATACGTGCAGACGAAATGTTATAATTTTTACAAAAAAAAAAAAAAATAATTTGTATTGTTTTTTCTTCACTATTTATGTAATAAATTTCGAAAATTTTTAATTTCTTATGGAAATGGATAAACAATACAACATAATAATCAACAGCCTTGCCTTACACGTATTATTATGGAAGAAAGAAATGTTTTCTTTTATTTTCTTTTCTTTTTTAATTATTTTTCATTTTTTCTATTCACACTATTCCGACAAAGAAAGAAAGAAATGCAGTAAATAAAAATTTAAAAAAAAATGCACAAAATTATAACAAAAAAAAGCGCATGCGCAACATAAATGTATTAATTTGTATTAATAATAATAATAATAATAATAATAAAAGAGAAAAAATATAACCATAATATATATGTAATGTAGTAGTATAGTAATGAGCATTCCAAAAGTTAATTAAAAACAGAAAAAAAAACAAGAAAAATTTAATTTAATTAAAAAAGTTTAAAATGATTAAAATGATATGAAAAAAAAAAAATAAATTGAAAACGAAATGAATTCAATCAAATGGTATGGGGTATTAAAAATACAATTTATTTTTTCGCCATACGTAATATAGTACTTGTATTCGTTTATAAACAATTTTCAACAATTTTGGTGTTAAAAGAAGAAGACTATTAAAAAAAAAATTGTAGGCCAATTTCTGTAGACAGCCATTTTTGGGCAGTTCTTTTTTTCTTTTAATTGTTATTATTTATTAGTATTATTGTTATTATTTAAAAAAGAAAAACATCATTATTATCATCATCATTCATCATCATCATCCATAACAATAACAATAACAATAATTAATAAAAAATTATATCAACAAAATTTGCAAAACAAACAAACAAACAATCAAACAACAATAACAAAAATTGCATTCAATGAGCAAAAAAAAAAAAAAAAAATTTAAAAAATATTCAAAATAATTCAGAACGTAAAATAAAAACACATTGAGTCCATGAAATTAGAAAATTGAAATCATATTTTCATTCTTTTTTTTAATTTCATTTCAAATTATAAATATTATTATTAAGAGTTTTTTATAAGCAGATAATAAGTAATACATATACAAAAAAAAGATTTAAATTTATTTCAGTGTTAGTTAAAGTTTAAATTCTTGTAGAGACATACCGATTTCATCGTCTGGATTTGATGTTGGATTATTTGGAGTTTTTGGCTCATCCGCATATACAGCTGGAGAAGGTGATAGGCGACGCGGCACTATTAAACAACAAAAACAAAATGAAATTAGTTCTTTAATTAACAACAATTAATAAATTATTAAATGATTAAAATATTTAGAAATATATTAAGGTCAAGGGATATTTAAATCGATTTTTAAAATTTTACGTGTTTAACACGAACATTTCAGGTTAAGTAAACAAGTATTTTCATATTCTCTAGAGCTACTGCATAATTTTCTTCCATTTTGTGGAATTTTTAATAAGATCGCCAGCTAGTTAACGTTTTCTGTAAGACATTTTCAAAGTTCTGCCGCTACATCTTTAGAGTCCTTTGCAAGTCCCTAGGCAACAGACCTGTTGTTAGACATTCTGTTAAGGAATGTATCGTTTGATGGCTTATTAAGAGATCTTAAAAGTAGATTTTCTAAACTCTAATGTTACAATTTGTATATAAAAACTAAAAACTCCTATCTCTGTTAATACATGTTATTTACTTTCGTCACTGTTCTCCAACAAATTGAAGGGAGAATTAAAGAAATTTGAGTAGGAAATTCATTGCGATTTCTTCTTTAGCACGCGTGATGCTTTTGCACGTACTGTAACTGTCCTAAACTGAATTGTTGTGTCTTCTGTGGATAGTGTCACAAAGCATCTACACTTTATATCAATTTCAATTATCAATCGAGGACGATGGGTTTGCCAACTATCGTTGCCTAGAGCCAACGCTCTCTGTGAACTTGATTAGGTTGCAGTACGGACGAATTTTTTGCTGGAGCCCTACTTTTTCTTTAGAGATCGCATTGCCCAACCGTTCTATGATAATCGTTGTTGGTATTAGCGCCTATAAGGGGCGTGGGTATTGTTTAGAAGGCTTTAAAGCTTCTTAATTTTTAACTTCGAAAACCTTAAATGAATATTTTGCCTTCTTTGGTATTTGAACCTGAATTGTTGAGCAAATATCACACCAACATGTTGCGTGAAACTACTAACAAGATTATAGCATTAAGGAGAAGGAACATATGATTACATATGAGCGTATATTCCACCAAAAACCAAAAAAGATGTTTAAAACACAGTCCAATAATTAAAAGTGATTGCGAGTACGAGTAGCAAATTGCTATGGGGTAGCTTTTGGAGTAGAAACAAAACGAACTTGCTTGACTGTAAATGTTTTATGTGGAGGCTACAAATAATTTCAAACAATAAATTTGTTTCACAATTTTTATTGCAATGTGTAGTACAGAGATTAGATAATCGAAAGGTAGCCGGCCATTAGAAGAGGCCTTACAGCAGTTAGTACTTCTGAGATAACTAATTAAGGCCAATCAAGTTTACAACTGCACTATATTCGAGGCCTTAGAAAAAGTAGTCAAAGTCTCAAAGCTGAGCAGTGGCACAGAAGATCTTCAAGGAGTATCCTACATTTGGCCGATTATAAAGAGATCTGTAATAACTCCAACAAGTTGGGTTGCAAGAAAAATTCTGATACAAAAAATCTATTACCTGGGGTGTATACAGTTTAAACTACTTTAATGAGTGCAGATTTTAATTCGTATTAATTGCGTGGCTATTTAGTATGGGTGTGCCCTAGAGCTTATACATACATAATTAGTAATTACAACCCTTTAGTGAGGAGTGCGACATAGTTTCTCACACCACTTATGTTGTGTGCATTAATTTTTATACATGAGTGGCGGGTTCTACAGCTTAAAACCGACTCCGGACGACAGATTTTTTGAGAAACTTTACATGGCAATTTTATTTACTCTAAGAGTTTTTGCCAGGAGAGAAAGGAAGTTGCCGAAGAAATATTTCGTTTCCCATTTCGTTTACCGATTCAACCAAGGCCTCATGTCTAATAAGCCAAATCACTACCTACTACACCATGGCGACCTAGCGACTATAGTTCTAATAAGACATATTATTTTAAAGAATTCATTCTATTAAACATCTGCTTCAATGTAATATTAACATTGATTTAGAGCTGAAATCTATTTTTGTTTTACTATATGCCAGCAGACTTCTTTCAAGCTCTTTGCAACTGTTGCAATTACAAAATCTCTGACTGGGTTTGCTGCTGGTTTGTAACGGACGCAATATCTATCTAACACTCGACTTGTTCGGGCATTGTGCAAATACCATGATGATGAGCAAATGAGCCCTAAATGAATGACAACAACAACAGCAACAATAACAACAAACAAACCAAACATATAGTAGTTCTTGCAACAAATTCAACGAAGCATAAATTTTTTTTTGTTTGTTTTTTCCTACATGTTGTTGTTGTTGTTATTTTTTGTGTAGCTGTTTATTTTCCATATAATTAACGACATACAACAACTAAAAGATACAAAACGAAGTTAAATTTTCTGGTAGAGTGTAGCATAAATAAAAATTAAAAAAAAAACAAGAAATTTTTTTTTTTTATAAAATTGTCATGTTGACGGGTTTGCTTTATGAGTTAATAACCTGAAAAATATGTGTCACCCTTCATATAGAAAACTGACAATTACGTCTCTAGAAGAAGAAAAAAAAAAATTAAGAAATTAAAAAAAGTAGCGGTTCCCTAGCATTAAGAGCTAAAACCATTTATTTCCTCTGCTAAAACCAGTAATCGTAATCGTAAAAAATTCTGATCATCATATTAAAGCAAAACTAGAAATATTAGTCAGAATTGGAATTACCATAAACCACAAAGTCTTAGAGTTTTTATTTTTCTTTGGCAGAACTAAAATTAGAACAGAACAGAGAAGAAATCGAGAAATAAATACACTGGCAGTCTAGTGTGTAGTGTGCTAGGTTTATATTATTAAAGAGTTATGTAATCCTTGTTTACTATAGGCTTACACTGAACAAAAGGTCTCGGTCGCAATCCTTTCATAATAATTACAATCTTATTTTTAATTAAATTGTAATTAATTAATCCCATCAAGTGTTTAACCTTGTAATGCCCTGTTCTTTTTGGTTGCTTTGGATTGATTTTCTTTAAATTCGTTCACATTTATTTATTGACCATTTTAAATATTTTTATTCGCTTTCATAACGATAAGAACGTCGAATACATTGTCTTCTACTGCCCCGCTCCTCACTCGAATTTGTAATCTAATCTAATAACGTTCTAACGTTTGTTTTTTGAATTCTTTAATAAGACCCTATTGAATTTCAAGTCATAAAAGTTTATCAAATACTGGGTGCCTATTAAAACAACTTAAAATCCAAATTGGAGCAACTCGTATCGTAGGTATTGTAAACATCATGACGTATATAACCGTCATATGGAAAATGTTTCATAATTTCATTTAAGTGGCCTGAATTCGAAATCAAGTCAATAAACATTGTGTTACTAATAGCCGTTTACGCCCCTTCTATCGCTTAATTATCAGTCTTATGAAACTAAACGGCTAATAGCAAGCAAAATCGTATTTTTTTAGTTAGGAGTAGTCAGTTGTAATATCAACAACAACAAATTTGAAAACGATTATTGTTAATGACCTACAAAATGTAAGTGTAAAGGTCGATTAAACATTATGGTTATACTAACAGTTGGAACTGGAAAGGTTTCAAAAAACAAAGTTCAGAATTCACTCAAATCAACAATAAATCGCAGTTTAATTGACAAATGCTATCTCTGTCTGCTCATGGCATGAGCCGCACGTTAATAAACTAGAACTGTAATTAAAAAACACAAAAAAGCAATTCAAAAAGCGGACTAGGGTATTTATAATTTCATCAGAGTGACAGTGATACTTTAGATTGAGATGGAAAAGGTTTTGAACAAAGTTTTGCAACCACGGGTTCTTAGATGATCCTCTACAGTCAAAAAGTATTTGTAAACCCAACGACTGGCAAGCTCTAAATTGCCTTAACATTAACAATTAAATTATTACTCCAGTTACGATCTTAGTTTCACACTTTCTATCTTAGTTTCGATCTTAGTTTCACACTTTAGTATCATTTTTCTCTTTTTTGCACTTCAATAACCTTCTTTTTCCCTGAAAAAAAAATTCTTTTTATTATCTTAACACTTACCTCTCTTCGGTGATGTACGTTCCTCCCGATTTAAGCCCGCACCGCTGTTGGTCTTCTCTTGCAATTGTTGAAACATATTGGCTCTGGCTCTTACACTATTCGTACGCACCACACCCGTCGATCCAGACGGCGGCGCTTCCGATGTTTCTTTCATTTGAGGGGTTTGTGGCTCTTGATTTTCATTCATTTCAATGTCTTGATCGAGACTAGACATTTCGAATATGCGTTCACTGTTCGTATTATTACACGAAAAACTCGAATCACCGGTAAACGATAGCGTCAAATTGTCCGTGTCGTTTGCACACAAACGACTAGAGCGTGGTGGTGATTTACGTGGCAAAGGAACTGGTACACCAGTCTTAAACGAAGACGATAACAAGGGCGGTGTTTGTAATGAACTTGAAAGCGGCTGGGTGAATGAACGGGTCAAAGTAAATGCTGAGGGTGGAGCGTTGGGCGATTGATAGCCGTGTGAGGATAAATGTGCAAAACCAAGACCTTCTAATGATTGGGCCGGTTTGAAAGCAGAAGCACCACCGCCACCAACACTGTTTAATGAATTGTCGTCGTGCAGCGTAGAAGATACGTTGTTTTTAAAGCTACAAATTGTAATAAATTGTTGTTTATTTTTTTTTTGTTTTAATGGGTTTAATAACTTGTGATGAATTTAACCGTAAGTGTAGAAAGGTTTTAAAGTTGGCTTATATATTGTAGAGAATTTGGCAAAGGGGAGGGTCAAATACAAATTTATTTTCTTTTTTGTATTATTTTTTATGATTTGTATTGTAGCCTATTTTTTTTTTTGTTTTTTTGGCTTTTTTACTTTTTATTTTTAAAAGCGATTGCCAAATTTTATTTTTTACACAAGAAAAATAAACACAAGCGAAAAATAAGATAGAAAGAACAAAAAACCAAAATAATTTATATTTTCATTGACACATTTATTTTTGGCTTTCAATGCTCTGGAAAAACTTTTTCATTTTCTTTTGGTTCTTCTTTTTCATATATGGTATGAAACGAAAGAGAATTTTGCACAATTTTTCTCACACTTTATTTGAATACGATAAGATTTTATTTATTTTTTATTTTTTTTTTTTTATTATTTTTCAGATAAATTTTCTTTTTTTTTTAAAGACTTTTAGTTCTATTTATTTATAGATTCGATTTATTTTGATTTGATTTGATTTGCTTTGGATTTTAGAAACTTTAAAAGGCCATATTTTAAAAAAAACAAGAAAACTAAACTGATTTGCTTTACAAATATAGCAAGAATATTTATTATTTAAATACTTAAACCACCACTGGATAATAACAAATCACTTATTAATGAGTAACAGAATTAAATTGAAATTAGAATTAGAATTGGTAAGGGGCAATATACAGACCGCAGTAACCGTACGGACCGATTGTTTATTTGCAAGTTCATAAACTCTTTATCGGAAATATAACATGAGCATCGAGCGTATATAAATTAATAATTACGTATGAAACGAGTACATACTTTTGTTAAAACACTGATAAATTTATCAATTATTTATTTATTTTTTTTAAATTATTTTTGTTGCTTTTCTTTCCAATTTTTTTTTTATTTTCATTTATCGTTTAACGATCTGTAAAAATACTTGCTAAAAAATGACGCGTTTTTTATTTGAAATATATTTTCAAACGAAAACGATCCTCAAAAGCACAACACACACTCAGAGCAGCGAGTCTAACGTGTATAAAAGTACCGTGAAAATTCAAATGACGACCGTTAACAACTGAAAACTAAAAATGCCAAATTTTGTATTTCTATTTGCCAGCGCCAGCCAAGCTAGCTAGCCAAACCAACGAAACAAAAACAGAGAAACAGAAAAATGTTTTAAAATAAGAAAATAAAAAATAAAAAAAAAAAAACTTATTGTGTTTGAATATAAAATGGAATATTTTGAAATTTGTTTCACATTAAAAACCCGAACTCTCCCAAAAAAAAAAAAAAAAAACTAAAATACCGAAAGAGAGTGAGAGAAATTGTTTTACAAAAAAAAAGCTGCGCGCGCTTTTTTTTATTTCAAATCGATCGCATTCTCTTGAAAGAGAAAAAATACTCTCGTTTTTAGCGAAATTTTCATTTCATTTTTGTTTTCCTTTTTGTTTTAAACATTAAAACAACAATGATATTATCGCATTTATATTCGGTTTTTCTTTTTTATATTTTTCCTCTTAGTCTATTTATGGTATTTCCTCATATCTTTGTTTTGACCAAATTTATCTGGAGCAGAGTTTTACAACGCCATTAAGCAAGAAATGCAAATAAAATCAGAAGATTTATATTGGATATCTGTAAGTAAGAAATATTTACGAAATATCTTAGCAACTTTCGATGATTTTCAACACAGTTCAAGTTTCACTTACTCATTTTTCCAATGATTTTAAAGAACTTTAAATAAATAATTATTCGAATTAAAAAAGGGGGTTCTAGCGGCATGTGTCTAAGCAACAATATTGAAGAAACAGTTATTAAGGGAGAGCCTAGTACCATACAACAAGTTCTAAGTTTTCTACAGTGTTTATCTAGGCTCTGCATGCAGCTTAGTTCTCTAGCAACAGATTTCATTTCGCCCAACGACGTTCATTATCTCTCTAACAAGAATACTCTCTGGTTCATTACATTTACATTTCATGTGAATTTCAGTCGATTATTATTTTTGCGATATTGTTGTCGGCTTCCGCGATATGTGCTTAATCCAATGTCATTTTCTCAAAATCATCTTCAGTTCAATTTGTATTAGTTTGCATATTCTGTAAAATTCTCTTTTGGAAAACCAGTTCTTACCATATGCTTATAACTTTAGCAACAGTTATCTAGAAATTATCGATTACAGGCATGGCAATTATCGATTAACAGATGTATTAGTAACATTGCTTTAAAGGTTGCACTGACTAAACAACCTGCATGAGAGGTAGCACGGGAATTTTTTTCGAAGATCTTCTGTAATAGACCAACTTCCTGAGAGGACATTATGGTCCGCTAGTTGAACAGCTATCATGTTCACTGTTCGATAGTGGCTTTTGTTAGCTTTTTATAAAAACGTTTAAGACTTGTAAGAGCGTAGAAGTGATCTAACTGACTATCTTACTATCTTAATACTCGTCACTTAGGAAATAGTTTCTGGGAACCAATTTGCCGTGCTTATTCATACCATTTTTTCGCGGCATTTTTATCGTTCCTTACACTTAATAGTGTGTGATTGTTTTATTTGTCATTTACCCCACCATGAAGCTGTATTCAGATTATTGACAAATTTTACGATAATGTCTGTAAGATGTTCTAAAAAATTATAACAATAACGTGGAATGGAAATCTTAAGCTAAACATGTTCTCAGAAAGAGCATTTTTAGGCCATTGAAAGATTACCAGCTGAACACAAATATCTCAGACATTCGACAATCATGTAAACAGTTTTGCCTGCCCTTGCCAATCGTTGTAAACTCTGTTTTAATGTATCTGACAATAATGAATACATTTTCCATTGACAACAAAGTTTACAAATAGGCTTTAATGAAGTATAACCATGGCCAAGAAGAATAAAAAGTGAAATTTCCAACAACAACGCGATCAAAATCACAACAATATTCTTTAACGCACTTCATAAACTTTTCTATTTCGCTTGGATTTAATATTTCTATTTTGACAAAGGCTAAGTTAGGTTGAATTGACAGCCACCCCAATGGGTACAGGTTACTTGGGTAATATAAGGTTTTGTTGTAACTGCGATATTTTCGTCAAATAAATGTCAAATTTTTAAACAATAAATCTAAAAGTTTTCGACATACAATACCCTGTATATGGCGTCAAGTAATAATTTTTTATATGAAAGCATGAATGACAAGTTAATGTTAGGCCATAGTCGTGTGAACTGATGATCTATATGGAAATGGAAAAATGGAAATTTTCAATCATTAACAATCATAAGCTACTTTAGTGGCATTACTCTCATGGCAATATTTTAAGTTTAATCGTTTGTACAGAACTTATGTTTCCTTGAAAAGAATATTACTTTTGAAGTCATAATTTAAAATATTAAAATTATTGACAAATGAATGCACATTTTTAATTCAAATATTTAACAAACTGGTAAATAAACAGATAAACAGAGAATTTTAAAACTTCGTTAGATCTGAAAATGTCTTGATATTTTTGTTCATTTTATTTTAAATTAAATATTCTTCAATGAAACTAAAATTTTTTTCAATCAATTTAAATTTGATTTTAAAATCTCTACGTTTATGAATTTATTAGAAAGTGAACAAATTAAAATTTGAAATTTTTTAGAATGAAAATTTAATTTTTATTGAAGAGAACTTATACTATCGGTCAACTTTAATAAAAAAAAACGCGGCAGAGGTATGTTTATTTCACTAATTTTCAGTTACAAAATGATTATTTAACATTTTTTTTATTTAAATTTATCGAAAGACCTAAATTTACATTTGTACCGGTTTCTTCTTTTAGTTCACCCAACTATTTTTACACACAATTTAGAAAGAAAAAAAAAAACAAAAAAAAAACAAAAAAAAACAAAAAGTATGTCATAATAAATAATATTGCATATTTATTTTTTATTTTGAATGTCACACTACTTTTCTTTCATGTTTTATTTTTTTATCTCTTAAGTCTCCTTTGCAATAATATTGACCTTTAGGGTCAAGTTTCAACGCATTTTAGTTATAATACACCAACAAAATACCACACAAAATGAAAAATTGTTCTTTTATTTTTTTTCTATTTATTTACCGTTTTCTATAATACGCAGCAGAGTACATGGTTGTGGAAAATAAAATAAAAAAAAAGGAAAATTTATTTCGAAAATTGTTTCAATTGATTTCAAATTCTTTGTTGAATGTTGTTTTTCCGCTAAGCGCGTTTGAAAAAAAAAACTTTTGGATTCGACCTCCCTCAACAAAATGTTTACAACAACTAAACAACAAAACATCGAAATGTAAAAATTTTAAAAAGGCAACAAATTGAAAAACCAATAACAAGCAACAAAACAAAAAAAAAGAAAAAAATAGTTTTAAAAATGACTGTGAATTTGACTGGCTGTTAACAACGTTATTACCACTACAAATTGCCAAAGCAATATTGAGAAAAACTGTTACAGCCAAGACAAAAAAAAAAAAAATACACAAACAAATAGCCCCACAATAAGAAACAAAAAACAAAAAGGAACGTATTTCCAATATCATTTTGGAATCATTACAGCGTTTGCTTTTGTTTTTGTTTTTCCTTTTAGTTGGTAACAAGTGCAATATGGTAATACTGGTAATTTACTCGTGCCACTACCCCAATAAACACTATTTAGGCATTGTTTAGTGTAAGAGCAGACCAAAAGAAAAGATTTTCTAGTCGTCTGTCTGAAATGTCTTTTTTAAAATCTAATGTAGAGCTTAGGAAAAGAAAATACACGCTCTTACAAACACAGACATTGGCTAAAGTAAGCTTTGGTATGGTATGTGAACCGGCAAGTACTTTTTCTTTGACAGAATATGGTTTTGCATTCATGGTCTACTTTTTTTAACCTGCACCCCTCCATGCTGGTAGTGGTGGCAACACTTTAAGAAATTAATACAACGATAATTTTAAGTCTATACATGAGTGGCGGAACCTATAGTTTAAAGTTGATTCCGAACAACAGATTTTTTGAGAAACTTTCCATGGCAATTTTATTTTTACTCTCAAATTTTGTGTCAAAAATCTGCTGAGAGGAAGATGCCGAAGAAAAAGTTTTTCATGTTTCGCTTTTATGTGGATGTCTGACCTGGGCTTTGAACCAAGGCCTCAAGCCTAATAAGTCAACACACAACCTATTAGAATACGGCGACTTCAATGATCGCGTTACATTGAACCTACTTTATGTAAGTGATGCCATAAGTATTCACGTTCAGTGTAATCATGACAATTCACTTTAACTGACCTCTTTAAAATGTACTCTAGTCGGTTATAAAGCTTTAAAACTAAGATCTCTTTAAAATATACTCTACACGGTTGTAAAGCTTTAAAACTGCGATCAAATGATGACTGACATTGGAACTGTTAAGCTAAGTTATCTAACGCGTATAGGAAAACCTAGTCATGAACTTTTCCTTTTTGTTTAGCATATCCATTTAAGATAGGTTAGAAAAGGAAGGTATGGATCGATTTTGAATTTTGATTTTAAAACTTTTCTTGAGGAATATTCCAGTTAACGATTTTTCTGGCATGGTGTAAAGTTAGGTTAGGTAAGGTGGCGAACAAGCTAAATATCTAAAGCAGCTACACTCCTCTACAAATACTGTAATATGTATATGCTAAATGTATGCAAATGTGTACAAATGTATACACATATACATATATACATATATACATACATATATACATACGTACATACATATATAAGAAAAGAAAATGAAGAATGGATAGGCTAGGTGTGAGGTTAATATTACACAATGTATTAAGTTTTCTTTTGTACTTTGAATTTTTCCTCAAGTGTGTTTAAGTGTTTTTGGGGTCATAGTGGTGCTTATTATTAAGCTGTAAGTCCTATTGTTCAAATGTCATAAAGAATAGATGAAAAGAAATTAAAAACTATTTTCTTTATACCGATTACCATAGCAAACAAAAAAAATAAACAGAAAAACAAAAAAAAAAAATTACTACTCAAAACAGTCATTCATTCATTCTTTTATTAAATTTAATTTATTTTCTGTTTTGTTTTTGTTTTTAAAGAAAAGAAAATTAAAAACTTTTTCAAAAAAAAAAAAAAAAAATAAAAAAATTCGCCACTTCAAAGGGGAGTTATGACTTGTGAAACGTGCATATAAAAACACTGAAAAATAAATATTAATTTTCTATACAAAAATAAAACAAAAACAAAAAAAAAAACAAAAACAAAAAAATTATTGTGAAAAATCCCTAGAAAAAAAAAAGAAAAAGCAAATTGTGCTGTGTTCCAGTTAATGAATTTAAACAATTCAAATTTCTATTAGTACGGCGAAGTTCATAATCTCGGGCTTTTAAAAATAATAATTTTTTTTTGTTTGTTTGTTTATATTTCTGTAGGTATTGAATCATACATAAATACATATGGAAAATAATATATTATAATACAGTGTGTATGTGTGTATGGTATTTATAATAATTATAATACAAAAATATAATTTTTTTTTTATTTCTCTATTCATTTATAATTTTTATGGTATTGCAAATATTTATAAAGAGTCAACTGGAATTTCTATTGTTTTATTTCCGCTATTAGAAAAAAACTAAAACGAGATAAAAACATGCTAATTTTAAACTAAACTTGGAATATATAAAAAAGAAAAAAAAAACAACAATATTCAAGGGTATTAAATCGGTGTTCACAATCGTGTATTCGGTTATTTATAATATTTGCCAAAAAAATTTCACAAATAGGGCCTATTGTCATCGAAAACTAATATTAAACAATGTATACGAAATCAATATATTAACTTAGTTGATGAGTTCCGGAATTAATATTCGTTTTTTATAATATATTGTGATATAAAACAGTCAAGAAATTTTATTTTATCGTTTCAATAATGTTACTTTTTTAAAAACAAAATATATTTTGAAATTTTAATTTTAAATTTACATTTTAAACCGATCTTTGAAACTAATTAATAAATAAGATTTACTAGCTTGCGATGAGATCTAGGTTATATTGTGTCTATTAAGAAGTCTGCAACGCACCTTAAAAAATTTATGAAAAAAAAAAAACATTTTGAAGCTTAGTATGTAGAAATAGACTCGAAATACAAGGTTTAGGTTTAGATTAGAAGAGGTGTACTTGCCATTGAGACCAGCAAAATACTCGGAAGCCAAGTTGATCCATTGATCATTGTACTACGTCCTATAGGAGAAAGGACAATTGAGGAGATAGAAAAAATGAGAGGAAGTAGGAAACGAAGAAAAATGCGAAACACAAATTGACAAAAGAAAGATATTTTTTATTAAAACTTTGCCATTGAAAAGATCCGAAATCTTAAAAAAAGAGTATACAAAAAATGTACACATATTCCCTGTTAACAATTGGCGACATAAAACTTATGGGGCAATGGTAATCCAATTATAAAAAGAAATTGTTGAAAAAAGATGCCAGTTAAACTGCATCATAGAAGTTCCAGTTTTCTTTACGATCTTAAAATTGTCATACCAAAAAAAAATCCCAGAATACTCTTGATGAATGGCTTAGTGTAGTCTAAAACAAAAAAAAATAACCGTTATTTTAAAACTAATTTAGACCAATAAAAATCCAGTCTAATTAATACGACCTCTACCATAAGTTGACATAGATAGAGTGCTTCGACTATAACATTTCAAAGTGAAATCAACAAATATGATGCCAAACTCTTCTTTAGAGTAGAAATGCTTCTCTTCATACTACGAATAAACTATAAAGAGAGAGAGAGGCCTCTTCTAATATTTTTTTTAAACTTGAACTTACCACAGGGAATTGCGGAACTTAATATGGTACGTCTATTGTCTCCCTTAGCCGCAATTCGATATCTTGCATGAACATACATACATAATTGGTCATTACACCCTGCAGTCAGGATTACGAGCTAGTTTCTCAGACCACTTATGTTGTGTGTGGTAATTTTATACGTGAGTGCTAAGAACCTACAATTTAAAGTCGATTCCGAACGACGGAAGTACGAGAAACTTTACATGGCAATTTTATTTGCTCTCAGAGTTTTTGCTAGAGTCTGCTGAGCGGTAGTTGCCGAAGAAATATTTTTTCATATTTTCATTCTGATGTCTGAACCGAGGCCTTATGTCTAACAAGCCAACAAACACACTACCTACTAGATTATGGAGGCAGTCAGAAGAGAAGCAAAATAAAAAACTTGACATCTGGATGGATGAAAATCTAGAACGATCATACAAGTCTAGACCTAAAGGATGTACAAATTGCCAGATATGGGATATTATAAATACATTCTAACTATTAGAGATAGATAGGTATTCAAATGATTATATAATAACATACACGTTCCACAATAAAATCACGTGATTGTGTAGATTTTATTAAAAATTAAAATCTAAAAAAAATTCTTCTGATTTTTTTTTTAAATTTCTAACAGAAACAACCTTTTGACCTCTAAAAATGTTTATCAATATTCAGATATCCACTAAAACGAGTTCATTAGAAAAGAAAACAAAAATTCGAAATGCATCGAATTCATAATACATTGTCATTTATGGCACAATACACAATGACATTCTTCCGGTTTATCTAAATTTAGCATATTAATGCTGTGTGCTGCACACGTTATGTCTACTCTAAATGCAGTATTAAATTTACTTAAAATATCGTAAATCTATTAAAAAAAAAAAAATAAAGAAAGAAAAACACATTCTATGCTTAGCCAATAGGCACGTTAGGCATGGCATATCTTCTCAACTATAAATATGCCTTGAAGCCAATAAACTTTTAAAAATTAATTGGAGATGTAACATGAAAAAAACAAAAACAAAAACAAAAACAAATTCAAAATACGAACATAATTAAAATATAAAATCTTTCACAACAGCCATGCTAACTTTAAAGTTTTGATGATAATAGAATTCAAAATGTTCAAATATGATGTTATTTTTAAAATCTTAGAAATTCTCCAAATTTGAACAATTTATTCGAATTACAAAAATGCATTTCGAATATTTAGATTTTATGGATATTATTCTTCAATTTTGTATATATGTATACGTGTGTGTGTGTGTATTGGTTGTTTTTAGTGCATTCAGGCGACTTTTAGATGCGAGTGTAGACAAGAATAAGGAAAAAAAGAATAGTTCTCTTGGCTAAAAGCCAAAATAGTATGAAAAGAAAATTGTCTTGTTTAAGTTGCCTTTTGGATAATTTTATTCGAATTATCTCTACTTATTCTCTTTAAGTGTTTTTATTTTTTGCTGCTGCTTCGATTTTATTTTTGTAATCGATTTTTTTATTTTGTTTTCAAAGAAAATGTGCCCATCATGCTTAAGATGTCGATGCTTTAAACATCTGCTGTTCGATCTATTGGATTGAATAATTTATTTTATTTGAATTTCATGACACCATGACGTATGCTGATAATGGAAGTAATTTTTAAAATTATTTTATGAAAACTAGAGAATCAAATTTGCAAGAATTCTATGAACAAATGTCGGGACCTTCCATCCAGTGAACTTCATTGTGATCCCAAACATTAAACATTGTAAAAACAAAAATCGTTTGGTAACACTTTGACAAGGCTGCACTGCACAGAAACATAAATAGCATGTATAGATGTCTCACAGCTTTCATGGAAAGCATTTTCACAGACGAATAGGCAATGAAAATCTGGAGAACAGTTGTGGTCGAATGCACAAATCGTAGTCAAACTGATCTCTTACTTCGTACTTATTTTATTAACAATTGGATCGCCTAATGACACTAATAGGCCACATAAAATTAGCTTTCGCCAATAATAGAAGAGTTCCGTTAAAACAATGGCAGGCCAGAGAAATTCCTAGTAATTGATGCGTAGTAATCGATTGGGTGACAGTTAAGCAAAGACGTTATCCACCGCTTTTTACACCATGCGACTACTATTGAGTTGATAAGTAAAGTTATTGTTAAAAAATATGTCTTAAAGGAGAAGTAAAGTTCCTATGAAAGTCTATGAAATAACACTCAAGGCCATTATTACAACTTGCCTTTAAATAAGGCCGGATTTTAATGGACAGATAATTTGTTTTTCATTATTATAAGAGGACAATAAGGTAGAAGTAAACGTTAAGCTAAAGGAAAGATCGTCCTGCCGGTAACTTTTAAAGTTGAGTTTGTCTGTGCTTTCCATAGCATATATTATTTTCAATATGGCAACTTCAAATATAAAAAAACAAAAAATAATCTCGTTGTTGCCACTATGTTTAATTTGGCAAATGTTATCGACATTGTTCCGGCACTGCCATATTTTTGAAAAAGTTAACTTTATTCTATCTGTAGGTTATAATAACCAAAAACAGTTAAAGGTGACTTTAAAGTTTACTTTAGCTAAAGTTACCTTCAACTAAACCCAACTTTAACGGCAAGTTATAATAATCGCCCTTAAAATGGTAACAAGTTATTGAACAAAACGATGACCGTTGTACGGCATTGGATCAGTCTAACAATGTTAAATTATTACGAGTATTTGAGAAAATAAAATTATTCAATAAACCTGGATTGATTTATCCAATGCGCTCTTTGTATTTCTTCAAATGGCCTTTATACCGCCTAATAAGATTTTCGCAAACAAAAGGTGAATATTAATGTGGAGAAAATTTCTTTTGTAAGAGGTTATCAGAAGCTTATCTGCTTATATGTTTAAATCACATAAGGCCGTAAGCATAACATAGATTCAAAATCATAAAATAATGGCATTTAATTTAATTTCACTGCAACTCATAATAAGTGAATTCGTTTCTCGACAGCAATGGTATTAGAAAACCGGTCGCAAGGGAAAAATTATGTTCGAAATGTGAAATAGATTTAAAAAAGTTTTTAAAATTCTGTAAAATACTCTGATTTGCCAATTTCTCGGTTTACTATACGTGCCAACTTGTTTTTTTTTTTTTTTGAACTACGATAATAAAATACTGAAAAAATACTTACAAATTCTTCTCATCACTGGTAACAGGTAGAGTTTTAAATCTATCCTTGTAGAGATCACGTCTTATGACACTGGGTTTTAAAATTTTCACTCCACATGATGCTGAATCATCATTTTGCAATGGTGACTCCCACGAAGTGTTAACTGCAGCACTAGCCGGAGGATTTGTTGTGGTACTACTATCACCTGTTGATGATCGTACGCCACCACTTTGATTGGCAAGGAACTTCTCCACTGATTTTATGCGTTCAGCTACTGAAATATTGGTGCCGGCCGTTGTATTGGTCAGTGATGAGACCAATTCGCTGGGCAGGTCTTGTGAGGTAGCAATTGCATTCAGAGCAGCAGCTAAATCGATCACAGGTGATTGATCCTGACGTTCTAAAGAACGTGTACGTCTTTTAAGCATAAATGGTGATAGTTTCTCACGTTGTTCTCCCTCTGCATTACTACTATCGGGTTCACCTAAAGAACGACGTTTGGAAGGTGAATCCGTTTTCAGTATGGGCCTAACTGAAGGCTCCTGTTGGATTTCGCCATCCGAATAGGCACTAAATTCAAATTCCTCCCTACTTGACTTGCGAGAAGTTTTTAAGATGGGCCTAATTTCGTGTTCATCCGAGTCGCCAGAAGATTTTTTCTTTAATATCGGTTTAGGCTGTTTAAGTGGCTCATCACTTTTAAAGGAATCCAATTTCAAAATGGGTTTAATGTCGTACTCTTCATTATTGGGTGTGTAGTTGAGTTCATCATTGGGATATGAATCTCCATTTTCGTTAGCAGCTGAAAGTTCGGCTGCTGCTAAAATCACAGCTTGTGAGATCGATACATGTTTGGGAGCATGATCCCCACCGTCAGACGGTGTTGAGGTTGAGTCTTTTTTCTTGAGTATGCTATGCGGTTCTCTAGTGGCTGAAGGGCAGCCATCACTCTTGGAGCTATCGTAACTGCTTTGCTTGAGAATGCCATGATGAGATGTACCTTGGGCGGATGATGAGGACGAACTGCCATTAGCTACTTCTTCGAGAGAATTGCGACGAGCTGATTTGATCAAAATACTGCGTTCATCCGGAGAATGAGAGCGTGAATAGTAACGCGATTCATCTAGAGATGAACGTTTTTTGAGTATACCAGCTCGTTTATGTTTCGAGGGAGTATCCATGACATTTGATGAAAACGTAACGGGCGAAGCATTGCTACTCGCCGAACTGGACTCTCCAGCGGACAGATGATCTTTTTTCTTTAGAATCGATACGATATGATTAGGTGTGGCAGAAACTATCGCAGCACCAGATACCGAATTATTGGGCGGACAATCTGTGCTTTTGCGTCTCAATATAGGAGAGAGTTTAGCCGGTTCTGAGGCAGCTGTCTCACGTTCTATACTCTTGGCCTTTAGCATACGCAAAGATCGTAACATACCACTACTGTTGGCATTTTCGATATGTTCTAAAGGATCCGGCTCATAGTATCTACACTCCTCTTGCACAAATGTGGCATGTTTAATGGGTGAGGGTCTGCGCGGATCCTCACTATGGCTGGCAAGTGTTTTAAGTGATTCTAAATTCGGTTCTTTTTCGATGTCCTTTTCTCTCTCTTGGCTGGTACTAAGGCGGCTCATAGTTTCAGTCAAATCGTTTATGGGATTACAAGGATTATTGGGTTTGCCAGAATCATCACTAGCGTTTTCCACAATTTTCATGATTTCCTCCAAGCCAGTACGGGTACGTTCATTTAATTTACGATTCAATTCCGAGGAACGTTCCTTACGCAAATCACCTATTGCCACTGTATCACTACGCTTACTGAATCGGGGTGCATTAATAGCTTTTTGGGACGGACTATCTTTAGCAGTTTTAGGGCTAGCTGTCTGAGCTCTGCGTCGATCTGAGGTAGTGGCCAAATCCAAACCTCTTCTGGCCATTTCCATATGATACGATAAATCATTACGTATAGCCGGTTTAGTTGGGGAGGGTACTCGAGTCTTGTGGGGTGATATTAGAGCCTTAACAGCGTTGTCATCACTAGGCACTAAAGGCCTTGACATGCCCATTTCACGACGACGCCTTCTGCGCATGGCGGAATCATCTGAAAGTGAAAAGTTATGGTAAATTTATTAGAATGTTAATACAAAAAAAATCAAGACAAAAGCGTATCTCTTTTTAAGGAACTTGAAACTCATAACGTTACATGCATTCGAAAACTCTTTAAATTCACATTGAAAACGAACATATTTGAAACAAATCTTTTGGGTTAGTACAACAAATCGATGATCTTTGGTATCGGTTAGTATAAATGAATTCCAATGGAAATGTTTAAAATCCATGTCAATGATGTTGATGAAGTTCTGCTATGGACTTGTGCTTAAAGACTAAATGTATGTGATTTGTGATTTGTGATTATTCAAACGCTTTCTGATTAAATAATAACAAGAAAACGAATGCATTGTAGTGTTATTGTTACGAATTCTTCTTCAATTGCATTTTTATGCTCAAGTAATCATGAGTACTCAAGCAAATCGAAATTCGTTTAAATTTTAATTTGTTTTTCACAAAGCAACATCCTCTAAGAGGCACCCATTCACACCCACTCACGTACCTACCATTACTTTTACAGTGGGAAATGTAGAGTTTTTAGATGTGGAGTATTAGTAATTTAGCTGTACATACAATGTTACAAATCTAGTCTTGTTTTATCGCATTTACAATGTATTTTCCAAAGTGAATATCAAAAATGAAAGCTTTTCATTTAAAGGTAAAGGAGACAATTCATACAAAATTGAGGTTCGCTAAGATTAAAATTAAAACAACGGCATCAGCATATCAGCTTAACTCCAGGAGTAAATTTAATAAAAAAGGAAACAAATTCCATTGGAAAATACCTGTACGAAAAGAGGGATTGTCTACTGGTTACATAATATGATGTTTGTATGTGACGGAAATGTTAAGTGCAATAATTCTCCTGACAAAAATGTTGGAGCCGGCATAATCGAGATGAATAGCTTTAGGAAAATTTAAAGCGTAGAATTGTGTAGCTCGTGTGCACAGAAACATGTGAAATATGTGAATCCTATTACTCGGGAATTCAATTTAGCTGTATGCCTTAGTCAGTTTTGATGGGATGTGAAACCTCTTGGTAAAATAATTGAAATCAAGGAAATTCAGGAGGTTTTTTTTTTAAATAGAAGCAGTATCTACAGCGCATTAGTAGTTCGCTAACATTTTCTAAATCGGTTTGACGTTAACCATTGAAATCTATGAAATCTATGAATGTAAAGCTCATTAAAGTGTAGAATATATTTACCAAAATAAAGTCTAAAAGCGTCAATTCTAGATTTTTAGATGAATAGAGTATTATAATAGTTTTATATTCTGTTTTTTGCAATCAGTGCCTAAAATTCTTGTGTGTTATAATTGTGTTACATTATTGTGTGTTGAAAAATTATAAAGAAAAGGCTTACAGTTCTGTCAGTATGTTTAACAGTCAGCCTTGCCTCTGTAAAACGCGTAACAAAAAGCAATCCAAAATTTTGATGATGATTGTTATAAACTATATTCCGCATTGTATTTATAAGAGCGATTGATAAAATTTCTTTCATCAAAGATGGACCGCTTTCTTAGAGCCCTATTACACTAGAGGATATTATTAAATCGGTATAATACCAAGCTATAACCTACAATGGTGAATCCCCTGCAATTTCGGCATGTGAGATTCCTATGCATAAGCATTTTAAACGTGGTAAACAATAAGTACCAGGTGTTTTTACATATCTGCAGCGTATATTTTATTTCTTAAAAATACACAATTTTGATCTAATTAAGCTAAATATGGAAAAAATAATTTTAAGAGCAAATAATGAATTCTATTTTATTAAGTTTCCATGTATACAGTGGCGAATGCTTATACAGACCAGTAAGATCTGCTACATTGTATGATCAGAAGCATTCGAATACATCTATTTAGTAAATTAATATTAAAAATCCAACCATATTGAATACAGTGCACTTGCAGTAATGTGAACTAATTGAAACCAAGGGAGTTCATGTTAGCGAAATTATTCACGTTAATGATTGTCAAATCTCATGAAAAAAATATGTGTTTTACATGCTTGAACATGAAATTATTTTACTATTATTTACATACATAATTGGCCATTACAACCCTTCAGTCAGGATTACGGCCTAGCTTCTCACACCAATTATGTAGTGTGTGTTACTTTTATACATGAGTGACGGGACCTACAGTTTAAAGTCGACTCCGAACGACAGATCTTTTTGAGAAACTTTTCGTGGCAATTTTATTTACTCTCAGAGTTTTTGCCAGAAATCTCATTCATTTTTGATGTCTGACCGGGGATTCAAACCCTGGCCTTTCGTCTAATAAGCCAACACACTACCTACTAGACTACGGCGACTACAATTATTATTATTATTTACATTTTATTATTATTATCATGGATTTCACTCGTATCATCAACACAAGAATTATTATTCCATTCTTATGCCATAAAAATTCTTGAACCTAAAATAATATACTTTTTTAAGAGGTTAGCCTAAACTTTAAAATTCAATTTTAATGTATTTTAGTGTTGCCTAGCATAAAAGCACATGCAGTGAAAAAAGAATGTTCACATTATAGAGCTCTCTGAGTTTGTTCACGTTACAAAGCTTGTTCACGTTAGTCAGTGTTCACATTACCGCGAGTGCACTGTATACTAACCAATGCAAACAAATTATTCGTATTGTTATTATTACTACTACTTAAAGGTAGTAAAATAGTATTGAAGTGCCCACGATTTAAAGACACACTATCGAACTTCTTTGCTACTAATATTGTAAAGTACATAACAGAGTTGGTGCACCAGAACAAAATATATCCACAAAAACTACAACTTTAGATCAATTGCAGTGTACCATACCGTAGCATTAACAATTTCAATTTGGAAGCCAAATATGTATACATGGATCATGGTCAAACTTTCTTCCAACTAAATATTCATTATGATATTGAAAATCGAAATCTATAAGAATTAACGAAAACAACTTAAATAACAGAACATACCCCCACCATTTCCTAGAGATTTCGTAATTCGAAATTATTTATTTCATATTTATTTGTTTATTACCAATTAACTTACCACCATCTGGTGTTGCCTCTTCATTTAAAGCACGATTTAGATTTGATTTACGTTTTGAAGACTTATCGCGTTCCTCATTGCGTCTGGGTGATCTGTTGGACTGTTTTGTAAATGAGAAAAGTACCATTAATGAATGTATCCACAACAAATTTAATGATTAACTTACGGTTCTACTTTTATGTACGGGGCTC
The DNA here is from genome assembly GCA_005959815.1 of Sarcophaga bullata. NCBI lineage: Eukaryota > Metazoa > Arthropoda > Insecta > Diptera > Sarcophagidae > Sarcophaga > Sarcophaga bullata. The sequence continues at coordinate 249,200 of QOCX01000090.1, forward strand.
AATTCTAATAATTTCGCTTCACTTTGACCACCATTACTCAACAATGATTTTGATCTCTCCGTTTCAGTATACATGGTTGAACAACGTGGCCTGCTTGCTGGACTACCATCATCAGTCAGAGGCAATTCGTTTATTTCCATGAAATCATCATCTAAATCATCTTCATTGTAGTTTAATTGATTCGATTTAGGTGAATTGGAAGTAGAGCTGGACGATTTTGTTTTCGATTTAGGCGAGGCTGTAATTTTAACGGTGCACTCTGTGGTTTGTGGCGATTTCAGTTTGGGAGATTTGGGTGAATGATTATTTGAACGCAAACTATTTGAGCGGGAGGCGGTGCATTGAGTTTCACTAAGATTCTGTTTCATTGAGACCGATACAGAAGGAACCAATTTCTTGTTGGCTCTGTGTGTAGGCGAACTATTGGCGGAATTGGTTATTTTAAAATGTTCACTTTCAGAACCACCACCACTTGAATTTTTTTGATTTTGTTCCGGTGAACTTGCGGGACTGGCACGTTTAATGTGTTGGTAAGCATAATGTGGAGGTTTTGGTGATGTGGGAGAGGTATAACGATGCTGCTGAAGCTGTAGTTTTTCTTCGTCCTTTTTCTTATCTGTGAAAATTGGAAAAAAATAAGCAAACAAGGGTCATTTAGTAATACATGTCTAGGAGGTTAGTTTATTAAGAAAGGATGTGCACTTTTAAGTAGAAATGAAAAACTAAGGAAGTCTTGACAGAAAAAAAAAAGAAAGGAGAATAGAAAGCCAGAGAATAGGATAGGAAAGAGAGTAATATGAGTAATAGAAGTCAATAACAAATATGAGTTTTAATATAAAAGCATTGTTATTTTACGACAAGCCTGCTACAAAAACAATTCTTTGTGAGAGAAGAAAATTTAGTATGCATGAGTTCATTGCTACAATCAATTTCAAGTTTAATTTGTTATAAAATCTTTAAAAAACTTAATTGGTTATTATTTTTCAATAGTAAATAGTAGACATTAATTATTATTATTTAATTATTATTAATGAATTTATTTTGCTTATTAATTAATTAATTAATTATTATTATTATGAAATTCCCATTCAGTGAAGTGTTGTAATTTCTAATCAAATTGTTTTGCTTTTAAATGCAAAAATTTTATTTTTTTGGTTTATTAACGAACGAGTAGCAATTGAATTTGTAGAGTTAAGAAAAATTTATTTACGAAAAGTAACCTCCTGATCACAATAATATAGACTGAATTGTTGATTGAGAACCTATTGTCCACAAAGCTTGTTCAGCAATGAACAGCTTTATTACTTGATCCATTAACAAATCAAAACCAATCAAGTTATGATCTAAAAAGTTATTGCAATTATTTATAGAAGAAGTAAATAAAATACAATAGCAGAAACTTACGAATTTTTTAAATTGAATTCAAATTATTTAAACTTTTTAAAACTCGAATATTGCTTAGCTACTGGCTTAAATCAATATTCCAGGGCAACTGCAAAGTATTTCGATTCGAAAGCAAATACTTCTTTAAAACTAATGTATACGACATATAATTTGGAAATATTAGCCTTTTTAAGTTAAATATCTAGCATAGAAGGGTAAGAACAAATGCTGGAAAATTCTCAAACTCTATTACGAAGTTCGGTAAACCGGTTGGGCCGATATTTCAAATAATTTTTTTTTTCTTAAAATTTCATCAGCATTCGAACACGAAATCAATTTAGTGGTTTTAAAATCGCCGATCGGTTAAGGCTGCCAACTGTAAATTATCTTTCATCTGAGTTCACAGCTATTCAGGGAAAGGTTGCGATTTACAAACATTGATCATTTAAGAACTGAAGAACGCGTAAAAATAATTAAAACCTTCTATAAAAGTAATGACACTTAAACATGGTCGCTTTTCGGACATTCATAACGGGATTACGATCCAGCTTCTCACCACTGACTCGCGGAGTCGACTATAAAAACTATAAGTTCCACCAATCATGTATAAAATGAACACACATAACATTAATGGTGCTAAAAGCTATATCGTAATGCTAACTGAAGGGTTGTAATGACCAATTATGTTATGTAAGTATGTTCTTACACCACTTATGTTGTGAGTGTTAATTTTGTACATGAGTAGAGAGACCGACCTACAGTTTACAGTCGATCCCGAGATTCTTGAGCAACTTTTCAAAGCAATTTTATTTACTTTCAGCGTTTTTGTTAAAAATCTGCAGAGAGAAAGTCGCTGGAGGAATATTTTTTTATATTTCGTTTTTCTTTGGAGATGTCTGCCCTGGGGTTTGAAGCGAGGCTTCATGTCTAACAAGCCAACACGCTATCTACTAGACCCTTTGATATTATGTTCATCATAATCGACATACGGGGCATTCTTACATTTGTGGATCGGAGGAAAAAAACCATTGCATTCGAAAAATCTAACTACTTGGCGCGCATTTAGTCTAGAGGTGTCATTAGTCGTATTTCTTCGAAACTGAATCTAAAAGAACTTTTACGTCAATTCCAGGCGCCCATGCATTGAAAGATAATGAACTGAACGGTATGTGCGTGAAATAAGACAGTGACACGATTTTACTTTTAAGGCATGAAAAGTATCAGAGAGAATCATTTTACGTTTTCACGACATCCAGCTCAAGAGATTTGTGGCTATTAGCCTTTCTTGTGCTGCTACATCAAAAGCCGTTTCAATGCAGATAACATCTTAACGTTGGAGCATTTGAAAAGCAACATTCATTAAGTTATCGCGAGAGGAAATAAGAGATCTTATAAAATGATATGCATGATCCCCTTGAACTTGTTTTATATTTTAGACTAGGTTTAATAACATTAAGAAATAAAATAATAACATGTTTAGTACAAAAAATTATAATTTCGAGACTCGAGATGTTTATATAGCCGCTATGATCCATTTAAACAATTAAATTAATTTCGAAGATTTTGTTAAAAATGTTTGTTTGTTTTCGTAAAAGTTATTGACACCCTATCCTACATACGATATAATTTTTATTTTATTTTTTAATTTTATGTTTTAGTTCATTAATATGGAATCGTCATAAATATTAATTAGTTAAGCATATTACCGTTAAAATTATTACTTTTTTATAAGAAAAAAAAAAATGGACTCATTTCACCTTTAAA
>QOCX01000090.1:254550-290212 GCA_005959815.1 Sarcophaga bullata
CATAGGCATAGAACATTCTGCAATGATTTGTGCAGAACTTATAATAACAACCAAGCATATACTCTCTGTTATTGTCCAGCACTTAAGGCCTATTGGCAAAGACTTTTTGACACCCAGAATATATAGACAGAACTGATGCAGCTAAACCAGATTCGTGTAAAATCTATACTTTGGCAGGATCATCATTTTTATACCAGGAATGTAAGGTACAGTAGGCAATGGTAGGTAGGTAGGTAGGTAGATAGGTAGAAGTGTCTGTTCCTCGATGGAGTAATGAGCAGACACATAGGCCGCACACAGGGCCCGTTGTGATACCACAGTTACATATTTCCCCTAGTCTATGAACCATTCGGAGCTTTCGATGCAGCGGCTCAGACTGCCAATATCCATAAATAGTAGTAGCATCCAGATCTTCATGTAGTAGGCCACCCAGATGCTCTTTCTTTCTTCTCCGACCAAGTGCCGGGTATGTGCACAGTGGATGAAGAACAGTCTCATACTCCTCCGCATCTCCACAGCTTCTGCAGAAATCATTAGCAAGGTATCCAAGACCAATGCGCTCCTATAATGCAATGGCCCGTAATAACCACGATAACAGGCAAAATGGTATCAAAATGAGAATACAGTTCCTGACATCTCCTTTAAGTGTGTAAACCCATTAATTTCATTTTAATACACAATAGTCATAGAAAACACTCTACCTACTATACTACGGCGACTTCTCTTTGTTTATTAAACAAATGTTTCGAATAGGTTACTAAAAATTCAACCTTGCTTGGACCATTTTCTTTTAAAAATATAAGAACTTTTACACCAGAACTTGGGATTTTTTATATGAAAGTATGACTCCTTGCAGGGGAAAACTAATAGAATCTATAGTCTGTCTAATATATTACGATATCGTATGCTGAATCAGGATGTATACGAAAGTAAAACTGAATGCCAAAACAATCTTGTAATCTACACTCGCAAATGGTAAGAAATACCGAAAAAATATCAGATTTCTAGGCAAGTTCAAGCGAAAATATTGCGATGGCAGTGTGTTAACTACCGCTAGGATAGGTGTAAGCGGTTATAAGCAAGTTATACTAAAAAATAAATTAAAAAAAGGGCCACTCTCGTATTTATCAGAATGTTTATTAAACCGAACTATTTCTATAGGTTTGAAAACAAAAAACTGACACTCGACACTCGACACTTCAAATTGGGAGAATAGAACATAAGAGGAAACAATACATACATAATTGGTCTTTACAAACCTTTAGTCAGGGTTACGACCTAGCTTCTCTTTCACATTTCTCAGCCTAATTGAAGAATTTTTCATGTGTACAAAGGAAACAAATTTTTTCTATTCAAATCGCATTGCAGGCTGCTGTCTATCACAATGGCTGTAGCATAGCTTCTTCAATTTCTGCCATGAACCAATTAACATATGCAAATATAAAGATTCTCATCATACTATAAGCAATACAAAACCTATAAAAACCAGCAAGTAATACAGTCTTCTTATATCTTCCAGGAAATACAATGCAATTTGTGTAAACATTTTTGTATTAATTTCTGTTTTTTTTTTTTTGAATTTTTCTCCTTAATTAAAATCGATTTAATAATTTAATACATCGCACACTGTTAACGTAAGTCAGTAACCAGATACTTTTCACATATTTTCCATAACATGAATGTTTTGTTTTGATTTTCTTTTTTTCCTTATTTTTAGAAATCACAAATTATGTCATTATGGTATTTGGTATTTTTTCTGGCTATGTATGGCTTTCAAGTTTTTAAAGGTATTTTTAATAACCCAATAATAAATTGAAAAACAAAAAAAAAAAAACCAACAACAATTGTTTTTCTTACAAAATATGACAGTTTTATGGCTTCCAGCTAATTTCTTAGATTGTAACCATGTAACACACAGCACATACTCGTCGTAATCATAAACCTTTTGCAGGTAAGGTAAAAAAAAAACAAATTCACTCTTTTCCTATTTATTAGTTACAAAGAAATGTTCATTTTTAACAGTCAGACAAAAGCTTGTGAATATTTTATTAACCCTATAGACAGACAGACAATTTTAAAATGTTTGACTGTCAAGCGAGGGATCGAAAACAGCTCCCGCGGCTGCAGTCACAAGAAACCAACAAACGAGGCATCACAATAATGTGTCATTTATGTAAATTTCATACAAAAGAAATAAAGAGAAACATTTTTTTTTTATAAAAATATGATAAATTATTAAAAAGAAAATAAAATAAAATAAATAAATCAATAACGACGTCTTTGGCTATGACAAAGACGTAATGTCAGTTAGTCAAGTCGTCAGTCTGTATATTTGGTTTCACTTTGCTTGTTTTTCCTTTCATTTCTTGAAATCCAAACAATAAAAGTGTTTATTTTCTCGGCTGTTTATACAAATTAAAAAAATAAATAAAATTAAAAACTCTTTTTTTTCTTTAACGATAATAATAATAATAATATTATTATTATTATATTGTATGTTTTTTTTATTGTAATAATACAAATAATTTATTATTATTATTATTCCATTTCATTTTGTTTTATTTTCTTAGTATATTTGTTTGTTTTGCAATAATTATTGTATGTTTACACGTTTAAGTCGTTTTAAAAGCCCCAAAAAACAAATTCAAATCATCCATGCAACAAAAGACAGCTAATAAAACTGGTTCAATACTCAAAAACAACAAAAAAGAAAGATTCGAATTTCACATGAATTAGAAATGCCATGACATGGTGACATAACATTTTTATATCTGCCGGTTTTTTTTTTTTTTTGAATTTCTTTTCCCATACCCATACCCATACCCATACTCTACGAACTGCATTTGAAAAATAGTCACATAAACATAACATAACAGAAACTTGATGCGTATTTTAACGGATTAATAATTAATTTTTTGAAAAATTAAAAACTGCCTGTCTATACAAAATCATTTCATGAAAAACAGACAGACGAAGATAGAGAAATTGATTTTAGGCCATTTATTACATATAATATGTGGAGGGAAAAGCCAAAAGAAAAAAAACAGTTCAATAACGTACAAAATATCTTTAAAGAGCCACCTAATAAAGCAAACGAGTTTGGAGAGAAAGTGGAGTGTTTCCACAATAAGAATGACTTAGACTCCCAAAGCAGAAGAAATCGTTTACTATCCGCCTTAGAGCGAACTAGAAATTGTTAGAAAATTTTAAGGAAACGGTACATAATTTGGGAGCATAATTCTTCACCCTAAAAGGATATTTTTCTCACACCACTAGTGATTTTAAAACTTCAAACGAAATTCTTTATAAGTCAGCACAGCAAATATAACTCACACTTAAGTAGCGCTGTCCCATATTTGTGGTTTACAGACTGGAGAGTTATCTCCAATTCGGCCAGATGTATGTGATGGTCCCTTTATAGTTCTACATCATTGTATCCTATACCTTAAAATTCTCTTACATTTTCAACAAGATACTGCATGAGATTGACAGTAGTATCCCAACTATTGCATTCTTTGACAAGAATCACGATCTTACTCACTGCTCCCTTGTTTCTTAGCGTTCTTTTACTTTTGAAAACTTTCTTTTTTAGGAAAAAAGATAAACTTACTGCTTGAGCCATATCTAAAGAGACAGTGCCCGAACAAACGTGAGCGCCAAATTTAAACTTGGGCAACCGTGAGAGATTCTTAAACAACAGAGTCAGATAATGATGATTAGTAACAAGAACATGCTGAAATTCTTTCTGACAAAGGGGAGATTCAAAATCTTGTCATTTTTTTTAAGTTTTTTATACTCTTTTCACACCTAACCTATGAAATATCTTTTTCTGTATTATAATTTAAGTTGTTGTAAGTATTTGTTGTTGTTTTGTTTTTAAATTTTGAATTAAAATATTTAAAATTTGTGTTATTTTAACCGCTTCAACTAAAAACCAACTTATGAATAATGCTGGTGTACACTTAATTTTGACGCTCACAGTATATATAAACATATTATAACTATATTATAATATAAACATACAAGTTTCTATTTTAAATGGGCCTTAAAATTTATACCAATTAAGTTAGCCCCACAATCGATGTTTTCACTTTTAAAGATTAAAATCATTAGAATGCCGTTTAAAACAATAACACTGGCTCTGAACTTTTAAACAAGACCTCACTTTGGTGTCATTAAAAACAAAAATAACAACAATAATAAAATAAAAATCAAATGAAAATGTTCAATAATTAAATGACAAAAAAAAAAAAAACAAACAAACAAACTAAAAATAAATATTTAAGAAAAGAAAAAAAAAGTTAAATATTTACAAAGATAAAAACAAAACATTTTTTTTTAATTTTAAAATTAAAAATGAAGAATTGAAAAGTAAAAAAAAAAGAAAAAACAAATACAAAAACAAATAAATGACAGCAACAAAAAGTCTCAGCAGCAATAACTGAAACAATTTCAAATGAAACACAGTAAAAACAACAAATAGTCTGTGTGCACACTGTGTACAAGGGTACAGCGAAAAGAAAAAGAAAACAAGAACACTTAAACGACCGATAAGAATTTCCAACAACAACAGTAACATTAAAAAAAAACAAAAATTCAAGAAAAATAAATCAGATTTAAATGAGAAAACAAAATACATGGCATAAAAAAAAGAGAGATTACATATACAACAAGCTACAATAATTAATAAAAAAAAAAAGAAAAAAACAAAAACAACCACACTTTACATACTTAGGGCACAACAAAAAAAAAAAAAAAGAGAAAACCAAAAACAAAAAACAAATAAAGAGTTGTAATCTATTGTGAAAAGTAAATAAAGAAAGAATTAAAAACAAACACAAATTGTAATAAAGAAGTAGACAAAAAAAAAAACATAAAAAGAGCTTTAACAAAAGACAGTAAAAAGTAAAAAAGTAACGTGCATTCATTAACAACAGCAGCAGCAATAGCAATAGCAATAGCCAATAGCAACAGTAACAATAACAATTGCGTTGTGTAAAAATCATTGAAAATCAAAACAAAAACAAAAAATCAACAACGGTTTACATTTGAAATAAAAGAGAGAATAATCAAATGAACAATAAAAATAAAAACAATTTAAAATAACAACAACAAAAACATAAAAAATAAAAACAGTTTTTCTTTTTTTACCTGTGGTACTTGAACATACAGCAGCAGCATTAGTTGTGGCAGCAGCAGCCATATTTGAAGTAATCGATGATGATTTTGTTGTTGTATCGTCGTCACTTATTAATTTCAATTCTTTAGCATTTGTTGCTGTTGTTGCAGCAGCTGCTGCAGCCGTTGCAGTTGTCGTTTTAGATTTTTTACCAGAATTATTGGTCATTATTTCTTTGTTTTCGTCTTCAACTGGTTCTCTATCAGATGATGTTGTTGTTATTGCTGTTGCTGTTATTATTGTATTTTTTTCACCGTTCGTTTTAATCGTATGACCGTTTGTTTCAAATGTTGTCGTTGCTGTTGTTGCTGAAGGAGATCTTGATGTGGTCGTTGTTTGTGTTGTTGTTTCAGTATTCGAATTCGTTTGAATTTCTTGTTGTTGATTTGGTTGCGACGTTGCTGTTACAGTTTCTTGTTCTGTTAGAGGAGCCACTATGGCTGGTGATGATCTTGACTCATTGGTACGCTGTGATCGAGTTATATATCTGGAATGAAGAAAAAAACAACAAAAATAATAATAATAATGCCATTATGAATAAACAATTTTAAAGAAATCATAACTGTAACTGGCAATAATAATAATCAAAACAAAACAGAAGGAAAAACAAAACAAAAATTATTCAATAATTTTTTTCTTATAATAAACGGCAGGTTTTTTTTCCCAAGAGCTTTTAGACTCGAGTACCCAATGCTTATATTAGTTTTTCGCTTCGCAATGTGTATGTAATCACCCATATCCAGTAGTTCCTTTTCCTAAAGCTTAGCAGTTTATTTCCTCAAACACTGCAAATCTCTGTCCCTTTCCGTGTGACTTCTAGCACAGAGAAATTATGTTGCCGAAGCATAGCTGTGATCATTTTTGGTAATTTTACCAAATTTTACCTTGTTATGTAGTTTGTAAATAATATTCTACCTGAGCCATTAAAGGTTTCCAGAGGTGCCTTGTTAGCTTTCTAAATTCGATAGCAATAATGAAAAATTGTTCATGTTCCAGATCTAAACCTCGATCGTTCAGATTTGTAGTCAAGCCATACACCAAGTCAAACTCTTCGTAAGCTCAGAGAGTAGAAAAAAGCCACAGTCATGGTGTGAACGTTCAAATTAAACTTCTGATTTGTTGAAAATGCAATACAAAAAAATATACAATTTGACAATATAAAATTCAATTAACGCGTCTGAATTTACTGCAAAATTTATGGGCAATCTTAGTGCAAAACATACGCCAACATTGGTTTCTGAACGGGCGTAACCTTACAGTATGAGAGGAGAAATGAATAAAAATTGTTCCCCAAACTGGACAAAAGTTGATCGAATGTAAATATGCAAATAAGGTTGAAAGCCAAGATTAATTAAAAGGGAGGACATACTCTTTGGCGGCGGCGGACCTGTATCACACTTTGAAACTTTTCACAGCAACGCGAGTGGACGAATGTAACATGGAATTGAATCATCTCAAAGCTCGTAGGGTTAAAATAAACTGCAAGCCATTTTATATTTAAGACACTAGAATAGTTTTTAGATGTAAAGACATAAGATCATGGGGAAGAAGGTGATATTAAGAACGAAGATTCTTTGGGTACAGCTTATAGACAACGTAACATAAACCCATCAAATAATAGAACGATGGAAATAGATAGGAAACCTTTTATAAAAATCCCTGCAATAATCAATACTAAGTTGATCAGTAAAAAACTGTGTTGTAATTCAGACTAAAGGATTTAATGGCTAAATAAGTACGTAAGTAAGGCGTTTTATAAATAGAGCCTTAATTGTTTATTAAATACAAGGTTTTTTTCACCATTTCTTTTAATAAGAAAATAAATGACGAATATCAAGTAGCATGTAATCTCATTTCTTATTGGCATGTTGATATAATTGTATGTACGTATGTATGTGGTTAATTTTTTATATTTCTCTAATTAAAGTTTATATGCTATTATCAAACTTTTTATCGACAGTTAAATGAAATTTTTTAGGTACACACTTCTGTGGTTATGACATGTATTTGGTTTCAACATTCCATTTCCATTTTCAATGAAAAAAATTTAAAAAAACCAAATACAACGATATAATGTCAGGGGATATAATACAGAACTGCTCAATTTTTACTTTAAAGTATAACAGTTCCGAAGTACAAAAGAGAGGCCATAAATTCCAGAAATTAAGGTCTCTAATAAGACCTCAGGAGATGACCATTAGTCTGCCTATAATATTTATTTACATTTTTGATGCCTTTGAACAGGCTTATAAAATTTTTTATTGTCTTTTCATTAAGGAAATCATGAAAAATATATCTTAACATGCAGTTTTCATCTAAACAAACTGCCTTATCGGTATACACCTTAGCCATTGCATATGTCTTATACAAACCCAATTGACTAAGAATTTTTGGGTTAATCGATTAATTGAATGTTTGATGACATACATCACTGGCATGTTATGTAGAGAATGGTTTTAACTTTTTCAAAACAATCGAATCATCCGCATACATCCGCCATATTGAGGCTTAACCCGATAAAAATCTGAATCAGTCGCAGAATTACTCACTCACTGTAGACGGCTGCATCAAAGGCAACAAAGAAAATTATTCACAGTGGATGTGACATAATTGAAGTTAAATTTTTATGGCAAACCTTAAATGGAATAATATTTTAACACTATGACTGTAATAAATATCATAAAATTTTATTTGTTTAAAGAGCAGTTTAAATATTGTGATTAATTTTCTGTAGATTACACTGTCTATCTGGCATCAGAACAAAGGAAGGCTTATGGGTGTTTCGAAAATCAAGGGACATGACATTAGTGGCAGCTTTATTGAAAAGTCATAAGATGGCCTTCTAAAATTTACGTTGTTTTCGAACAAAAGTAAGTGATTTCACTGAATTTTTAAACACGAAAAAAATTCGTTGTTCAGCCCAACCAATACTGAAGTCGAGCATGATCCTATTCGAGTAGTGCCTAAGTCAAAACTTCAAATAAACGGTCAACAATATCAAAGACTGGGGATATAATGGGCTGGCGGAGTCTATTTCTTCGTTTACGATTATAAAATATTGGATGGCAGACTATAAATAAGATCGTGTGAGTTGCCACTGTAGTGGTCGATTTGATGATCTTCTACTGATCGTTATTACAAATAGCAGGTTTTCGACAAGGTCCTATACAAAGAAAACTGTGTCCAAACATGGTTACAGAGTTTGCTTAAAATGCCAGAAGCGTTTAAAAAATAAACAAAACTTTCCTGAATCATTATGACATGAAGACGTGTAAGCCATACATGAAACTGCACATCGCAGATTGTATATAAATTAGGAATTGAGAAAGCTAACACGATTTCGACAGAGGACAAAGACAATGTCTTGAAGATGTTACAATATTTTTCAGCAACGGAGTTTCTGTATCGATTTGTAATCCCTAATGGCGCATGACTACTATTTTACAACTGTGGTAAAGGAACAGTAAAAAACAAGAGACTAGATGGGAAAAGACAGTTCATTCTGCAGGCAAGATCATTGCTTCTTTTATTTCTAAAGCGTGGGGTAATTTTTCATCATTCTAGTGAGTAAAGCACTCGAAACTTATTCAAGTGCTTAAATAATGAATTCAGGAAAGAAAGGCTGTATTTTGCAAAAACGAAAGTTTTCTTATTTCATCAAGACAGTGCTCTAGATCAAACATTTACTACTGCAAAGGAGTTGAGATTAAATTCAAAGGTTTCCAGATTTTTTTTTGCATTGCATATGTATATTTGTCTTTATAATTACTATTCTTATTTACATGACATACATACATACATAATTGGTTATTATAACCCTTCAATCAGGATTACGACTTAGTTTCTCACACCACTTATGCTGTGCTCATTAATTTTATTCATGAGTGCCGGGATCTACAGTTTAATGTCGACTACGAACGACAGATTTTTTGAGAAACTTTTCATGGCAATTTTATTTGCTCTCAGAGTTATTGCCGGAAATCTGCTGAGAGGACTTCGGGTTTGAAGCTTGGCTTTACGTCTAATAAGCTAATACACTACCTACTAGACTATGGCGACGTTCTTTCCTTATTTGCTTTTTACAAAACCACAGTAACGCTATTTTTCAGACTTTTTTGATCATAGATCGAGCACTTTGGATGTTAAGTGGCGACGGTTTAATATTAATAATCACTCACGCCTGATCTTTGAGATTGAAAGGTGCAAGCGTTGATGAGAACATGATAGATTTTAAACCGTATACGATCAAATGTTCTTTATTGACCTGAAATTGATCGACTGCTGAACTAATTTATTGGTCAACTCTAGGCATTATATTGAAATAAAAGGTTCATCGAAGTCACAGCTTTCTGAGTGTTTTATTTAACTTTATATTTGAAACCGAATTATGGCGAACTCTTTAAATTATTAAAATTGTATAGAAAATTTCGAATGTTTTGTATTTCAAAAATTTCCAGAAATAATGACAGAGATTTTGGTAACAATTATCATAATTTGAACATTAAAATTAAAAAACAAAAAAAACATTTCTTTTTTGGAAAAAATATTGTTTTTTTCTTCATTGTTATTAACAAATAAACTTTCGAAAAACTTTTTTTCGATTCTTTTATAAAATTCTTTGAATTAAAATTTCATATCATTTTTATAAGCATCATAATCGTTCCTTTTGTTAAAATTTCTGATTTTTTTTTTAATAATTTTTTTTGTTTCTTCTTTTTTTTTGTTTTTTAATACGGAGCCCGAAATCAAATTTTTCTATGCAGTTTTCGCTTTAAAATTTTTATGCAAAAATTTTTTTCTTTATTGTTTCTTTTTTTTTTTCTTAAATTTGTTTTGTTAATATAACAAGTATTTCGAAATATTGCACACACTTTGTTTTGTTTTGTTTCGTTTTCATTTTTCCTTTCCTGTTTTGTTTTGAAGTTTTTCCTTTTTAAAGCCAAAAAAAAAAACGTGCTTTTTAAACTGTTTCTTTGCAGGCAATTGTGTTGCAATAAATAAATTTCTGAATTCTGAGCAGATACTTTTTAATTTTATTGTGGTAATTTTCCTAAAGCTTGCAAAAATTAAAGCAACAACACCAAAAACATCATGCATGCAGCACTTCATTCATGCCATGCCATGCCATACCATACAGGCAGGCAGGCAAGACACTTCGTTCGTTCATTCATTCACTTTTTTTGTGTTTCACATTAAATTTGTTTTTGTTTAAAAATTTTATTTACTTTTATTCTTGTTGCTGCTTCTTATTTTAATTAATTTTTATTTTATTTGTTGCTTGTAAAAGACAATCGGCGTTTAACACTCACTTTTATTTTATTTTTGGGTTCTTTAAAAGTATTTTTCTTTCTATTTTTTCTTCACATTTTCCAATAAAATTCTTTTCTTTTTTTCTGATTGATTTGTTGTGTGTGTTTGATCGCGATCGTGTTAATGAGTGAGTGTTGAAATGTTAAGTGAATGGCACGTCACGGCAACGTCACGCACTCTCGTAAGGTTCGCTAAATACTAAACGTTATGAATATTGGAATTCATCTCTAGAGCGGCGGCAAAAGTACGGAATATAACGAGTTGAAAACAAAAAAAAAACCAAACAACAAAAACACGTCGTAGATGTATAAAGAAATAAAAAGAGAAACAACAACAGTAATAACAATAATAATAATAAGTAGTTAACCAACGAACCAACTAACCTAACCAACCATCCAATAGTAGTTACAACAACAACAACAATGGAATGGTAGATATTTAATGATATCTAAGAGATACATTGCAAATTAGTGTTGCCATAGCCAAGTTTTTTTTTTCTATGAAAAACAGGGAACTGCAATTAATGCCCAAAGTGAAATACTAATGATAATAAAATAATCTTTTTTTATGTATAATGTATGAGCATTTCTAAACTTTATCTAAGAAGATATAGGATCGTTTTTAATTAACTACCTGGCAACAAATGCATTAAAATAAGGAAAACTACGTCTAACAAGCCTAATTTAAATTTTTGTATGTCGTTTCTACTAGAAGCATAATTTCACATACTTTTGTCCAACATAAGCTTTATATTTTAATTAAATTTAGGGTGGTATTTAGATGTTCCTTTCTCTCGCTAACTGCATTTCTAATCACTTATCCTTTAGAGGTTAAGTGACAACAATTTATCATGAATCTCATCCACATCTAGTCTTTGGGATTTGGTGGTAGTTTTTTAATTTCGTACTGGGTTTTCCCAGAACTTGTCGATCAATTTAAAACTTAAGATGCGGGACTTGGAAAGTTCTGTAACCATTAATGGTATAATGCATCCACTAATTCACTCTTGAGATAACAGAACAGTAAAACTATGGACTAGATTGGCAAAAACAATTTCATCTGCGGGAAATCTTATTGGCATGTTTCATTTCTGATCTTATTGCGAGATAATTTCTCCTGTTTGTAACGAGCAAAGTTACGAGACGTGAAGTGTTCTGTCTCTGTTGCGACTGATTTGTAAATTCCATTTCATCTATGTTATCGAGGCGTTTTGTGTTTCGACAGTTGTGGGAATCTGTTAGATTAGCGATCATAGTTTTTGATAAGATATGTTTGCTGGTGAAAATATTGCCTCCATTTTTCAAAGGTATTTTATATGCATGAATGAATAAAAAATTTTTTAGTTAACCCTTTTCAAGCTGCATCAGGTGATCCTCTACCATAAAGGAAAATTGCTTTAATTCAGGAGTTGAAAAGAATCAACTTGACTGTCTAGGAGATTTTTGTACACCACATTTTAGGTTTAAGAATGTCAATTTTCAGACTTTAAAGTCTCATCTGGCAGTCAAAATTACTTCCGAGTAGTTTCAGTTTAGTTATCGCAGTTTACCGTCAATATGTGCCAACGGTTCAAACACGCAAGGGTTGGTTTGTTCAATTATGTAGCGGTGATTTTAATACGGGGTACAAAAACCGCTAAGGATATTAAAAAAAAGGCATTATTTTATAACGAGTGGTTGCCACAGGCTATTTGGTAGGTGTTGGCTTAGTAAACGAGAGCTCAAAATTCAAAAATCAGATTTAATATGTTTGAAAAAGCAACAAACAGTCGATATTTTCTAAAGAAAATTTAAACATAATTGCTCTCTCATCAACTGACTAAATAAAGTGGGAAATTTGCCAGCTTTAAAATGTCTGTTGGCAACTCGACATATTAAAAAAACAAACAAACGCAGGTTTACAATGCCGAAATCTAAAAAAAACAAAATAACGAATGTGCCAAAACAAATAAACGAACGAATAAAGCAAATGGAAAGAGAAAAGAAGAGAAGAAAGAAACTGGATTCGCACAACAAACGAGATCGGACCCAACAGATGTACGTGTGCATGTATGTATGCATGTGGCCAGCAGTGTTAAAGAGGTTTAAATTTCGGTTTCTTTTTTTTAAACTGGGGTTCGTTTCGTTTTTTTTTTTTTTTGTTTATTCGCTCTCCAACAATAAAACAAAAACAAACAAAACCAAATAAACTTGACAGAAAACTAATAAAAAAAATAAATAAAAGGAATTTAAAAAACAAAAACAAAAACGAAACATCATAGAGTGTCACTCAAAGAAAATACAAAATAAAAGAGAAACTTTTAAAAAAGAAATGTAAAGAAAAGAAAAGAGAACGAAAGAAATTAACATACTTCAGCAACTAAAAAAAAAGAGTTAATTTGTAAAAAGAAACCGAGGAACCGAATGAAAACAAGATTACCCAAATAAACAGTTATTTGCGAGAGAGAAGAAAAAAAAATTAAGACAACAACAACAAAAAAGATAAAAAGATTGTGACACAAAAATGTTTACGTTTCTCTGTCCAAATGTCTAAATGTGTCTCTTCTCTGCGTATGCGAAGTACGAGTATGTGCATACAGTGCGTGAAAAAAGCGGTCAATTGCAGACAAAACATACAAATTCACAAACCTACACAACACAGTCGAGATAGTAGAACTAGTGCAACAGATTTTGTTGGCACTTTTTCATTCTCTGTGGATGCAACGTGTGGCNNNCAGCAAATGTAACAACTGGGTCTGTATGTTGCAAACAAAAAAAAAAAAAAAATTTTAAATGTTTTGGTCTGCATTTAGGAAATCTTTTTGTAGCTGGCACACATATGTAGGTATGCTTACACTCGCGCTCAATGTTGTCAAATGACACAATTTGACGTTGAAATGACAGAACATGCGTTGCAAAGTGGAACGGCATTGCGTTTTGCTGATAACTGTGCAATAGATACCATATGTATGTAGAATATGTGTTGGGATTTTCTATCATCGAGTACTACACCATGATTGTCATGTGATAAGAGGTTCTGCTGTTGAAAAAAAAAGAGAAGATAAGTTGAAGTTACCTCCGAATTTTGGCAAAAATTCAAACAAAAGAACCGCTGACGATAAGTCGATTATGTTGGAAGTCCCAAAACTGATAGAATAATTCGAAGAAATATTTTAAAGTCTGCATGGTGTGCTCGACTACATACGTGAGTTATTCAGATTAGCAGATTTCACACCACGGTTTTCGAACTTAGAAACAAAGTCGGCTTTAATTTACCTCCAAGCAATTAATTCAGTAAACCTTTTGACTCCTTATAGCCCGTAGTCAACCTTTATAATCGAAAATATTGGCTTTTGTTAGTCTAGCGTCTAAGTTTATACTAGCCGTAGTCTAGTCTAGCCAGAGCCCAACCCAGACAAGGCGAACCCCACCAAATTGTTTACTGACAAAAGCTCTGAGAACAACTAATTACGAAATCGATGTTCAACTGTACGTCCCCCTACTCCTGGACCTACTCCTGGATAATATAACATTCACGATATGGGTAGTGTCAGAAGCCTGGCCATAATTCTGACAAATGGCTTGTATTGGCTATGGTATAAGCTTGGAAAAAAGGCACTCAAAATTGAGAGAAATATTCTTTAAACTTCCTAGTTTTTGGGGAACATAAGTCCATGAGAACTAATGGGAGGTGTAAGAAGCCTGGCCATAATTCTGACAAATGGCTTGTATTGGCAATGGTCTAAGCTTGGAATCGCTTTAAATTGCAAAAAATCTTCTTTAAACTTCCTAGTTTTTGGAGAACTAATGGGTGGTGTGTGAAGCTAGGCTATAATCTTGACAAATAGCTTGTAACAGCTATAATCTAAGTTTGGAAAAAAGGCGGTCGCTTTAAATTGAGAGAAATCGTCTTTAAACTTCCTAGTTTTTGGGGAACATGAGAACTCATGAGCTACTGTAGAGAGGCCAACGGAAACGATGGAAGGACTAAAACTGAATGAATAATTGCAAGAAGTTGGATCACAATGGTAATGAATGATTCCAAAGGTAAGAGCCTTGATGCATGATTCAAAAGCAATTATTATAGTACGTACAAGGTTATTTGTACTGAAATATATTGGAGATTTTGAAGTTTATGGTCTAAAGTTTGAAAAAAGCCATTAAACTTCCTAGTTTGCCAAATACCAAGAAGACTTTTTGAGAAAGATCGACAAATAGAGTAGAATGGTGCTATTAACCTGTAGGTTTGCTTTATAGTTTTGTGTACGCCTTGCAGACAAATTGATGAGGAAGTGGGAAGAAGTTCCCGCTTTATACTTTCAGCCAGGCATAACGTAAAAAAATCAAATCACGAAAAAGTCAAACGAAAAATGTAAACGATTGGTTTGATATAGCAGAGTAGAGTTCTCTATCGCATCCCATCGTAGAAAACAGCCTTTCTAATGAGACATAACAATACTCTAAGACACTTATTAGGGTTTTTGCATATGTATCAACGAAAACATCTCTTCCTACTATCCAACTGGGCCGTATATTAAATATTTTTTTTAAATTTTTGCCAATCGACAGAACTACAACAGAATTCTTATAGTATAACAGGCGAAAAAAATTGTACAAAATTTTAAAACAAAAATTACGACATTTGATGAACACATGTTGCATTTTACTAATGTGAACCACACGAACACGCACGTTTGCAACATATGGTTGCATAGAAAAAAAAAAGAAATATTTTCATGTCTTTTAGTGGTTTGTGTAAATATTTGGCCTGAGACCTTTTTTCCCCCCCGCCATTTGCAAATGACTGTCACATAATGTTTTTGTATTACCAAAGGCAACTGCATACAAATGCAATCTAACCAACTTTGCAAGGCAGCAAATACCACAAGATTTTGTGTATTTTTTTTTTTTTTTTTTGCCAAAACCACAGCCTACATGGGAAAACAGTCGGGCATTAGAGAGAGATTGTCTGTTTCTGTAAAACCGAATACGAAACCAAACAATTTTTAGTTCCTTAATTCATACAATTTGCAGTTTGAAGATAATTTATCGATTTGAATGTGTTTTCTTGGATTTGTGTGGCACAGTTTGATTTCCTTGTGGTAATACAACCGACAACTGTCATACATTTGAAATAATAATTCATAACCCCAACAAACGTACAAACTTTTGGTGTTTGAAAGTAATAAAAAGAAAGGAGATTTAAAGTTAAAACCATAAAAAAAAACAACAGCAACAACAGCTATGGTAACTGCTTTATGTATGGAAAGCCCCATATGTAAACAAACCAACATAAATTTGTTGCCCAGAAGCAAATCATTTCATTCCCTAGACAATTAATTGTCTTCCTCAAAACTCTCGTATTTAAATCGAAAGCTTTAAAGCATCCTATCCATGTCTTCCAAGTCCAAACTGAAGTACCTTTTTTTATTAGTCTTATCACCAGGTTACTATTCTCACCTTTATTGTTGCAAACGAATTAGAAAAAACAGATGTGAGATTAAAATAAACAAATCCATCCGCAAGTATTTCATGCAATTAGCCGTTAAATTAATGACAATGATTGAAATGAATTAAAAAAAAAGTGATCGACAACAGCAGTTGTACGTGCCTCACAGAGTTGCCATAATAAATTAATTTTTAAAAATTTCACTTTTAAATTGGGGAAAATTCCCTTAAAGTCCATAGGCTGTTTTCAAAAGCACCTCATGTTATTACCACTGAAATATTGTTTCACCATACGTTTTAAATGAAGTTATGTATCACATGCGTTAATAAATTTAAATTTGAAATTCGAACTTAAGCTTTCTCTCGCCTTCAAAGGCATGTAAAAATGTGCTCTATACATAGGCCTTGAAGAATAAAATAAATTAAGAAAATTTTGTTGTTTTCAAAAGCCGTAAATTAAAGTTAAAAAAAGAATTTTTTGTTACTTGAATGGTTTCCTAAAATGTTAAAAGGTCTCCACAAGTTCCACGACAATTTTCCCGGTCCTATTTGTCTTTAATTCATCATTTTCGATTCCCTTTAGATGACCGAAATGGTTTTTATACAACTGACTGCATAAAAGGGTACATTCGAGTAACCTGTGTAGAGTAAACAGAGCCCGTTAAGCGAACTACAAGACGTTACGGAAGAATAAGCTAAGGACGACCAACAATTCCCCTGTCACTGTTTCGCTTTCGCTGCAGGGAAATGGTATTGGTCTTCAGCATGATTTAGAAGAAGTATTTCAGAGAAGGTTGGGCGCGAAGAGTATGGGAGAAAAGGAAAAAAGTGAATGGTTCAGGAAATACTCAGAGATTGGAAAAGCATTCCAAATATGCTTTTATGTACCTATCTCTAGAAAGGGAGAACCGAGCATTGAAACACGCGCTCTTAGAATGCTAAGAATACGAACTGGAAATTCTATAACAGTTTGATTTCGAAACTTCTGAAGGAAATATAATTCTTGATGCTCAACATTTTCCAATGGTCTCAGAGAATAAGGGAAGACCTCTATAGTGAAATTAGCAAATGACCAGTCTTAAGCGGCCCCCACACGTAGTTACTGGTTTTATAACTTAACCAGAAGGAACGGAAGGCTGGTTAACCAAAGGGAACTACATACATAAATAATTGGTCATTACAACTCTTTAGTCAGGATTACGATCTAGCTTCTCACATCACTTATGTTATGTGCGTTAATTTTTATACATGAATGGCGGAACCTACAGTTTGAAGTAGGAGTACGACTTAGTTTCTCAAACGACCCATGTTGTGTGTATTAATATTATACATGAGTGGCGGGATCTACAGTTTTAAAGTCGATTACGAACGACAGATTTTTGAGAAAATTTTTCATGGCAAATTTTATTTGCTCTCAGATTTTTTGCCAGAAATCTACTGAGAGGTAGTCGCCGAAGAAATATTTTTTAATATTTTCGTTTTGATGTCTTACCTAGGTTTTGAAACATGACTTTGCGTGTAATAAGCCCTCACACTACCTACTAGACAAACATGATTTCGAAGGGCGCTACGAACATGTTTATTCAATTATGTTGTACAACGTGTAGGGGTTGCATTAGAAGAAAATTGCAATGCGGCAAGGAATTCCGGGTATAGGGAACCCCGAACAAAATGCCTAACTTAATCTGAATCCTGGACTTTAAAGAGCAATATAAGGGTCACGGACTTATCTATTCACTATCCCATGAAATGGAAGTGGCAACTAAGTGCACAATTCTACAAATCTGAGAAAAAATATGAAAATAGCAACTGCGAAGAAGAGCAAATGCAATGTAATGATCTCCACGACGGTGATATTTAATATTTTATCACTCACACCACACGGACCAGCAACTGGTCTTTCCGATTATGGGTTGTTCACTATAATTTGATAATATTTTAAGGAGATGCACTCTCCTGTATACACAAAATTTTGGCAACCCTAAGCAATATTTAAAATTTACAGAGCCATTCAAAATCTAGTATTCTGCATATGGAAGAAGAAAATCTATTGCCATTAGCATACCAACCATCTGCAGTGCATTATTGTGTATGAAATCAAGTCATATTTTTATAGAAAGCAAAGCGTAACAATTTCAATTTGAATATGAATTCAGAAAAAAACAAAAGAAAGCAAAAATAAAAACAAAAACAAAAAATATTTAAATTTAAATATGAAAAGTAGTGCCATTTAATTATTTATTTTCATATCGCATCTATAGAAACTAAACAAAAAACTAAATAAACCGGTAACGGTTGATGTTGATGTTGATGTTGTATTCGTACATTCGTTTGCTTTTAATAATGATGGGTAATGGAGAGATTTCTGGTTGGTTTTTGAGGTATTTTGTCATTTGTACGCCACTATACAACGTATGTATGCGATTACTGTTGTTTTTCTTGATTTACAACAAGCGTTGAAAAAAGCGCTATGTTTTCTAGCCTTTCATAGTATTGTACTTGGGGGGTAAACACATGTGTGTACCTTTTGTGTTTTGTGTGCATGCTTGTAAATCAACTGTGCTGCTTGAACAGTGGGATGATGTGAAACATTTTTAAATAAAAATTATTATTTTTTTTCTTTTTTATTGTGAGATTTAGGATTGAAAAAGGAGTGTCTTTATAGATTTAAAGTTATTGAAATTGATTACAATTCCTTCAAGCCATAAACAGAAATCCATCATATCCTTTATACAGTCTCTTTAGTTCATAAGCTCCACGAACTGGCATTGGAGTTTAAAATTATTTTCCAACACTATTGACAAGTTATTTTCGTTGTGTTTTGGTTAGGCATTAGCTAACTGTATCTGACTCAATTAATTGATCATTACAATGCTTTAGTTAGGATTACGACCTAGCCTCTCACTTACTCATGTTGTGTGCGTTAATTTTATCTATGATTGACAGGACATACAGTTTAAAGTCGACTTCGAACGACAGATTTTTGAGAAATTTTTCATGGCAATTTTATTTTACTCTCAGAGATTTTCCCAGAAGATAGAAAATGTCTGGGCTAGGATTTGAACTGGGGCCTTACCCACTAGACTACAGATTTTACTAGAAGACTAGAGATGTCTGACTAGGATTTGAACTACGGGATTACTTCTAATACGCCAACATACTACCTTCAAGACTAGAACAAATCTCTAACCATTAGAATTAATTTGTTAACCCTTATAGGGAATATGTATGCAAACTTACGGAATATGAAAACTAAACTTCTTCACTCACCTTTTTACCCTACCCAGCCCACTGTACATATGGGGGTCTTTTCCCATACAAGCACACAAAACATGATACACATACCATTCATTCATTCATTCAACAAGTGCGTGAAACTATTAATTTTGCATATAAATGATCATGTACCGGAATGAAGATACAAATTTGTACAAAATAGAGGAAGAAAAACAACAACAACAAAAAATTTTATATTTTTATGAGACATGACAACAACATCGACTAAAACAACATCATAAGGCTAAGCGCTGGCAAAAGCGGTAAATGATTTGTGTTTTCTTTTTGGTTTTGTTTTTGTTTTTGTTTTTATTTTTAAAGCGTTAAGTGTCGTTGGCTCTTGAGATCAATACTTAGATGGATGGATGGTTGGTTGGATGGTTGGTTGGCATTATTGGTTACACCTTAATTTGTCTTAAAGCTTGTTTAAGGCGAAAACAATAACAACGACCAAAACAACAACAACAACAACAACAACAACAATAATGATATTTAGAAATGCCGAGTCAAAGAAATCAATGGGTGTTGTTGTCGTTACTTCTCTTCCCCATTCGCATATACGGCATACGACGGAATTTGGTTTGGCTTTTGCGTAGACCACATTTGAGTAGTGGATTGAAAGTGAAGCGGATTTTAAAGGAAAAGTTAATTAAACGAAAGTAATTTCATTTTATTAACTACCACTCAATGCACTGTAATGCACTGCATACATACATATGTACATACATACATATACCTGAGCATTTTGATCAAAAACGGCGACAATTAGCAATTAAAACGAAAATGAAAAATTTCTGTTTGTAATAGATCCGCTTTGAAAATGAACAAAATGTGCGTCGGGTTATCTAATTTGTAGTGGAGGATGGGATGGATGGACATTGTGGGAATTTATGATATTAAATGCATAGTCAAATAGCCCAATAAATTTAAACGTAACATGCCTTGGGCAAGCTTCAAAAAATAAAAATTAATTTCAACTGCAACCAGAAAGTTTCAAAGCGAATAATAAAAACAAAAATGGTAGAGCCTTAAAGGATATTGGAAATGTTTAATAAGCATTTAAGCATATTGATCTCTTTCATTATTAGAGTCTTTCTGATCTACAATAAGTGCAACAGAATTTTACCGCCCTTAGGATAGTAAGCCAGACCCGAAACAAAAAGGCTTGCATTTTTCTCTGACTAAACTTTCGAAAGAGATTCTAAACTTTGGTTTCTGAAGATATTGGAAGGCATGTGGTTTACTCTTACCATAGAACTTCCAACTGAACAATTTGGATGGCAGCAAAGGATACGACTTAATTGGTTATTACAAGCCTTCAGTCTGATTTGTAACGTAGCTGCTTACACAACCCACGTTGTCTGAGACCTACAGTTAAAGTCAACTCCGAACGACAGATTTTTGAGAAAGTTTTCATGGCAATTTTATTTACTCTGTGAGTTTTTGCTAAAAGACTGCTGATCTAGATTTTGAACCACGGTCTAAACTCGGAGAACTCACTCCCTATTAGACAACGGTGACTTCCAGAACTTAATACCATTCTCTGAACACTCTCAATGCTGAAAGAAATTTCACGTTTATGAGATCCCGCGTAGCATTGCAAATAATTTGAAGGGAAAATTCAGAAATCGACTGCACTTGACAGAAAGCTTTGATGATCCTAACGTATAGCCCGCTCCGTACAGAGGGATGGCTTCTACTCATTGTGTTGGGACTAGAAAACTATTTTATGGAAAGCTGTCTGGACTTCCTCATACGGATAGTCCGGCTAAAGCATGAATTGTCGGTAACGCAGTGTAAATTCTTTAAGGCCATTTGCTACAAACAGCTATGCTTGCAAGAAAGATGATTGGCACTAAAATTCAATCTCTTTGTACTATAAGTTACAGGAAAGATCTTTGCGGAAAGGGAGTTCCTCACAAGGATAGTCCGGCTAAAGAATGAATTCTGTCGGCAATGCAGTGTGAATGCTTTCAAGCCATTTGACTACAAACGGCTATACTTTGCGAGAAATATGAGTGGACACTAAGATTCAATCTCTTTGTACTGTGAGTTACAAGGAAAGATCCCTGCAGGAAGGAAGTTTCACATATGGATAGTCCGGCTAAAGAATGAATTCTGTTTGTAGTGCATGTGATGTACTCTGCAGGAAAGATGAAATCAATAGTTTTGTATTATAAGTTACAGGAAAGATCTTTGCGGAACGGGAGTTCCTCACAAGGATGGTCCGGCTAAAGTCTGTCTGTCAGACCAATCGGCTACAAATGGATGTGCTCTGCAATAAAGGATTAGTGTTACGTACGAATAAATAAATCACGGGAACAAGACCTCTTATGTCGCACGAGCAAAATCCGTTGCAGTAACGATAGTGAAACACAAGCTCTATTTCGTTTAGTGTCTGCTAAACAGTATTGACAACAACTTGGAAGATAAAAAGCAGCTGAAAATCTTTGCTTCATAAATCCGAAATATCATGGCGAAATATCACGGATGTTCACTTGATTAAGATTGATTTTCAATGAAAGAAAACTTTATTAAAAAAATGAATAATTAAATGAAAAAGCAGTTCTAAGTTCAATGCCTTTACATTAGTTGTAGTTGATAGCGTTTTTTTATTTTCTTCATTAAATTAACAAAACCATGTAATTGTACGAGAACATAAATTTGAACGTTCGTATTCAAGTTCAAGGATAATTACGAAATTATAAAGCCAAAGACTAGCTAAACGATTATGGAGGAGAAGAAAACTCTTGATAATGGACTACAATATCACAACTACATATATACATGCATCTAAAATTACAACTACAACTACAACTACAACTACAACTACAACTATGACTATAACTAAGAAAAGCAT
Source organism: Sarcophaga bullata (assembly GCA_005959815.1). Taxonomy (NCBI): domain Eukaryota; kingdom Metazoa; phylum Arthropoda; class Insecta; order Diptera; family Sarcophagidae; genus Sarcophaga; species Sarcophaga bullata. Next base: position 276,602 of record QOCX01000090.1, read on the forward strand.
CACTTACCTCTTAGCATTTGCAGTATTAGCAGATAAATTATGAAAATCGTGACCGGCACCATTTAAATCATGATGATACAACAAAGATGATGAAGTATGATCGGGAGGATGATTAGACGAGCCATTATTACGATGAACATCATCGACTTCACTGTCATAATCTTCGTTATCGTTTAGCTGAGATGGATACAATTTTATGGCACCATCCGTATGACGTCTAGGCTTCTCGTCACGCAAACGGCGATGTTTGCGCGTATAACGATCCGTTTTGGGTGAAGCCGCCAATACACGTTCCTCTGGTTGAGGCTGCGACTGTAACTGTGACTGGGTATCTTGTAATGAGCGACTACTCAAATGCATGTGAATGGGTTCTACACTTAAAGCGGTACTTGATGATAATGATGGATTTGATAGTGATGATGCAGTTGGTGGTGATAGTGGTGGTGGTGGTGCAGATTGTTTAACACTAACTAAGGATTCTGGTTTAACATTTAATGAATCATGACTGTTGTGTTGATTTTCCACATTAACCAAGCCCGGTGGTAGGGAAGAGGATTTCGCCTGTTCCAGCTCATCCCATAGATTGCCTTTTTTATGTGAATTACGCAAACGGAAATTTTTACGTGAACAACCACCCTCTAAACGATTGGTTTCATCGTCTTCATCATCATCGCTGAGATCATTAATGCAAATTGTATTTGGCGAGTATTTATCGTGACGCTTCTTCTGCGGCAGCAGAGATCTGTGTTGTGGCTGATCACCACCCGATGAATTGTTATTGCCCAGGCCACCAGACATATTCGTCGTATTCAGGCTAGATTTGGTTGGTCGTGATGCCGATCGTGAATGAGATCTACGCGTTCGTGGTATTGAGGATTTTTCTTCTTCGCGACTATGTGAGGCCGAAGAATCTTCGTCGTTGGTGGTGGTAGTGGCTATATCGAGACCCTTCTCTTTGCATATTATATCGTAAAGAGCACTAATCGGACGCGATTCACTGCGTACGCGCACGGCACGTTTACGGCTGGCGAAACGCTGGCTATTGCGACTGCGATTTGTTGTTACTACTGGTGGTGGTTGTTCGGCTGTAACACAGGGTTTAAAATTGGTACAAGCAAATACTACACTGCCATCGGCTGGAGCCGTCAATGGCAGATTTTCAGCGTTTACAATGAAATCACAAGGTGAACTACTATTACCTTTGGTAGGCTTCAGCAATACGCTGCTTGATGGCATATATGAACAATCGTTGCGACTCTGCTGCTGTCGTTCTTCGTGTTGATTTGGCGGGGCTCCACGAAAAAACGATCCCGACTTTTCCAATTTCTCTCCCTCTTTGGCTAACTTTTGCGTAGGACTGAGCGGTAGTGGTGCCGCCAAAGTAGCTGTTGGTGTCTTAGGAAATTGATGCTCGTCTTTAATCAGCTTTGATGGTGTGCGATAAACACTCTGATAATTCTCATTTACCGAATCCTTTGCTTCAGGCGTATGGATCTTGAGATGGAGATCTGTATAGTAAGCCGGTGCTGTATGATGATGAAAATGGGGATGATGACCCTGATAGCGTTTTGGTAATTTTCTTGTTTGTGTTGGCTTTGTTAAGGGTTCTTGTTGTTGTTGTTGCTGGCAGCTAGTTTTGGCAGTGGCTGAATTTGCAGAGCTTAAGTCATTCACCGAAATGTCAGTAGTGGATTCTGAAAAGGAAATAAAAAAAAACAAAAGTAGGGAACATTATTACCATGAAACCATTTTGAAAATAAAAATTTAGTTTCATTATTGAAATTTGTTCTTGTTCTTGTAGTTGTAAGTATATTTCAAGTACTTGCAAGTGTATGTACATATGTATGGTAGCGATTGTGTGTATTCAACCCACAGTTATGAGTATTACTTCATAATTTATAACGTTTTTTGGATTTTTTTTCTGTTTTTTTTTTGCTTTAAAGTTTTACCTTCAACTACTGGCAGCAAATGTTGAATGTTTTTTTTTTTTTTTTTTCTGTTGAGTAAATAAAATCAACTTGAAGTATGAAAGCAAATATGAAAACCGAATAACAACTTAATGCCAGAACAGTGTACAGAACACCAACACAGTATAAGGCGTTGAATGTATGAAGTTAGGCGAAGTTTGGAGTAACCTACACAGACAGACATGTTTCATGGTCGTCTAGAGGCAAGTTCAAAAATCTATATTTTCAGAAGTCAAGCTCTATTGAGCTTAAATCAGATCGAAAAATCAAATTAAGAGACAGAATGTTTGAAAGTACAAGACGAAATCGCCTGGAACTAAGGCGAGAAACCAGTGGCGGTAGAGATTATTGAATTGACGAATGAAATTAAAACCTGTAATCACATTTCTGAAGAGTAAATAAATAAAGAAAAAAGAAATATTTTACTAAATAGAAAACCTCGGTCTTAAAAACTCTTTATAATACTAAGTCTACTGCTGATAGTCTTTAATCACCATCGCTATCACCGCTATCTCTTAAAAAATGACGTCTAAACAAACGCCACAGTGTAAATAATGGAAAAAAATCCCATAAGAAATGCAAACAAATTGCCAGTATGTGTGACTAGGAACACAATTTGTCATTGGGTCTCAAAATAGATCAGAAAAATTGATAAGAAATTTAAAAATAATTAAATAAGTAAGTACGTACGTACGTACGTATTTTATAAATAATAATTAGCACTTGAAAAAAAAACAAGTTTTTTTTTTGTCTTTTATTTTCTAAATTGCTATTGAAAAAGAAAGAAAAAAAAAAACGTAGGGAAAAAGACAAAGAAATTAAATAAAACTTAATGAATATTTATTTGTATAGTATAAGTATATGCAATGGTATGTATACAATTGTTATCGACTGTATGCAGATGCCGGAAATTCCAAAGGTAAACTACAAACCAACTTAATTTGTTTCCTCTTCAAGAGAGTCCTCTTAATACTTTTCGAAATTGTTTCACTTGCAGAGATGAAATGAATTGTTGGGTAAACTTTTCCTTGTTTTTTGGTTTTTTTTATTTAAAAATGAAAATGAGTAAGGTTTTCATTTCAAAAGAGAGTTAAAGAGTTGAATTGGTTAAATAGGCAAAATATTGCAAACATTTTGTACACATTCGGTTATAAAATTTGATTAAGGAGGGGATGGAGAGTAAAATTGAAATAAAATTTTCAATAAAAGGCAGACAAAATTAAAAAAAAAACAAAAACTTTTTGAAAAGCTAAACAAAAAGTTATTTTAGCCAAATTCAACGGAAACAATTAAAATTTTTTAAAACTGAAATTTAGGTTTTTGCCTCCAGAAGTCCTCAAAGCATTTGGAAAAGGATTTTGAGCCCAACTTAGAAGTTAAACCTAGTCTTCTTGCTTTCTAAGGACAGAACAATCTGCTCGTTATGATTAAAATATTGAATGAAATCGTTAACAGAAAAATACAATACAAAACCCGATTCTCCTTACATATCGTAACTGTAATGCAGCCAACTTCACTTTGCTGTAGCAATCAAACAGCTAAAGAAGAGTCTCTGCCTACTATATTATTTACATGCCTAAACATTAAATTAAAAGAATTTAATGGCGTTTTTCTTAATCTATTGCGCCATTTTTATTTGTTTCTATTCTTTTATTTTTTTTCCTTCTTTTTTTGTTTTAAAAGAAAACGGCGGGGAAAAATATTTGAAATTTTATTGAAAGGCCTTCGAATAAAATGCCATCAAGACATTTCGTTTTGATATAAAAATTAGGCGACTTAAACAATTTGACATCATTAGCAAAGAGACAGTTTAATTTGCATTTTCATTTAGTTTTTCTTTTGTTGTAAATGAAATTTTGTTTTTATTTGTTTCTTATTTAAAATATATTTCTTGTTGTTCTTGTTCTTATTGTTGTTGTTTTTATATTTTAATTTGTTAATCTTATTTTCCGTTTCATTAACTTAACCTTGACATGAATACAGGTGGTGTACGTACGTATGTCCAAATCGAAATTTGTAATCAATTTGTGCCAACTTTTATTTTTTTTTTCTGTTTTTTTTTTAATTTTTTTTGTTTCATTTCCATTGTAGAATTCATGGTACATATTCATGGCACAGATGCCCTACTGTGGGCATTCCACAAGACATATTTTTAAAATTTTTGTTTTTATTTCCGAGAACAAAGCTATGAAGATCCCAAAACAATAATCTGCTATTTACAACTTGACTTTACCTAGAGGCAAACGGGCAGATTATTTGTTTTCATTATCATAAGTAGACGATACGGTAGAAGTGAGCGTTAAGCTAAAGGGCAGATGAATATGATAACTTCAAATATAAAAGGAGCCCGTTGTTGCCACTGCGTTTAAAAAAACTTGTTTTATTAAGGAAATGTTATTGACCTTGCTCCGGCACTGCTATTATTGAAAAAGTTAATCTGCAGGTTGCAATAACGAAAAGAAATAAAAGATGACCTTAAAGTTCACTTTAGCTAAAGTTAAAGTTAACTTTTAGTTAAAGTTAACGGTAATTTGTAATAATAGCCCTTATTCTTGCACTCTCGCAAAAGTTTCTGAGAATATAAAGATAAAAACAACCTTGCTTTTCAACGTTCACGTTTATATTAAAGTTACTTTGATAGCAACGATGATAGACAAAAGAAGTCCTAAAGCTTGCTGTGAGGACAAGATTATATGAATTTGTCAACTGTCTAGATAATAATAAATCGCAAGGTTGGAATGATACACAAGAGTTGTAAAACACTTTGAGAAACTCTGCTTTATTTCTTCTCCAATTATTTTAAGTTCTCGGGATATAAGCACATTGTTACAACGTTGCAGAGGTTAATAATACTTGAATACTGGCTTAGGAACTCTGTTTTTTCCCGATACAGATTCATAACCATTTTACGGTTAACCCAAGTGATGCAAGACATTCTCTGACATAACTTTTTCGAAAACCATTAAGAATGTTTACATTATGATAGCCTGCTTATTAATTTCCCACCTCTAGGAGGATTTAAGCAGTGTAAAAGGAGTTTGTAATTGTTTATAATTGTAATCGCCTCTTACCCTGCTAGTCATCTATAAAAATTATAAATAAATTCGGTAAACATTCCGGTTAATAATGGTTAAAATCCATTGAAATCATGACTTCATCAAAATTATCCTCACAACCGGTCTGAATGTTTAAAGAGTTTAAAGAATAATTTTGCTTAGTAGACAGCCTAACAGAGCTAAGAGGTACATTTATATTCGTGTGTGGATTAGCATTCGGAGGGGGGGAGTGTGCCTACTCTAGCAAAGTAGATTTTTTGTAGTATTTTTTTATGCTTCAAGGGCAATTGTATTCCCTGTGACGTTGTTGTTGTTTATAGATTTTCTTTTGTATAGCATGTACAGTCGTTTTATATCGTGTGTTTTTCTCCATATTTGGCAATCTTTAAAGACATGAAAAACCACATACAAAACGGTTTTAATACACCTTCTTTCCATACCCATTTAATCCAATGTAATCCGCAAAGCAATTCAATTCAATTTATCTGTCACATCATCAGTGTTAGAAATTAACGGGTATCTCTTCTATGCTCAATTTTACGTTCCAATTTATGTCACTTGCGCTTTTGCTATACACTTTATATGTTTTCAATTTTATTTCTTGTTTTCTCTTCTCTTTGTCTCCTCTGTTCTTGATAGGATTTTAATCAACATGCAAAAGAAAGAAAGAAAAAAAAAGAAGGAAAAAAACAAAAACTTGCAATTAAAATTTTCGAATTTTAGTTTCTGCCTGTCTGTCACTCATGATGGGACTACAGCAACAACAACAAATGATATTAAAATTTTGGCATGAAATGAAAATTGAAAGCAGGCAACAAACAGCAAAGGCAAAAGAGGCATTTCATTTCATTTCATTTCAAAAACCAAATGTTTTTCATTCAATTTTATTTCAATTGAAATTCATTTGCTCTAGAGACTGTATGTACGTATGTACATAGGTGTATGTGTATAGAGAAAACGTTTTTTGGTTTTTTACGAAAACATTTTTGTGGGTGTAAATTTTTTCTTTTCGATTCTTTTTGGTAATGTGAACTTTATTTTTTAAATTGGCTTAAAAACAGAAATTTTATTTTTCATTTGTTGTTATTACCGTAATTGCTGAACGAATTTTTGTTTGTTTTGTTTGAGCATAAAAAATCGAAATTATTTTTCATTCATTAAATAATACACACGAGTTTTGTTCAAATTTCAATCAAAAAGTGAATGAAAATAATACCGTCACAGCGAAATTTTGTAAAATTTCTCTTCTTTTCTTTTAAAGATTTGAATTGAACTTTATTTTCGGTTTTTTTTTAAGATAAAATTGAATTATAATTTGAAATAATTATTGTCTAGGCACAATGATTATTAGTTGAAATAATTATTGTCTAGGCAGGCACAATTGTAAGGTGGAAATAATTAAATTACTTTTGTAATGTTTTCTCTGGCTATTGCGTATTAAAATAAACATCAGACGTGTATACTCGTAAACTGTATTCCCACACAAAATACCACTCTTGGACAGTATTAAAGGTCCCATTTTGAAACCATTATGCCTATTGTGTCCTACATTACTGACATAGAAAAGATGCTACTGCCAAAGTATAGATTCTCCTTGAATCTCGTTTAGCTGGGTAAGTTCTGCCGATACATTCTGGATGTCCAAAAGTATTTATCTCAAGGCTTTATGTGCCGATTGTCACTATAAGCTCTGCACAAATCATTGCGGAATATCCTAAGCGTATGAGCTTGTGTTATGAAGTTACCGTAGTCTAGTGGATAGGCTGTTGGCTTAATAGACGTGAAGGCGTTGGATCAAACCCCAGCTCAGTCATCTCGAGCGGAACGATGCTTTAAAAAAGTATTCCTTTCGGCGACTTTTTCTCAGCAGTCTTCTAGCAAAAACTCCTGGGAGTAAATACAATTGCCATGAAAAGTTTCTCCAAAATCTGTCATTCGCAGTCGTTTTCAAACTCTAGACCCTGCCACCCATGAATAAAATTAACAAATACAACAAGGTTGGTGTGAGTAGCTAGGTTGTAATCATAACTAAAGGGAAAATTAAGAAAGTTAAGTATGTTCGCGGAATTTGAATTGGACTATGGGATACGATATCGTTATTAGCCAATTTGGTAACACATGTTGAAAAGTAATTAAAGAAGCGAAAAAACAAAGTTGAAGAGTTAATGCGTCAAAAGTTAGGAAGTTTAGTGTATGCTAGGCTAGCAGCATATGATTGATTTCTGCGATTTCTTGTAATTAAAAGGAAGATTGGAAAAAGTTCTATATTGCCATCGTAGTCATGCTAGCATTTAAAACTGATGCACAAGGGCTAATAGTAAAAATTGCTATATCAGTTGTTAGATGGCTGTATAAGATATCTTAATCACACTAAAAAGCGGTACTAAGTATCTATGTATGTTTCAACTTGCGTCGACAATGCTATTCTACTAAGTAGTCACTAAATTGTGGAAAAGCAAAGAGGTAAACCCTTAACAGGCACGCGCAGACGTATTAGAGAAGTGAATAAGGAGGAATGTATGTAGAAACTGCCAAGTTGATAGATGTGAAGTTCAGCCATATGAAAGTGAAAGTGGCACAGATTCATTGGTTTTTTAATAGATACGCCGTAATAAGTTTGGACTCAAAGCTTATGTTCTACAACTCTATTAAAATATGATGACGAATCTAAGGCATTCAGTTTTAAGGCTGTGTTTCACCATAGAACGTCCTATAAACACGTTAAAAATATCTAAAGATCTCCTAAATCCGTTAAAAAAAAAGGCAACCAAAGGCGACCATTAGATCGTAATATCTTAAATAAACCAAGTTTAGAGAACTGATTACTTTAAAAATACAAATTTTCTGATTTAATATCGTGATTTTTTGCTTTTCTTAAATAGAAAATTTACCTTGAATTATATTCGTTTTAAAAAACAAAATTTTTTCACCCAGTTTTTCTGTTTTTTTTTCTCTCTCTCTCTCTTTAGCCCATTGAACATACATTGAGGGCCGTACATTTAACGCTTTACGTTAATGTGTCAATAAACAAATACCAAAAACAATTTTTAATGTTTATTTAAATACACTTACAACATACATAAATATTCTATTTTTTTTTTTTTTTGTTTAAATTTTTAACATTTTTTTTAAACAAAATTTTCCACCTTAAATTTGAAAGAATTTTCAAAGATTTTTTAGTTTCTCATTTTTAATTTACTAAAGGAATGTATGTGCTGTGGGGTCTCAAACTTGCATTTTTATAAATGCTTCGTACAGATTTTTCATTTGTTTTTTGTTAAAAAAAGAAAAAAAAATTTTTTTTTATTTATTTTTAAAGATCATTGACATTGCGCTACTTTTTCTAATAAATTGCTGTGTGGTTTCTTCTATTCGCTTAGAAAAAAAAACTCACAGAAGAGCAGGAAAGTAGTGATAAAAACATATGCAATATAATGAGCATTAGTGTGTAATTGCATACGATATGCGACGACTCTTAGGCACCTTTGAAAACCTAACATATTATGGTTCTTTGGTAAGTTTTGCTCAAGTAAACTGCATTATTTAGGAACTCTTTAATATTGCGTGATTCATTTGCTTCTACCGCATTGTTAGACGATGGATAAATGAACGCGTCAGGACACAAATCCAACCTACACTCAATAAGATCAGATAAATCATGGCACCTATCATATTCGATTTGTACAAGAAAGAAAAGAGTAAAAACTCTAAAGGCCATTATTACAACTTGCCGTTAAAGTTGATGTTAGTTAAAGGTACCTTTAGCTAAAGGGTACTGTAAAGTTACGGTTACAGGTAAAATTAAAGTAATATTGACGCTTAGGGACATTACTAACTAAAGGGGGGATTTTAACGGTCAGATAAATTGTTTTTCAGTATTATAAATGAACCATAAGGTATAAGTGAGAGTTAAGCTAAAGCGAGTATCATCCTGCCGGTAACTTTTAAAGTTTAGTTTATGTTTGAACTTCAAATTTAAGCAAAATGAGCATATACAACAAAAAAAAACTAAGCCTGTCGTTGCCACTGCATTAAAAAAACTTGTTTAATTGCACTGCCATATTTTTGAAAAGTCAACTTTATTTTATCTGTAGGTTGTAATAACGAAAAGAAGTTAAAGGAGACTTTAAAGTTCACTTTAGCTAAAGTTACCTTTAACTAAACTCAACTTTAATGTAAAGTTTAATAATGGCCTAAGATTTAGAACTTTGTTTAGCTTAAAATCGTTAAAAATCAATAACGCATATCATTTAAATATGGAGAGCTGTCTGCAATTAACTGAAACATTGTAAACATTTTTCTTGTTTTGATTTTACACCTCCCTGTGTTCTATTTTCGCTTTTCAAAACTTAGTTTCTAAAAAAGACAAAAAAAACCGGTCAAAAATAGTGAATTTCAGACACTTTTTAAACCACCCACGTACTTTACAGATTCACTCAAATCAAAAACAACTTTTATTGTGTCTAAAATTTTTTGGTCACCAAATATTTTGATCCACAAATAAATAGGTCACCTAATTTTCTACTTTTGTATGTAAACCAGAGTAACATATTCTTTACGTCACGACAAACTCATAATGAATGTCACATAAATTGTAGCGATACACACAGCCATCACAGCTACGATACGATACGATAATGGAAATGATGATGATGATGAGGGGGTATAACAAAACATACATGAATGCGGATACTAATAATAAATAATACGTTGGAAATAGAGATGTTAATGGAGAGGCTGGTTGTTTCTACAACAACAACAACTATTTTGTTGTTGTTCTGTTGTAAGCAAGCGACGATGATGTTGAAGATGATGATGATAATTTTAATGGTGGAGGTCCATACTGTTTGGATTCTCATTTTGTGTAGATTTGAAAATATTTTCAAAATTGCGACATAAAACTATCGTATGCATGTATGTGTACATACGAATTTTTCTTTTAATAAATGATCATAAATTTGGAAAAATTCTCTGCGTATTTTTATTTCGTATTATTGTTTGAGACGCTTATAAAAATAATTGTGACTAATTTTGCATTTGTTGATGATGTTTTCTACATAGAATTTTTGATTTTGAATTTGCCACAATTTTGTTGTATTCACAGCGAGCAATTAGAAAATTTTAAAATAAAATTATTTGTACATACAAAAAGGAAAGAAAGAAGAAAAAACAAATTTTAAACAAATAAATAAAAATAATAAATATTAGCACCATGAACATTTGAAATAGAATTTGAATTTCTAATATATTGAGATAAAATTTTCCTATTGGGTCTATTGGATGGGTTAATTCGTTATTGTCCGCCAAGTAGAAGTGGAAAGAGCGTAGCAAAAAATAAAATGCAAATATTATTGTGTTTATTTTTATTTGTACAAATTTTTATTTGTTTAAAATATTTAAAAAATCTTTTTTTTCAATAATTTATGACCAGCTGCTTAGTTTAGTTCAATTTCTTTTTCTTTTTTTCTTTTTTTTTTTATTGTTATTGTTTATTGCCTTCGTCGGTCTAATACATTCCCTCATATGGATTCAGTTGTTTATTGCGTATATTGGAGATTTGCTCATCAAAATAATCGGGTGGCCAATTGTAGTCATCGATTTCTTCGTTACACATAAATTGTAAAGATTCACAGAATCTTTCCGGAAATCGTCTATACTCTGTGTTAAAGAAAAATAATTGCAACAACAATATCAGCAACAATAACGTTAATTATAACATCAAACAATGTTGCAAAATTATGGAGAATTATTTCGTCGACAAATGCATTTTTAATCATAGAGTGCCGTAAGACTTATTTTTTTTTTTTTTGAGCACAGTGCAAGAAATAATTATACGTTCGGTGCGGAAGATTAAACTAGTTTTTTACAGCTAAACATAGAAAAAAAATTTTACAACATAAAAGCAGTAAAAAAATTCATTAAAACCGATTGCATGATACTCTGTTAACTGAACTGAATATTTTGGATGAACAGTTGGGTTTGTAAATAAAAATGGAATCTTGTTTTAGTCTCTTTGAGTATGATTATTAAGTTTGGTTTTAATTCAGCACGATTATTTATTTATTTATTTGAGTGCCAACACATTATCTACTAGACTACAGCACATTATAGAAGGTAATTCGCGTTCAATTTAATCAAACACTAAACGGAGTCTTAAATGAATAGACAGGCTCGTATTTGGACCGTCGTTGTCCTTGGCGCTTCACTTCAAGCCAGCATTTGTCCATTCGAGTTGGAATAATGAGCTATAAATTGTAGGAGACTGAAAAGCCCATTGGCGCAGTGTTAAGAACTGTAATTATATAGGGAGTGATCTAAAGGGCTCAGAGGAAGAAAAAAACATTTATGCTGCTCTCTAGAATATTTGGGGAAAATCGGACATCGAAATGCCAAATATCAGATAGCGGATATAAGTGGATCCTGTATTTCAACAGTGCTCTTTCGAGTGGCATGCATTTGAACTATAGCCTCCGATATTAATTTTATTAAGCAGCCGTATTGGAAATCGTAGTCGCCGTAGTCCAGTAGGTAGTGTCAGACATCTCCAACAAAACGAAATATGGAACGAAATATTTTTTAGCCGACTGCCTCTCAGCAGACTTCTGGCAAAAACTCTGAGAGTAAATACAAAAAATATTGCCATGAAAAGTTTCTCAAAAATCTCTCGTTCAAAGTCGAATTTAAAATGTAGATCCCGCCACTCATGAGAAACTAGGTCGTAATCCTAGCCGAAGTTATGTTATGACCAATTATGTAGGCCTATCGCAAATCTTTTAAGCTGCATAGGGAAAATTAATATTTTCTCCAAAATGAGGCTTGGTTCCAGCCTATATTACGTTACACAAATCCTGCATTTTCTGAAAATTGCTTTCTCCATAATAACTAAAGTCATTTTAATGGCAAATCGATTCGATTATATGTGATCCAATAATTATTTCTTGAACTTTACATTTCTTATCATCATCGTCACTTCACTTGACGTCACTCTATTTCTTTGTATTCTCAAATTAGTCTCGTTATACTCTTTGCGTCTCTCTCTCTCTCTGTCTCTTACCCTTGCCATATTTACACGCTGATATTTCCATTTCACAATTTGTCTTAAAGTGTTTAAAACACGTTCGATCCGTATCGAAATAACACTGATGTTCCGCTATAATTTCACAGTTATATTCGATGCGATCTCTACATTTGCTGGCCGCAGTAAAAAGAACACAATTGCACAAGACACAAACGTAAATGTACACTGGGTAACAAAAACAAAAGAGGAAAATATATTTACTTTTGAAAAACAAAAAAAAAAAAAAAAGAAAAGAAATCTTTCTTGATATAAATTTTAAATGTGGCACATACATACCCCATATGTGATTAATTTTATAGAACATTTTGATTTGAAGTTTAATTGACGACTAAATTTGAAACCCTTTTTCTAAACACATCACTGTTTTGTTTGCATATTTCTGTTGTTTTTTTTTTGTTGTTTTTTTTCTTTTTGCAATAAAAAAATATGAGACATATTATGGGTAAAATGTCGTTGCTCTGTTCTTTGAAATTAAAATATTTTTTTTTTATTTTGACTTATTATATCTGTTCCCAGTTTTATGCGAGGGTGGTCGTAAAATTAATCGATCCGATTTATACACAACGGGTAGTAGTGGTTTCAAATGCACAGTGGCAAATGTGGCAATGTTTCATCGCGCATTGAAACATCTTTAACTTTAACTTTTCGTAATCATTAATGAGACGTGGATACACCTTTTCACAGAAACCTTTTGTCCGACAAAGGAATAATCCAAGAATTCTAATGACATTGAAAAATAGTACCATCTGCAGTAAAGCTCCAGCCGGAAATTTTTGAAATGATTTGGCGATAATTGGTATTCGAGAATTCTAACGCATCATAGTGTTTGCACAACGAAATTAAAGATATAAGATTACATACATAATAGGTCATTATAACCCTTTAGTCCGTAGTCGAGAATTCTTACTCATTATAGCGTTTGGGCAATGAAATTAAAGATTAAGATTACATACATAATTGGTCATTATAACCCTTTAGTCAGGGTTACGCTCTAGCTACTCACACCACTTATGTTGTGTGTGTTAATTTTATACATGAGTAGCGGGACCTACAGCTTAAAGTTGACTCCAAACGACAGATTTTTAAGAAACTTTTCAGAATTTTTGCCCGAAATCTACTGAGAGGAAGTCGCCGACAAAAAATTTTTCATTTTTCTTCTTGTTGGTCCTGTCCGACCTGGAGTTTGAATCGTGGCCTCACGTCTAATAAGCCAACACACTAACTACTAGACTACGGCGACCTCGTACCTTATCTTGATGAAACACTCTTTGTCCAATGTAATCTTATATCTTTGGAAGTCGCCGTAGTCTAGTAGGTGATGTGTTGGCTTATTAGACGAAAGGCAGCGGTTCGAATCCCCAGTCAGACATCAAAAACGAAATATGAAATGTATGGAAGGTATGCGATATATTAACAGTGCAGAAATAATAAAAATTGTTCCCAATTTATTTGAAATTTTTGGTATCACCCTCGTAGTCTTCTAATATACAATATATTTACTTATTCTTAA
>QOCX01000090.1:290231-303576 GCA_005959815.1 Sarcophaga bullata
TTTTTTTTTTTTTTTTTTTTTTTTTTTTTTTTTTTTTTTTTTTTTTTTTTTTTTTTTTTTGGTATAAAATTTTATATCCATTATACGTTGTCGTTTTATTTTCTTGCCATATTTATTAATATTTATTTAATAGCAAACAAATTGTAGAAAAAAAAAATTATTTTTTAGATTTTTTGTTGTTTTTGTTGTTTATTCTGGAATCTGGATAGAATGAAAATGCTTTGTTTGTAGCCTAACGTACGTACATACTCGGTATGTATATCGTACGTAAGATAGTTTTGTTTTCATTTCCATAAAATTTATTTTATTTGCAATTGGATTTTTGGATTTTATATATCAACGTTGTTTTAATAGCACATTTTTTGTTTTGTTTTACTGTACAGAATAGAAAATAAAATTCAGTTTTACTGCATTCCGTCTTTTCATACTGCAGTAGTGTGTAAACAATGTATCCCAGTAAACCAAGTGACTTCCTTTTCGACAAAGTCAAATACAAATACAATGACCTCATTAACAAAAGCCNGATTCGAACCCTGGCCTTTCGTCTAATAAGCCAACACACTACCCACTAGACTACGGCGACTACAAAAGCCCATAATCTTGGCAAAATGTTATGCCATTTAAGCATATGTCACATGGGGTGGCACAATGGTCTGTAAGGACCACCGAGTGAACTAGCCTGTGAACGCCAAGTTATCCGCTAACCTAACTTACGCATACGAATTTTCGACAGTTACATCGAATTCGAATCGAAGGTGGTGCCTTAAAATTAAACTTGAACATGAAACAATATTGCCACTACTTTGTGGTTTGCTGGGATGTGTACTAACAAATCTCAAGATATCAAGACATTAGAGTCTATACTGGGATATTCATTTCATACGATAGAACAGATTTATCTCAAATCAGACCTCTAATGACATCAAAAGGTGTACAGACAGACATGTCATAATGTTATTCACAATATTAACAGTATTGACGCCGTAACTTCCTGTTTTCTGTTATGGTTTTCTTTAAAAAAGAATTAATTGCAACAAATGCAGATTGACAAAATCCTGTTCAATACTTATTTATTTAATTGATCACTATAACCCTTTAGCCAGGACTACAACCTTGTTTCTCACATCACGCATGTTAAAGTCGACTCTGAACGGCAGATTTTTAAGAAACTTTTCATAGAAATTTTATTTACTCTAAGAGTTATTGCCAGAAGATTAACAGAAGACTGAGAGGAACTCACCGTTTTATTCTAGAAGTCTGACTCGTGTCTAATAAGTCAGCACATACAATAACGCTAACAAACCCCAGGGCTTACTATGTGGATCTACCTAAACGCCTCTGTCTGTATTTATCCATGCTTAAGAATATTTTTTTTTTTGTTCTTTTTATATACAATCGACACTGAAAGGACGACCCCTATTCATTGTTTTGGAACTAAAAGATTCTAAAAGAATAGAGAAAAGAAGGAGGTATGTCTGTACACAGTAGATTTCAGTTTTATTATGTTATAAGTGACAAGAAACCCGGCTAAGTATTCACCAGCAAAAAAACTAATCCTTGATGTAATGCATTGGGCGATTCTCTGGCTAATCGACCACGAGTGAAAGTGCTTCACTAGCCAGCTTCACGAATGACTTTACTAGACTTACGACGTCTGAACTTTCAAGGAATAGTCTCTGTATTTGCCCAAAGCACAATTTGCTGTATATTTGAAGTTAAATTAGCATTGCTTTCATACATAATTAGTCACTAAAACCCTTCAGTCAGAGTTATGGAGCTAAAATAGCATTAACAAAAACAATTTCGTTAACAGAGCTATGCTAGCTGTTTAACAGAGCAACATTTTATGTATGACAAGATAAAATCTCAAATTCATTTAAGATATCAAATCAAAATTCTTTAAGGAACTTTCGAGTACGTTTTATATGTGTTGAGATAAAAATTTCTGGACCTGATGTCCTACACGTGTAAAATGTTGTGCAACTATAAATTGTTACCTCTATTAAAACGTTAACATTGGTCTAACAGAATTTGCTCTGCTATGGCCTAGGTTACTTCTGTTTGAAAGAGATTTTGTACTTTCAAATACGAATGAGCACATCCGCCCTGTACTGGTACCCAATAATCTAGAATTGATCAGGCATTTATACCAGCTTGATAACGGAGAGAGGTAGGTAGGTAGGAGTGGTTGCTTTGATACCGAAAGCTTACTTGAGCACGCAAAGCGGCTCGTTATTGCCTAGGTCACCTCTGTTTGAAAGAGGTTTTGGATTTTTCAAATTCGATTGAGCACATTCGCTCTGTACTGATTGATACCCAACGCTCTAGAATTGATTAGGCATTCATACCAGCTTGATAACGGAGAGTGGAGAGGTAGATAGATAGGTTAGATGGTCTTTTTGATACCAAAAGCTTACATGAGCACACATAGCAGCTCGTTGTGACGCCACAGGGGAACACACTCCTGTACTGACCAAGTTGCACCAAACTAAGGAGGAAATTGATCAGCGCAAGGGCTGAACATTAAAAGCATGACACCCCTACTCTGAAGAACCAGCCCGAAAGCTTGATAATGGATAGAGGTAGGTAGGTAGATAGGTAGGTTAGATGGCCTTTTTGATACCAAAAGCATACTTGAGCACACAAAGCAGCTCGTTGGGACCTAACAGGTGAACGTAGTCCTATACTTATCCAGTACCACCAAACTAAGGAGGAAGTTGGTCAGCACAATGGCTGCACATTAAAAGCACGACTCCCATACGCTGGAAAACCAGCCCGAAAGTTCGATAAACGAAGCAGTATTCTTGATATCAATGCATGATAGCTACGTCAAGCTGACAAGGATTGTATAACCAAATAACTAATATCTGCACCTAGGAAGGGATGAGCATTGACAAAGAAAATGGATAACAGTCTCCTCTTCCTTAGCGGATCAGCACCCATAGAACGGAGGGAGGAGAAAGAAGAAAATAATTCAGATTTTATAGCTGATTGTCTATAGAATGCTATTTTAATTCTTGTAGAAGTAACGCAATAAATATAAATTTAATAACGCAATATGCTCTGAAATTAATGATTCATCGCTGGCCTATTAATTAGGCCCTTTCACTGTGATTGATTTCTCAATACAACATTACAAAACTATCTCTACTATTCCGACATGAGAAAATCTAATTAACCAATTATTCCTCCCACTATTGTTTCTGTATACATCGATTTATTTTCAGAAGACATGTCATCATATTTGCATTTACCCAAGAAGTGATCGCTAACAGCCATAAAATAATTTTTAAATATTAGTTTTATTGTTAATTACGATTAAAATTTTAATTGTAAACAATTAAAAATTTGATTAAACACGATTGCAGAGACGCACAAAGAACAAAGTGAACACATGATCATAAATCGTTCTTACATAGGCCATATACAGAAAAATTATAGATTTTTTTGTTTATTGAATGGGAAGTATGCCAAAAATAATATTTTGTTGAAAAAAAATTTTTTTTTGAAATTTTAAGAAAATAAAATAAACACAAGAAGGCAAAGAAATTTTTAAACAGAAAGAAAAAAAATTAAATTTATAATGAAATCTACACACTTCTTACACATCGTGGACGTCAAAAGAGTCTTAAAGTCAACAACTGAGAAAAAATTATAACAGACATGCGATTGAAATGCATCGTCGGGCCATACAATATAATATCAATTGGTTTATAGAAGAATGATAATAAAATCATAGAAATTATTTGTTTATTTTTTGTAATTTTTAAAGAAAGTTTATAAATATTTCATATTTCTTCTTCTTTTTTTCTTTTTGAAAATATGCGATGGGTGGCAAATGCTTTCTTCACGAAAATCTATTGGATATGTTTGGTGGTTGATGGTGGTGTCGAGATCATCGAAATTTTTATTTTGACAAGTAAATGTAAATATTTATTACTGTAAAGCAAAATAAATAAAAAAAAAATATAAAAAAATTGTGGGCAGTTTATATTGTAGTTGCAGCAACCAAATCTATAAAACGTATCACCACCACCATGTCTAAAGGAAAGAAAAATTTGTAGGAGGCTGTCATTAAGAAATCGTTTTTTTTTTTAATTATTTTTATTTCAAATTAAGAATTTTATTTTATTTTTTTTTTTATTTATATTTTACAAACAATTTGTAAGTCATTAGCACATTTTATGGTTGTGTTAAAAACATAATTATTCCAACTGAATAAATTATGTTTGAATAGAGTCGCATTCATCACAACAACATCTGCTACAAATGATTTATTTCGGTGTGATGTTGTCTAATCATGTTCCAAACAAATATTATTTTTATCGTTTAAATTTATTGCGTAAAAAAAAAAAACATTTAAAATATTGTGAAAAAAAAACAACAAAAAAAAAACTATTTCAGTTGTGATAACAAAATTTTTGTGTGAACTCTACAAAATACTTCATGTTAACTTGTCACCATAAATCTTTTTTATCTAAAGAAAGAAGAACAAGAATTTAAAGTCTCAATAATCAAGACAATTTCTATATGTTGGATACGATAATACGCCAAAAACAGCAGCAAAAGCAGTCCTAGAAATATCCAAATAATCCATATGGGCCTCCACATTCATCATGAACTAGTTATGATCAGTGAGATAGATTCCAGGAAGATTCTCCGAAAAATGTTCATTAAAAAGGCTCGAGATCCCTATCTAGTGGACATGACGCTTCAATGCAAATAGAGCAGTGAAGTGGTTAAACTGCTTCCCTGTAAGTCTAAGCTACAACGGAATGCCGTTGATTATTTAAAATTAAAAAGAATCATCATCGACAAACTCTGTAAGATCAGACTGTGCCTCCCGCTCATTCATGCATAAAATAATTGGTCATTATAAACCTTTAATCAGGATTACGACCTAGCTTCTCACACCACTGATGTTGTTTGTTTAATTTTGCGCATGAGTGTTGGGACCTACAGTTTAAAGTCGATTCCGTATGATAGTTTTTTTTTTTTTTTTTTTTGAGAAACTTTTTAATCGTAATTTTATTTACTCTCAGAGTTTTTGCCAGAAATCTGCTGAGAGCAAGACGTCAAAGAAATATTCTCTCATATTTTCGTTTTGATGTCTGACCTGGAGTTTAAACCGAGTTCTCAAGTCTAATAAGCCAATACACTACCTACTAGACTAAGGCGACTACCTCCCGCTCATTCTCTCTTTTATAATTCAACCAAATGTTATCTTAACCTCCGCCATCTTTTGGAAAAGAGTAAAACTCAATTGAGTTAGGCAGCTCACAGAACTCTCAATACTACACGTCAATACAGATAGTAACCCTAACATAGTGGAATTTCTATAAAATATGGCTATAGAAGTCGTCGTAGTGTAGTATCCCAGACGCCTGGCACAAAATGAAATGCGAAAAATATATTTTTTTCGGCTACCTCAGCAGTCTTCTGAAAGGGACTATGGTCTGATACTGAGAGAAAATGAAATAAATTGGCTAGGATAGGAACCTAGCCTACAAATACCAAACCTTAAAGCATATGTGTCGTATAAGCATCAGAAAATTGAGAAAAACCATTTCCATTGTCAAAGTTACACCCTGCGGNCAGAGTTTTTGCCAGAAATCTGCTGAGAGGATGCCGCCGAAGAAATATTTTTTTTTTCATATTTCGTTTTTGATGTCTGACCGGGGATTCGGTCCCTGGCCTTTCGTCTAATAAGCCAACACACTACCTACTGACCCTGCGGAACAGTAATACGATTTTACTGGTGGAAGTGCTTAGCTTTCTAGCTGTTCTTCCTTTCGTAGTTCTTTGCCGCGTGCGCTTAATTGATTTACCGATATGTCACGACGACATGTGAATTTCCAGTGCTACTCAAAGTGCTTCGCACGATTCTTTTCGAATACTAGCCCCCACATTGCATTGTTGACAATTAGGATACCGTTTGTAAGGAATTTTTGTTACCATCTGATATTTTCCAACTATCGAGCATTTAAACATCAAGTGTTCCTAAAGCGTAAAAAATTTTTAAACTCATCGAGATGTACTCCAAGTTACGGGAGTAGATTAGTTGTGGGGGAAGTACCTACCATGGTTAGGGCAGTCATAAATAGAATAACTAACTTCTAAGTAGAGGGAAGTTAATTGAAGGATTGAACTGGTATTCTTTGCTCATAAAACTGTACTCCAAGTTACACGTTTAGATTAGTTCTGTCTGGGGGAAGTGCCTAACATGGTTAGGGCTGGCAGAAATAGAATAACTCCCTTCTAAGTGGAGTGAAGTTTATTGAAGGATTGAAAAATTTAACTGGTGTTCTCTGATTGAAAGTGAAAAAAATTCAAAAAGCAGATCCTTTTACTCTTTTTACTTTACTTTGTTTATTATTCGGCATATCTTAAGTGAATGCGTACAGAGTGACTACCGTAAGTGAATATACTTTAAGAAAGCACCATAATTTTGCGTTAGATTACCTTCTCAATTTGTTCTTCTTTTAAGGAATTAAGTATGAACTACCACATTCATTATTATTGTTATCAGTGGATTAATGCTTGATAATTACTTTGAAATCGTTGCGGGGATCAAAATGATGGATTCATCTATTATGGGAAATTGTTATAAGCCCCGGAGTAATAACCCTGTGGGAATTATATTGTTATTGATTTTAAACCATTAACATGTCTTCCCACTTAATAAAATTTTAACCCTTTTTTCCCTTTTTATCTATCAATTAAATTCTTTAAATTTTTTTTCTTCTTTTTCTTTTAGAAATTTAATACGCCTAGGGAAAGAAATTTTCAATAGAAAGACAAAAAAGAAAAAAAAAAACAGAACTTGCAGTGAAACAATTAAAGGGAATTAAAGACAATTTGGCATTGAAAGGTATTTTTCAGTTCACATTGTTATTGCGCCAGTTATCACAACACAGAGGCAGTCATCCATTCATTCGTAAGTCATTAGTTGGTTGGTGGCTCGGTTGGTTGGTTGTTTGGTTGGTTGGTTGGTTGGCTGGTTGATTGGACCTTTTACATGCCTCAATAGGTAATTCAATACAATGTGGGTGGATCCGTATGTGTTATGCGTTCTTTTTGTATTTTTTTTTTTTTCAAAGAAAAACAAAAAAATGTGTAATAGAAAGTCTTTTTCAGGTGTTTTTAATAGAATTATTCTTCGGTCTACTTTTTATTTTTTTTATTTGTTTATTGGTCTACGGTTGTTTTCACAATTATTACACTCTCTTAGTATTTGTTTGTTTTTATTGCGTTCGTTCTATTGGTTTTTCTCTTAAAGCTCTTTAAAGGTTTAAATTGTTCTTGAAGATGAATTTTTTTGAAAAAAGGAAAAAAAAGGAAAAACAAAATAAGATAAGAAAGATACTTAAAGGCGACTAGGAAATAACCCACCGAAATGAAATCGTCATACTTAATTTTTTCTTGATATCTAATCAAGAATGTAGTCGTTGCAGTCTAGAAGGTAGTGTATTGGCTTATTAGATGTAAGGTCACGCTTCAAACGCCAGGTCAGACATCAATACGAAAATATGAAAAAATATTTCTTAGGCGACTTCCTCTCAGTAGATGTCTGGCAAAAACTCTGAGAGTAAAAATAAAATTGCCATGAAGAGGTTCTCAAAAATCTTTCGTTCGGACTCGTAGGTCCCGCCACTCATGTATAAAATTAATACACACAACATAAGTGGTGTGAGAAACTAGATCGTAATCCTGACTGAAGGGTTGTAATGACTAATTATGTATGTATGTACGTAGATAACGAATGAATTAATCCCTATATCATCCGAAATTTGTTGGGCATTTAATCCAGTTTTTTATTGGACTGTGCTAAATTAGCCTTCAAGCAGATTCATAGGAGTTTTTGAGTGGACAGACAGAATAAGTGAAATAACTGCCTGAATTTTACAAAACTTGATAGAAGAATTTGACCCCTGACTTCTATTAACGCTATGATATGCTGATTTTCGTAGTTATTTTTAGCCGAAAGCTCTTGTTGATCTCATCTTATAAAATGAATATTCAACAAATAAGTTTTAAGGCACTTGTTAGGAACCTTAACGGAGTCAGGTACTTTGATCCATTTTGTAATGAATGATGAACCACAGCACTATTCCCCTTAAATGTTTTTCCAATAGAAAGGAGAAGGCAGAAAGCGATTACTTTACTACCCGAAGAATTCTGGTATAGAAGTAAATCTGATTTCTCCCGACGAATTCCCGGACACTCAATCAATGTAAGGCAATGGGAGAGTTTCTTTCAATATGGTCTGCTCTGACTTGTCCCGAGTACCTGTGACGAAGCAGAATACAACTTTGTACGCAGTACTGAGTTATTGAAGATGATCAAAGTACTCTGCTGCTAACTGCTAATTTATCGAGCGAAAATATAATTAATTGAGCATCTCTGAAACCCCTCTCTCTATTGCTTTATACCAGTGGGCAATGAATCTTAAGTTACATTACATTAATGGTCGTAATTCTTACTGTAAAGTTGTAATGGCAAGTAATATGGTGTGTGGTTAAAAATATCACAAATCACTTATGCCACACCGTAACTTTTTTTTTTATCAAACAATAACAATAGAAGTTAACTTATACCGTGCGTAGTATCTGATGTCTTACCAAAATAATTAAATTAGGAATCTTATTCGAGGTGTAAATTATGTCACCTGTTTCCATTCGATGTAGTTTCTAGATTCAAAGAAAACATGAATTTCCTACAACCCAAGCAAAAAAGAAAAAAAAATTGAAAGAAAGGAGAAAATATTTAAAAACAAACAATAGTCATGTCTTAAGGTGAAATGACCCTTGAAAAAGCTCATCAAGTGCAATGTCTACGTATGTACTTGCGTACGTACAATCAACAACCAAAAAAATATGACAACAAAAGAAAGAAAAAAAAATATTTTTTTTTTTATAAATAAAATATGTTTGTAATGTAATATCCATTATTATTGTTATTTATTATTTAAATATGTGTAAAGTATGTATGTTATGTTCAATGTATGTATGTATATGAACGGTAAGTAGTAGTATGTGTAATCACAACAATTGTTATGACAATATAAACGTAATAAAACAGACGATATTCATAAAACTTACATTTCAAATACAAAGAAGAGATGAAAAAGGCAAAAGAAATGTAAAGAAAACACAGAATCTTTCTTTCTTTTACACACTACTGTAGAGTAAATAATACCGCATGTATGTATTGTAGAGTGTAGATTAAGCTGGGGCAAGGTACAACAATAAATATAGAATATCATGTAGACAATACAATTAGTTACAGTGTATTATTCTTATGTTTCTTTTTACTGTCATCTTCTACAAACTTTGACAAAGTCCGTTACCGACTGACTGACTGACACTTTGTATTGTAAATAAATGGGGATTTCAACAACAATGAGACCAAATTTGTTATCCATACTGCTTTCAACTGCTTTCCTTTTGCGTCTTCTCTACACTTCTGTCTACTCTCTATGCTGGGTAGTATTTGCTGATGGCATTCATTCTTGTGGTTTATTTACATAATAAAACATAAAGTAAACGAAACGAAATGAAATTAAATGAAATGAAATTCTAGTCGAAAAAGAAAACGAAATATTGTTTATGAAAATATCGTTTGAAAAAAAAGAAAAAAAAAAGAAAAAGAAAATGACTTTGAGAAAATGAAAAACAAAAATAAAGAATAAAATAAAGGCGGCTTAATTTATTACTTATAATCCATCTACTTATACTTTGCACGTACTGGGAACTACATATCAGAACAGACGAGCTGCAGCAGCAGCAGCAGCAGTAGCAGCGTATGAATTGTCCAGTAGGCAGAGAACAATTTATTTATCTTTTGTGATAATGCCAGTATGTAACGTATGCCACACATGATTGGTTGGGTATCGTATTTACATTGAAATGAAGGAAATCTTATAAACAACTGGGATTATTATTGTTTTGTAAACAAAATTCTATTTTTTCTTCTTTATATTTCAGTTAAAAGCTGTCTAAGGTTACATTTGGAATTGGCAATAAAAGAGATGAATATTAACGATTATATTGGGCGTATAACTTAAAAATGGAGGATTTTTTTTTTGTTCTGGCAAATTCCAATTACTTAAAATACTAGCTACAGACAATAGAAATATGAATCGAGCCTGAAAAACAAAACAAGGAGGTGGAACTGGATTGAACATACGCAATAAAAGTTTCATAATGGCAAATGGTAGTCGCCGTAGTCTAGTAGGTAGTGTGTTCGAATCTCCGGTCAGACATCAAAAACGGAAATATGAAGAAAATATTTCTTCGGCGGCTTCCTCTCAGCAGATTTCTGGCAAGAACTCTGAGTGTAAACAAAAAATTGCCATGAAAAGTTTCTCAAAAAAAATCTGTCGTTCGGAGTCGACTTTAAACTATAGGTCCCGCCACTCGTGTATAAAATTAACACACACAACATAAGTGGTGTGAGAAGCTAGGCCGTAATCCTGACTGAAGAGTTGTAATGGCCAATTATGTATGTAATGGCAAAGAAACTTCCTTAACAAGACCTGAGACCATGAACAATACAATCAATCCTCGAAGTTCGATCACAGCTGAACTCAACTGAATGCCAGTAAGCTCATTCTGCATCGAAGCAAAGCAATGCAATAGTTGGAAACTATTCTACGACTAGTTTGTATTGGAGCGTACGATATGAGGTCTAGCGTTGTCAAAACGAAATATTAAAGTCAAGTTTGGTCGTATATTGTGAGACTTCAAACGAATTGTATGATTGCCTACAACGATTTCAAGATATTAACGGCTATTCAACTAGGCATTACAACCTTTTTTTGAACTTTGGATCAATTTTTCATCACCAAATAATAATTTGATTCAAAAACTCTTACGTATTTACCTCAGTTACTAGTATTTCAAGAACGATATGCAGCGGCTTCCAAAGATTTTCCGAATTTATTCTCAATAATTAAGTGATAATAACGTGTACCTTAGCAAATACTATAAATGATATCAAAGACACAAACCATGTGTAAAATATATTATACACCCAACAATTTTAAGAAACTATATTATTAATACCTTCTTTAGAGCCGTTATCTTAGGGCCTATAACCTATTATATCTGAACTTAATCTGATCAATAAAATAATTTTAAAAATCTTAACGGAATCTTAAATGTACAATTACAAATTGATTCCATATTTAATTGGTGTTACTAAATTAATTTTCTGAGTGTGAAATCGCAATGATTTTTACTTTTTAGATACCGGCTAACAATCGATATGAACATGTTAATTATTGATTTTATTAGAGAGTAATTTACTGTATTTATTTCAACTGAAACCTCAGAATAGGGATAATCACAGTATTTTTTTAAAGATTCCACTAATACAAGCTACTTTATTTAACAATAAAAGCTAAGTTACTTAAGCTACTTAAGTAAAAATGCTTAGTAATGATAATGCATAGCAAATTTTGGATGTGATCTATCATGACTAGTGCAGATTTACTGCACACTCGGCATTATTTGAGACGTTATATGCGATGAAGCATAGATCAACTTAGATGAAATCGTAGGAGATCTGCTCCAAATAGAAAAGAGTAAGAATTTTGTGCTACCAACTAAGTAGTTTACATTTGTGAGGCGTAAATTTGGCTAACAATATAAGGAGCAATATAAGGAGGAATGAAAGAAAAGAAAACTGGTACTGATGCCATGGAAAATCATAGGCATTATAAGATTTTGATATTCCGCCATGCGAAAGTAATATATACAGAAATGATGAGAGCCCGTGAAGTCGCCGAAAGCATCTAGTGTAACCCTTAAGCGTTTTGCAAGTATGGCTATACAAAATGTTTTAAATGGGACCTAGAAATGTTGCAAAAGAAAAATTTAGCACAATAGCTGATTCTGATTCGGCATTGGCGTTAATTCGAAATGAAATGGATGCTAAAATGAAATCCATCTACGAAGA
This sequence comes from Sarcophaga bullata, assembly GCA_005959815.1. NCBI lineage: Eukaryota > Metazoa > Arthropoda > Insecta > Diptera > Sarcophagidae > Sarcophaga > Sarcophaga bullata. The sequence continues at coordinate 302,193 of QOCX01000090.1, forward strand.
CATATGAAGCACTGGCTCTATTATCCAAAGAGAACTTAAGAACACTCCTCCAAGCACTTCGATGTTGACATCATATTTATCGGCATACTCTGAACCTATTAAGTCACGAACATACTTCAGATTAATTTGGCAAATCTGAATGTGAAATAAATAACGCACGTGGTGGCGAATAGAACACACACTGAACAGGGACAACGAAGAGTCTGTCGCCTACATTCTACGTGAATAAAATATCATGAATTTAGATAGAATGCCTTAGAACCCAAGCAAATCATTGTGACAAATGGAAAGAATTCATTGGCGCCATATGTTCACATTAAACATCAATTTCATCAATCGGTTTTTGTTAAGCAATTCATTAAAGAAACAGGAAGAAAAAATTCGTTAAACTTTTTAATTTTTAAACACCAGGCAATAATGCACGATAAAAAAAAACTTCAAAAAATATTTCAAATATTTTTATTAACTCTTGTCTAGAAGCAAGCTGTGAAACCCCCTTATAATCAAATAATTTAATTTGTTATTGTTGTTATTTAGTTTGATTTATTTAATTTTCTCTAATACTCGTGATTTTTTTTCGGAACTTGTCATCATCAATGATGTTGCTCTGTTCTATTTTTTATTCTTCTATTTCAAATAGAATTTTTCGAAATTGTATTTCAGATATGCTAATACGAGGCCGTTCTCTTCTGATTGTATTTCAGTATGTCTGCGTCTGTTTTTTTTTTTTTTTGTTTTTAATTGACTGCAGTTTGTTAAAAGATTTGTTGTTAAAAATAAACTTTTTTAGGAGGAATGATGTAAATAAAGAAACAATTTTGTTTAAATTTTTTTAAAGTTTTTTTTTGTTTGTTTTTTTATTGTAAAGTAGAACACAAAATAGAAAATACGTTAAAAAAATAAAAATAAAGAAAGCACATGCAAAATCTCAAATATTTTGATTGGAATAGAAAGAAAAAAGAGAAAAAACATATACACGTTGGAATACTAACTTTGTGGAGAATTCAGCATATTGAGATTGGAGCCAAAACTATAACGATTTCTATAAAGATTATACGGTGAATTTACATCATATTGCAGAGGATGTGTGTTGGTATTACAATTCGATGGGTTTACGGGAGGATTTAAATTCAAAACTCCCTCACGTATGAGACACTCTTTAATGGCCAACATGATGGATATTGATTTTTAATTTTTTTTAATTTTTTTTTTGTTTTTTTTTTCTTTAAAAATATTTTTTTTTTAAATTTTTAAATATTTTTTCTTTATTTTTTATTTAATTTTTTATAAAAAAAAATTGTACTAAAAATTTTAAATACTTATTTAAGGCACTTAATAATTAAATAAAAAAAACAATTATTTTTTCATTTATTCATTCGCTATT
>QOCX01000090.1:309801-353872 GCA_005959815.1 Sarcophaga bullata
AGATAAACAATTGCAAAACATAATCCCTTTTGTGACAAATACAAAATCAATAAAATTTGCTGCCTTGGTATCATAACAACCAAACATGGTGGGCTTAGCTACTAAATTTTCTGTTCACTTATATTCAACTTTAATAGAAATTCCAGCATTCTGCGAAGAATTTTGGGAATGTTCTGGCCATCCAAATAAAAGAGAAAACTTAACACTACTGAGTTATTCAACCGAATAACGCTACTCAAAAAATATTCCTAGAAAGGAACCTACAAGGCAACCGAAGTAAATAGGATAGAGAAACATCCATGCATTGTCATCACTTATCAATGAGGCTTTAATTTTGCTACAATAGTTTATCCGGTGAGTTCGATCTCCTGAATTTTGAACCCCCAAATATCAACAATGAATATCAAGGAACGCCACGCAATTCCATCTCTTGATAAGGAATTTAGTAAGAAAAGTTACTCACTGTAATTAATACAATGACCCCGTAGCGAAATGGCCATAACAGTTGATGTAATTACCTGCTTGGCTCGAAAAACTTGATTAACGAAATTGAAACAAATTAAAGAAATAAAACGAAGATACGATAGAGAGCCAAGCATTAGGAATAGATAAGTGTTGAGCGTGAATTATGTTGACATTCAGAAATCTCTTTTTTGGACTCAGCTAGGCTAAGCAAATGCTTTTGTGTGGGATTCAATGCAGGATTCGAAAGATTGCAACATTTAGAAAGTATTTTACCAGGTGTTTAATTTATATTTCTATGGGTTGATACTCGATTGAGCACAATTTTAAGCAGTTTTCAACATACATACATACATACATACATACATAATTGGTTATTAGAACCCTTCAGTTAGGATTACGACCTAGCTTCTCATAGCACTTATGTTGTGTACGTTCATTTTTATACATGAGTGAGCGGGAACTACAGTTTAAAGCCGATTTCTGAATGTTAGATTTTTGAGAAACTTTTTCATTGCCATTTATTTACTCTCACAGAGTTTTTGCCAGAAATCTCCTACGGAGAAGTCGCCTAAGAAATAGTTTTTAGCATTTCGTTTTTATTGTCTGATATGAGATTTGAACCGTAGCTTCTTGTCTAATAAACCAACACACTACCTATTAGACTACGACGTCATTTGAAAAGTATTATGCTAGGTTTTCAGTTTCTATTTCTATGCTTGACTGAGACTTTATTTTAATCTTGGACTTGCAATAATATACTTAAGGAGTTTTCATGAAGTGTTTCATATCACTTTGGCTACATTATAAAATATTTCATAATAAAATCTTACTCATCCAAGGTATGTATGCTGGGAGTAGAATTGCACTTGCAAATTATAAATGTTTTTTGGTAAACGTTAAAGATAACGAGGTCTAAACAAAGGCATGTCTATGTCACATTAATAGCTTATTTGTGTTAGAACAGCCTCGAAGAGAGGCAACATAATGTCAGCTAAAAATGTGGTTCACAGGGACCTGCTTTCTTTCCTAAAATGATTTGAAAATCTTTACTGTATCTGCCCCTATGCAAGGGATCTATTTCATTCCCTAATAGAGAACCATATTTTTCCCATTATAGTAGCTAGCAAATCACAGTAACATAATATTTTATTTATTATTCCTAACCATTTAATTATTATTATTATTACTTTTTATTTTTTCTAGTTAAATTCAATTCTAAACAATTATGGATTGAATTTCATTTTAAAATCAATTCGTTTTTTTTTTTCTTCATATTGTTACACATTGTCTGTCTGTCTGTCTGTCACCCACATGTAGTAGTGGAGGCAATAGATATACAATCTTAACAAATAACGAAACCAAACAAATTGAATTAACAAATGATAAAAATAAATAATACATTTCATACAATTACTTCATGTTTATGACGTAATAATCGAATCTTTAAATAAAATTTTTTTTCGTTATTAACAATCAGCCACCTCCTCCCTTTTTTAACTTCTTGCAAATGAACGTAACGAAAAACATGGCCAGATCGCATGTCAAATTATACAAAAAAAATGAAAAAAATGTGGAAAAAAATTACAAATTAAAACAAAAATTTAAAAATAAATTAAGAAAATAAAAAAACTTTAAGCTGCAAATAGACAAACAAATAGTAAAACAAAGAAGCAGACAGACAGATAGATAGATAGACAGACAGCCAGCCAGCCAGATAATCAATTTGTAAATTAAACTAAATTGTGTTGTGTTGTGAGTGAACGAATGAATGAATGATCAGAGGCAATAGCAGTGAGTGAAACCCCAACACTATTACTACCGCCACCTACAACAAACAACTCAATGAGTTTCGTTATTACTTTGACTGACTTGTATAGTTTTCGATTTCAATATCCATATTGTTTTAAATAATATACAGCAACAACAATAACAACACCAACAACTAGTTTAAACTATTATCAAGTCTATTAGAAAACAATAGCAATGGGCAACAACAATAGTAATAACAAGAGCAACAAATTATCGTTGTTTGTTGTCTACAAAAAAAAAAAAAAAAAATAATGAAATCAAAGCAATAAATAGACATGCAAGTAATTGAGTCAAGTCAAGTCAACTAAATGTAAAGTAAAGTAAACAATACATGTAAAAAATAACAGAAACAATAACAGCAATAGCAACAGCAACAGCAACTACGGTAAATAAATATTTATTGAAGAAATTATTTTAAAAAGCAAATAATAAGACAACTAAAACAGCAACAAGACTAAAAAAAAAATTCCAATTAGATCAACAAATAAATTTTGTATGCCAAGATATGGCATACAATAGGCACTCGTCAAGGCTAGGTAGAAGATGAAAAACCATAATTCTGGCATTTTTTTTACAGTGTAAAGAGCTCTTTAAATCCGTTATAGAATGTACAGTGAGCGTCAAAAGAAACTGTACACTTAGAATAAAATTCTAACAGTCACCAAACTCAGCTTATAACACTTAAGGAGAGTGCCCGAAACAATTTGAAAAAATTTTGGAAATTTTTTATAATTTTTTTTCCATTTTAAACTGTTAATTAAACAATTTTAAAATAAAAATAACGGTAATTTATTAATGTATATTTTTTTAATGTGCAATTTCTTTTGATGCTCACTGTATATATTATTTATACAGCTTGTCGTTTCTTTAAAAAGCATTACAAAAAAAAAAACAGAATTTAGAATCTTTTAATGACAGGAATTCACAATTCTTAGTTTATTACTTAAAAAAAAGTGACTACGTATGTATGTATACATTTGCTACATTTCCTGGCAACCATAAGTCTACACATAGCCTATGTGATGAACAAATTTATTTCACTATCATCTGTTTAATGCCGTAAGGCCTTTGTGCCTTTGTTTCACCAGCTCAGCATTGCCTGTAGGGGGTGTAGAGATGTGAATGGTGGTGGCGTTGTATAGTCAGTCAGTTTATTGACTTTTCGTTTCATTTGATTCACAAGCGCAATATTCACCGTAATGTAGGAAGTTTCTGTCGCTTTTGTCACTTTAAATTCTGCTTTTATTTATTCAATGCATTGAAGTCGTCGTCTTTTTAAACAAAAAAAAATGTTTTATTTTGTTTTTTGCACTTTCAATCAGAAAAATATAAAACAAAAGCGAAATGCGAAATCATAACATAACACGGGTCTAGAAATTGAAACTCAAAATAGAAAAGAAATTATTTTTAATCGATTTGTTTTGATGTCTATTGAGATAATAATTTTGACACACGCTGGATAAAAATGTTCATTTCAAATGATACAAATGAACTTGAACTTTATTAATGTAAAAAAAAATATAAAAAAATAACAAAAAGAAAAATTTAAACGCCATAAACAAGACAAATAAAGATTTAAGGAATTTAGAAAAAACAAAAAAGATTTTGAAAGAAATCAAAGTCAGAAAAAAATGCATTCAAAAGTAAATGTTGTTGTATTTGAAATTAAATTGACGGCTTTATTTATTTTTTTTTTTTCAAATAATTTTTTGGCCATCTGGTGTTTATTAAGGTTTGAGTAACAAACAAAAAACGAAAATCCATTAAATTTCCAAACACACATAAAATAAGAACACACAATCAATTTTAAACCACCTACTCTGTGGCATGATTTGGCTTTGAATGTCTTGTCAATCTTTATAAATTGCATGACCTTAAACTACTGATAATGCATCAGCTGTTCAAATTCTTTAGCAGCCAATATGCCAGTTTGTGTAAAAGTAATTCCAATGTAGCAGTCAATATAACATAAGCAGTGTACATATTAAAATTAACCGACTTAATGTGTAAATGAGGCCAGTTAAAGTTAGCTTTAGCTAAAGTGAACTTTAAAGTCACCTTTAACTGTAGTAATAGCTTACAGATAAAATAAAGTTAACTTTTTAAAAAATATGGCAGTACCAGAGCAATGTCGATGATACTGCTCAATTAAACAAGATTTTAACAAGATTTTAATGCAGTGGCAACGATGGGCTCCTTTTTTTGTTGTATTAGCTCGTTTTGTTTACATTGAAGTTGCCTTAGCAGCCAATATGCCAGTTTGTGTAAAAGTAAATCCAATGTAGCAGTCGATATAACATAAGCAGCTAGTACATATTAAAATTAGCCGACTTAAAGTGTAAATGAGGCCAATAGTTAAAGTAAGAACAACTGGCCTAACCTTATAAATATTAGACATTCCCTATAGCGGGCGGCAAAATCAATTAATTAAAGTTCAAAATGCTTCATCCGCTCTATTATACTCCGGATCATCTATCTATTTCCGTGTCTCTATTTAATACAAGATTTGGTAGCTGCCTTCTTCTTTTCCATTTTACTCTCCTTTGTATGATTTGCTTACTTATGTCCTCAATAAGTGGTCTAATAGATAGTGTGTTGAAGTATTAGACACGAACCCATGGTTTAAACCCCAGCTCGAACAAAATGAAATATGAAAAATAGATTTGTTGGTGACTGCTATCATCAGATTTCTTGAAAAAGCTCTGAGAGTAAATAAATTTGCCCTGAAGTTTCTCAAAAACAATCTGTCGTTCAGAGTTGACTTTAAACTGTTAGGTCCCGCCAATCCATGTTGAAAAATTATAACACACATCAAGGTTTGTGTAAAAGAAGTTAGGTCGAAATCCTGACTAAAGGGTTGTAAATGAGGCAAGTTTAAAGTAGAAAATATGTCCTCATCCACCAGATTTACAAAATTTTTCTCACCTTAGAAATGAAGATTGTGCTAACATTCATTCCGGTAGTGATTGCAAAATGTTGCTTCACCATTAACAATTCTGATCAATGTTATCTCGATATCTCATATTGATTCTGTGGATTCGATTAATGATATCGAACGCTTTCTCGAAATCCACAAAAGATATATAAATTGTGGTTCTGAATTCCTAGAGAGCAGCCTGTTTCTTACACAGATCTTTGCTTAAGAGGTACCTCTTAGTTGCTGCAGTTGTTTAAATCCCCTGTGGTTAGTGATTAGTTTAAGAAGGTGGACTATTCTTATGATGAACAGCTCTGGTATATGGCTGGGAAAAGGGTGTAGAGCTCAAAGAATATTGTGTTTAGAAACAAAGAAAATCTGTCAGAATTTTGTTGTTCTTCTTTGCTTAGATCCCCAATTGGGAAACTGGGGCGTAATGGAAAGGAGTTCTAAAGCGTTAGCAGAAATAGATTTGAACCCTATTTGACAAAGGTTCGTACCTATCTTTCTAATCACGTAATAGACAGTAAGTTGGTTGTGGTAATATATTAGACGAGACAACAAGTTCTTCGGGATTTACTTAAAGGGCTATATGCTCTTGTGAATAGGCATTTATTAGTTGACTTTTTTCTAAAAAGCTGCTCTGTACGCAGACTACAGTGCGATTTAAAAAAAAAGTAAATTTCACTTAAAAATCATAAAAAAAGGCTAAGAAATCTACTGAAATACTGAATTTAGCATCGATATATTGGTTTTCTGAACTGCTGAAGGAACGGCTGGCCAAAAACGGATTTTTTTTTTGATATTCGGTAAACATTGTCAGTGTATACAACTCAAATCAGACTCAGAAATCTATTTTATAAGGACTGACTTATTGACTCCCTATCACATCTTACGGCAGAACCATTTGATGTTGAATGAGAGTACTCCGATGTAGCCCAGCAAGAAGTATAACCAGAATGCATTGTAAATAATCGATACTCTTTGTGATCTAACTCATGTATATACGACAATAGATATCAAACTCTGGTACTAAAGATTTTTTATAAATCTTGAGCTATTAAATTAGAAGATTTCGAAAAATGTTTATCGAAAAGTAATAAAAAAATCAATGCAAAGTGCTATAACCGCCTGCTGTTGGTATTTTATTAACTGCAGTGCAATTTATTTAGTAATCTTGCGCTTTTACAGCTTAAACAAATGTTAATAAAAAGAAAAAAAAAACCGGGAGAAAAGAAAAGCATAGAATGGGAAATATTTTCCATTAAAAATTAAAAAAAAAAAAAACGAAAAAATTTCACCCAAAAATGTTTAAACCAGGTGTATTATTTCAAACTGAAATTGGTGTAAAAAAAAGAGCTACAAAACAACAACAACTTACAACAACAACAGTTGGTAGATGAAAATTTATTTCAAATAATATTAACAAGATAAGAACCATGCCACACCAAAACAAGGCAAGACACCGAGTTAGTGTCTCTTGTAAAAATGCTACATAAGTCAGCTGAAAAAGGGTGATGCTCAAGGTGCAGTAAAAAGAATCACGAGTGTAATAACTGTAAATTCGTGTGATTATAAATTTTTACTATTAACTTTACGTAAATAAAAGGAAAAAAAAATTTCAATTTCAAAAAATCTCAACAAAGGTAAACAATGTATTTTACATTTTTTACATAATGTCAATAATAGGTAAATATTTATAAAAAGTTGTATGGATTGTTTAAAAACAAATTATTTTTTAAAATATATGACTTACTCGTCGGTCTTATGATTTTATTTTATGTTTAAATCGTTATAAAAAAATTAATATTTTACATTGTTTACACTATGTATAGAATAAGTAAACAAATCCATGTCTACAAGAGTGGGCCAATAATTCTGTGATTTTTTGAATTTCCTGTACTAGAGAACTGCGACCAGCCAATCTGTATCGCTATAATGCTTTCCACAATGTTATTCGGTTTCAGTAAGGATAACCAGCTGTTTCCCTCTAAAATACATTAACACTGCATAGGCTTCAATTGTATGTTCCGGTGATTCTTTTGTCTTATCATACATGCATAAACGTGTATTACAACCGTTCAGTCAGGATTACGACCTAGTTTACACAATGTATAGAATAAGTAAACAATTCCATGTCAACGAGAGTGGGCCAATAATTCTGTGACTTTTTGAATTTCCTGTACTAGAGAACTACCTTCAACCCTTCAGTCAGGATTACGATCTAGCTTCTCATACCACTTATGTTGAGTGCGTTAATTTTATAAACGAGTGGTATGACCTACAGTTTAAAGTCGACCCCGAACGACAGATTTTTGACATACTTTTAATCGCAATTTTTTTATTCTCAGGATTTTTGCCAGAAATCTACTGAGAGCAAGTCGCCGAAGGAATATTTTTCATATTTTCGTTTTGATGTCTGACCTGGGGGGTTGAACCGTGACCTAACATTTAATAAGCCAATACACTACCTACTAGACTACAGCGAGCAACTCCTCTAAGTCTACAATAATCGTTTCGAGGACTGATTACTATCATCAGACTGACTCCAAATCTCTTTCAACTTGTTGTAGTTGGCACTCCTTTCTAAATCTTTCAATTTTTCACCATAATTTCATCCCTAAGCGCTACACCATATTCTATAAGCTCATAAAAATGTGCATAACTATGTGGTTTTCCACTCCAATATTTTTCTACTAAGAAAACGTGAGGAGGATATAATTTTATGAAAAAAAAAAAATAAAAAAAAAATAAATAAAAAACAAACAAAAAATATGAAATAAAAGCAAATGAAAAACCCACTTAAAACCAACAGAAGCAACAACAAAAAAAAATCACAAAAATATGAGGAAAATGATAGAAAAAAAGCAAATCATTGAAATTGCAAATAAATTTATGACACTTTTGTTGTTTTTGTTGTCATTTGTTTAGCTTTTTTTTAAAGCGACGACCGTTTCGTTTGGTCTTAACTGTTTTTCATTGAATTCTACTTTGTTTTTTAACTTCTGGCTCAAACAAACATCTGCGTTTGCTGCGACAACACAACAAGTAGCACACATGAAGCAAATCTAACAACGAGTGTTGGCTGCTTTGCTAAACTAAGTCAGTAAAAAATGTTGTTTCATACGGTTAAACGCCTCTTTATGAAGTCGAAAACATGCAAAAAAAAAAAAAAAAAAAGAAATATGGTAATAAAATTATTGATAAAGAAACAAAAAATGGAAAAAATTATTGAAACGATTGAATTTGTTTAAAAAAAAAAACATCGAAAAGATTTGAAAATTAAATTTGAATTACATTTTAAAGGACGTTCTTTATATGGCACGAAATCAAATGTAAACAATTTCAAGAATATATAACTTAAATGTATAAAATTGTCCTACTTAAAGCTACTCCTCTTGTTTAAAACCATTTAATAAATCACTGTCACTGTCACTGTCACTGTTACTGTCCGTCATTGATGTCAATGATGGAAAATGTCACAATGTAACCACACTACTCATCAGCATCAATAAGTATGTGTTTCCTTTGCAATGACCTTTAAATTATTGATTGTCTAAATGGTTGTTAATGTGTTTATCCTACAAGCTACAGAGTGTTTTCACAATACAAGAGTCCTTCAAATTAAACGTAAAGCTTTTAGTTTTCTTCTTCTTGTTTTCTATTCTCTAGCAACCATAATGTCATTAAGAAAGCTGAGTAGAAAATCAACAACAAACAGGAAATTACAAGTCACATGAAAACTAATATTCCTGTAAGGCCTTGCATTGCAATGCGTATACATAGTTTACGTTTACGGTACAAGGACAAATTTAATCGGGGACATTCTTCAATCTCAGAAAACGTGACAAAAATAAGTTAAAATTGTTTTTTTTTTAAGTTATAATCACTTTTTGATTTTTTGATTTTTTATACAATTAAATAATATCTGGGAATTAGGGAATCCTTGCTAAAACCAGCACTTCCTAACCTAAGTCTGACTTTCTTCGTTCGTGTTCGTTTCAACACACTTTTCATATTCTCTACTTGGCACCCTTGGTCATTTTACAACTTTCTGTTAAAGTTGGGTTTAGTTAAAGTTAACTTTAGCTAAAGTGAACTTTAAAGTCACCTTTAACTGTAGTAACAGCTTACAGATAAAATAAAGTTAACTTTTTCAAAAATGTGCCAGCTCCACAACAATGTCGATAATACTGCTCAATTAAACATGATTTTTTTTAATGCACTGACAACGACGGGCTCCTTTTTTTGTTGTATTTGTTCGTTTTGTTTACATTTGAAGTTGCCATATTGAAAATAATATAAAATATGGAAAGTTTAAACATAAACTCTACATTAAAAGTTAGAGGTATGATGATCCTTCCTTTAGCTTAACACTCACTTAACGCTCAATCTTATTGTCCACTTATAATAATGAAAACCAATTTATCTACCCATTAAAATGCTACCTTTAGTTAACGACAAGTTGTAATAATGGACCTAAAAGGATTAAAAACGTGATTTTTGTGGTATTCGAAAAGATATTACGTCACAAATTATTGCTTTATTCTGTAATATTGTTGCAGCATCTGAAAGTAATAATCTTATCTTTCAAAACCTGTTTGGACTTATCGCGAAATCTTTATTGGCTCAAGCACTCAACTAGGCTTGACAACGAGTCGCACGGTGAGCGATAATATGAGTTTGATAGAGAAGATCACCTTGGTCACCATGGTTATGCAATTTGACCTCAATTTATGTAGTAATGCGAGATGTCTCTCGCATATAACAACAAGCCATTTGTGGTAAACAGGCTGAAATACTGGCAAAATTATGCTGAAATTGGTGCTTATGCAAATGGATCACCTGCGTAGCAACCAAAGGGAAATGAGGCATTCATTTGGTTACAAAATTCCACGTTACTTATTTAAAATATCTCCAATAACTTCCTTAAAGTTCTGATCCCAAACAACTTAGCAGTGCAATTTCTTTATTCATTACAGTGCTAGGTTTTCCGAACAAGATGCAACATTGCACCAATTTCAAGTAGAGCTTTCATTCCAAAAGCCCATTGTTATAGACCGTATCATGCGATTGAGCTCGATCACTTTAATATTTTATAATTCCGTTATTCTTTTTTGATATTCCAGCATATTTTTCTTTCAGTTTTTATGAAGTACTAATGAAGTTATCTAAACACAATCCATTTGCGTATAATTTGATGAAGTACTTGTAAAAGTCAATAAGATTGTGAGTCAATCATTGAGTCAGTCATTCTTTATTTATTTCATCAATTACATTGTATACTTACATAGATATGCACACATAGATTTCATTCATAGAATATTCATCATTCATTCATTCATTCCTTCATCCATTTATTGATTTAAAAAAATTATTTTGCATGCGGTATTAAATTTCAATATCAGCATAAAATCGAGAATATTTCATAAATTCCATGCAGTACACCATGTACACCGTTCAAGTGATTGTGTTTTTATACGTAGAATGTACATGGGTACACTTCATAGATAGATTACGATATCTGTACCCATAATCAACCCACAACGCATTGTATACACTCGATATTATGCTATGATAAAATAGTTTACATACATACAAACATACATAAGTACATGCATGTAAATATGTGTATGCATATATCTATACAAATGCATTTACTCGATTGACATTTTTCTACAATATTTATTCAAAAGAATGAAAATGCTGAAGTCCAACAGAGTGACAAGAAAAAATGAATACAAAAATGTAAGACATGCAAGTACATGAACAGATGACTATCAAATGCAACCATCAACTAAAGGTATTGTAGACTTTCTTAATGGTTCCTCTGTATGCATTGTTACCTACAAGTGACTGGTTGGTGTGTCACTTCAAATACTTATCCTTGTCATCGATTGCAGCCAGTATGAATATGAACATATCTACGAGACTGTGTGTGTGTGTGTGTGTGTTTGTGTATGTATGGTGTGTGTGTTCAAATATAATTGTAAAGTATTCCGCAATTGTTCTTCCGTGAATAAGTGTGTGAAAAGGAGAGTGAAAAATTAAATTGTTTCTACAGTAAAGATTACAAATATAGCACCAAAAATTACAAATTTGTATATTTATTTATCCCGCAATTTAAAGGCAACAATGTGTCCACAAAAATGTTTTTCATCGAGGAATCTTAAAGGAAAATAGTGTGCAAGTGCTTTCGAATTTTTTCTATCAATAACTTTACAAATGAATTGTGCTTTTATTGTATCCATAACTGTTTAAGCATTGAGTATTGAGTATTTTATGGTACATTTGATGGAATAAAAATTTCCTGGAAAATGTTTATTTTAAACCATAGTTATTGTTAGATTTTTAATTAATTTTAAGTGGATTTTATAAATTAGACAAAGACTTTAATATCTAGCGAGAGCTTCGTTTGTTTGAAGGAATTTCTTCCTTTTTAATAAACATTGTGAATCTTAAAACTTAACTTTTCCATTCTCCTTTAAGCAAACACTCTCATTTCATCATTTCATTCCTATAAACTCCTCATTGGATCGTTTACATTCCGACAAAAACAATCAAAACTTGTGGAATTGCGGTTAATTTCAGATGAATTTCCATGTTTTTCTTTAAAAAAAAAACTTCCCAGGCCTGCAGTCACAATTTTCTTGCGGAAATTTTTTCTTTCATTTACAAACTGATTACAAACGATTATGGTTACCAAATGAAACCGAAGAATGTCGATTGAAAAATTTATTTTAAAAGGAAAATTCACAATATTTTACTGATTGTTTAAAGCAGCAACGAAATGTTTAAAATGTTTTCCATTTAAAAATTTTTTTTTGTTTTTTTTTTTTTCTATTATTTTATGAATGTGGTTTACAAGAGACAAGTATTGTGATACAATGGGAGAGGAGTATGACAAGTGTAGATATTGCAAAAGATGGTGAAAAAAAAAAGTTGTTACAACTTCAACTTAAAATCTCATTGAGGATGGCGATTTATCAAATCAATTGCAACCTACTTATGAAATTATTGTATTAACAGTGGGACGAAAGCGAATAAATTTGAATAGTCTAAACAGTGACGCACTAAAATGAATGATACCAGCGAAGATATTTCACTGGAGTTTTTTAGTCCATACATGGGTTTTGATTAGACAAATTTGAAGAAATAATTTGATGGTAAATGATTTGACAACAGTAAAGAGACAGAATCGGCTGTAGATGGCTATTTTAAAAAGTTACAGCATTTCCCGCAATAAACAAGATATCGAAGCTGTTAAGTACCGCTGGGGATAGTGTGTTCAAATAAGAGAAAAAACATGTTCAGAATTAGTCGTAATCTAGTAGTTAGTGTGATGGCTTATTAAAACGTAAGGCCACAGTTCAAGCCACAGATCAGACATCAAGACGAAAATAAGAAAATAAAAGTTATTTATTCGGCGACTTCCTCTTAGCAGATTTCTGTCAAAACCTCCGAGAGTAAATAAAATTGTCATGAAGTTTCTCAAAAATCTGTCGTTACGGAGTCGACTTTAAACTGCAGCTCCCACCGCTCATGTATAAAATTAAAACACAAAGCTAGGAGAAGCTAGGTCGTAATCCTGACTGTAGGGTTGTAATGACCAATTACGTATGTATTATGTTATGTATGTTCAGGAATAGAAAAATTTTTCTTAAAAGTTGTTGGGTTTTCTTTGTTAGGTCGACAGTTACTGGCCCACTGTTTTTGAACTTGTTTAGAGTGTCTGTTCTCTAGTCTCTATCTTGTCTTCAACAGCCATCATTGTGCCAAGAAAATATTGAATTATAACGACATAATTGTCGCTATACAGCTAATGAAAAAAAATAAGAAAATTATTGTAACCACTAAGCCAACGTAGTCGTATAAAATTAATAATAAAATAAATAAATAAATAATTAACTACAACAATAACAACTCCAACAACAGGCTGTTGTTGATCCGGTTAACAATTCTTAATAGAATTCAGTACGTTTCTCGGGCAATTAATCTTTATTCTGTCTGTGATTTTCTACCATCCATCATCACACACGATACAAAAATATTTAATTTATTTTTATAAATCATACAATAATAATAATTTAAATTATTTCATATTGTTTTTTATACATTTTTTTCAATTTTATTTATTTTATAATGATTATTATTGCCGTTACAGTTTTCATTGTGGCTGCCGTAATAAAACCACAATATCGTATTAGAGACAGAGAGAGAGAGCAATAAAAAATTATCAATTATTTTAAGAAAAAAAGCAAGCGATTTATCATCAATAATTCAACCATAATATGTAACTGTACTGTATCGGTTAATAACGTAATTAGTGATGGTAAATGCATTGCAACAAAAAAAAATGATGGAATATTGTATAAAAATAATCAGGATGTAATTATGGTTGAGTAAATACCACATCAAATACAAATTTATTGAAATATTTCATGCAATAATTGATTGTGGCACTAAACATAAATGTTCATAAAATAATAACAAACAAAAAAAAAACATTAAAAATTTAAAACATATTGCCATAAATAAAAATAATTATAATTTATAACCTTGATTTGTTACGGTTAAGGTTTATTGAAAACCTTAACCCAATATACTAAACAGTTTGGACATGCCAATTCCTTTTTAAAAACTAATTATTTGGGTATTTTGTTTAAGTTGTAATTTAATAGGTTCCCACCATTACGATAATTATTATATTATCTGGAACTATTCTAACTGTTCTCCACTTTCTAGTAAATTCTTTTTGATTTTTTAGAGAAGCATTTTGGGCCATACAAGTGATTTTGTTCACTAATATCCAATACCTCCTAATAAGTAGCATTATTACACATACAAAAATAAATTAAACGAGATAAACAGACAGCAACAAAATATACATATTGTACGGTACATAGAATTGCACGAAGAAATGCTTAGGAAACTGCGATATGAAAATTAAAAAATTAAAAATTTAACAATAACACTTAAGGAAGGATTGCGACATGAAACAAATGAGAATTTTTTTGTTGTTCTTTAATAAAGGGAATTGGATTCACAACCTCACAACCTAACACATATTTTGTTTATATTTTGTTAAACCTCCAATAAAGAGAATTGAATTCACAACCTAACACATATTTTGTTTATAGTTTATCAAACCTCAAAATGAATAACAGGCCTGTAGTTCTTAACAGATTATATTTGTTTACTGGATGGAAATTCTGAGTTCAAACCCTAGCTCGGACATCTTAATCAATGGCCCGCTTTCAGCAGTTTTCTAGCAAAATTAGGCCGCCATTCGCAGCTGTAATTGGGTCTTTGATAAGAAAAGCAAATACCATCCTTGTCCGTCAAAAAATTCTGAAGATTATTTCCAAACTCTAAAAGAAAGAGGGGCAAGATTACATGCCTCGAAATTAACAGGCATTAAACTCAGACTTTTTAAGTCAAAAATGCTACTTTAAAGCCTTAAAGAAAGTAATTGTTGAACTAAATATAAGGTTATATTCCATGCATATGGTAATCCATCCATCCAACAACGACTAGGCTAGACATCGAATTTAAGCCTTCGGCAACTGGTGTCGAATTAACGGCACAAGTGAAAATCCTTTACGCCAAGGTAATGCTTTGTATTTAATGGAACCAGACGATTAAAAAAATTACTGAAAAATTACCTCTAAGACAACATTAGCAAGTTCAGCCATTTAAAAACCATTTTGCATCATATACTCAGCCCTCTTTAAGCCACTCAACTACCGTTTAGCTTCCGATCGACTGGCTATTGTATTGAATATGTACTTTAATGTCTAGCAAACAAGTATAAGCTACTAACCAGAAATCATTGTGAACATTAAAGCTAGAAGGCTAATTTGTAATTCATATTTAAATGCAACCAGCAACAACAACATTATACTTTAGCATAAACTTGCCACAATTATTTATTAACAATTGTGTTGTTGTATGTTGTTATGGTTGCTTGCATTGGGTGTGCAACTGTTTTAACAATCTTGTAAATATTAACGAAGTTGTTGGTATTCTCGTTGGCATAGAGTAATATGGTAAATAAGGCTGCATTACAACCAATGGCTGCTGTAGTTCTTGCCACTTTTAAATGATATTCTTAATACGTTGTTCAACAAAGTATTTTAATATACGAGAGTACAGCGCATATAATGATCATAAGACAAGTAAAAATATTTGTAATGATAAGCATGTTTAAAAGTAAAATGAAGGTCAAGCTACAGTATTATACGAATAAATATGGTATGTATACAGTACAGCCATTCAATGGACGAGAATGTGGCAAGAGTTGCCAGGTGGTAGTGGTCTCGATTTTATGTAATAATTTAATAGAACATAATTTTAAGTTTAAGTTTAAGTTTTAATAAATATTGTAAATATGAAGCATTATTAAATATTTAAATTGAATTTCATTGGGTTGGAGAGTATAATTGCAATAATCAAATATGGTAGAGGGTGGATGGGTGGGGGGGTTTTTACTTAAAATCAATTTTCAATTCTATTACACCATAACAATGTTAATGCATAATTTATGGTTTCATTTATGTATTTTACATTAATAGTTAGAACCAGACATAATGAATGGATCGATATTAATTACAGCTGATACCCAATAGGAAATTTTCCCATACAAATTAAGACCTTTTTTTTAAGTTTAAGTAGTTCAATAGAAGGGGTGGCCTTAATTCTTTTAAAACTGAACGCGTATAGAATGTCTGTACATCCTGTATCGTCATTTGGTTTGTAGGAGGCCCTGGACTTGAATTGAAAGCAATTCAGGTTAAAGTTTGGGGAGAGCCAATAAATTTCCATCTTTGTTTTCACAATTAGAAGATTAAGAAGCTTCGAAATAAATCGTCTAGCATTCCCTTAGACGTAATAATATACCCAGCACCACCTCTTGAGAAAGAGAAGGATCCACTCACTAAAAGTTGCTCGTCAACATGTTTTCACTCTTGGCTAATATAAAGCCCATTTAGATTGCCCTCATGAGAATTCGGTATCAGGGTATGTTATATAGTGATATGCACATATTTACCTACAGTAAAGCGGCCATTAGATCCGTAGAAATGTGTCTAAAAATGCCGGTGGTCTTTGGTGGTGATAGTGAGATATTCGACGGTTATCCTCAAATGAGTTTCTGGGTATGGTGACTTTGAAGATAACAACAAGGCCAACGCTGTTACTAAACCCTGCACCACAGAAAATACAATTGTATTCCAACATGTGACATGTGATTGGCGGTCGTCTGCAGGGAGGCAAGGAAATGGTATCACAAAAACACCGTTAATTTGGGTTAATGAAACCTACTTGTAGAGGCATTAGATCGATCTGACTGACCGAATGTGCATTAAACCTATTCAGATTCCATCTAAGGAATCTGAGGACACTAACCTCTAGAAGCCACCATAGTCTGGTAAGTAATGTGTTAGCTTATTAGACGTACGTCCAGGGTTCAACCATGTTGCAGGTCAGAAATATAAAAACTTTTTCTTAGGCGACTGTCCTCCTCAGCGGAGATTTCTGGCAAAAAATTCTGAGGTAACAAACAAAGCCATGAAAAGTTTCTCAAAAATCTGTCGTTCGGAGTCGGCTTTAAATTGTTGGTCCCAGCACTCATGTATAAAATTAACATACACGGCATAAGTAGTGTGAGAAACTAGCTCGTAATACTGACTGAAGGGTACAACCTTTGTATATGTATGTGTATATAGCCTATAACGACTTCTGCAGAAAATGCAACAACGAAGAAGAAGAGGAGACCACAAAACATATTCTCTATCATTGCCCGGCTTTCGGGAACGTAAGAAGAAGAATTCTTGGACACCCAGAATTTAGTAAGAAAACGTGTCTAGCCAAAGGTGATTTGAGGAAAAGCCACACATTCACAATACTCTCGGTATGGTTAAGAGATACTAAACAGAAGCTATAATTACCTGGGGGATTAGGTAATATTGGTGTTACGACGGGACCTTACAGAACGGGTGCCTACTTAACCTAACCTAACCTAACCTATATCTTCTCTCTTTACTTTTGTATGAAGGCTGTTCATATTGACATCAAAAAATATTAAAAGTTTTCAATTTATATGTTCACTCCTCCTCTAAGTGAAATATTCCAAATGGGCGTATAACAACCAAATGATTGTATCTCCATATCCAGAGTATGTAAATTTTTTTAAAAATCGTGTACACAAGAGTTACACACGCGATATTAAAAAAAAACGAGAGAAAAAAGTAACCAAAACGAGCATGTAAAATGTAAATTAAAAGCCGACAGACATGTTGTAACCAGAAGAGGAATAAAAATTCAAAAAAAAAAAAAAAATGAAAATCCAACGAAAGGGAAATGGAATGAAATGGAACCAACGAATAGAGTGAATGTGTGAATGTCTGTGGTCTGATAAAATAATCATTTAATTATCGCCATATAATTATGGTGGCGAGAAAGTTATAAAAATAAATCGTTGTACTTACTTATAAAACAAAAACAAAAAAAAAAACACAAAAGAACAAAAAAAAAAACAGATAATCGTGGTAAAACACAAGCACACGTCCAGAGTTATGATAAATTTTTTCATTAAGGAAGGGAATAATGGGAAAATAATTAGTTTTGAAAATATAAATTAAAAAACAAAAACAAAAAAAAAACATAATTTACCTTAAATTAGAACAGAAATCAATATTGGAATGTAAATACCTGTAAAGAAATGAAAAAGAAAGAGACAAAAATTAATTTCAAATTTTAATTGAATTTCAATTAGTTTTTGTTGTGGACTAATGCATGCAAGCTGTCTGATACTTTCTTAGTGGTCTAAAGAAAATTAGCTCCAAAATTGAAATCGCTTTTATGCCCATAAGAATGCTCAGCAAAATGGTCCCTAGAGTAATTATATATTTAAGCGTTATATTTACCGCATAAAGTTATCGTAGTCTAGTAGGTAGTGTGTTGGCTTATTAGATATAAGGCCTGGGTTCAAATGGAATACGAATATTGGGCGTCTTTCTCTCAGCTGATTTCTGGCAAAAGCTCTGAGTGTAAATAAAAATTCAACAATCTGTCGTTCGAAGTCGACTTAAACTGTAGATCCCATCACTAGGTCGTTATCCTGATTGAAGGGTTATAATGATAATGTATTTACTGTAGAAAAGGGATGAACTTAAGAAGAACATTGGTGGGGCTCATACATATTCAAGGCTACTTGAATCTCCTGATTAACAAACCGCATATTGAACTCACAATAGCTATGGCAGAATGTGTAACTCACCGACTAGAACTCACCGCCTGGAACTCACCGACGGGAGTACATAAAAGCTTATGCAAGATAAGAGGTTTCAACCAATTAAGCAGTGAGGAAAGAACGTCTTACTTAATTTGTTATTACAACCTTTAGCATTGCGAATTAGTTTCTCACATCAATGATGTGGTGTGTGTTAATTTTGTTCATGAGTGGCGCGACCTACAGTTTATGTCACCTTCGAACAACAGATTTTTAAGAAAATTTTCAAGGCAATTTTTTTTATTGACTTTCAAAAGAATTTTTGCAAGAAGATTGCTGAGAGAAAGTCTCCGACGAAATATTTGTTTTTATGTTTCGTTTTGTTGATGTCTGAGCTGGGATTTGAATCACGGTCCTACATCTAATAAACCAACACATTATCTACCAAAATATAACGCCTACGTAAGTAAAACTTTCATTCAAGAATTATTCAAAATGTATGAAGAAAACGGCATAACTTACGGAAATTATAAAGGAAATCAAAGCAAGACTGAAGCTACTGGCATATAAAGAATTCAAAACATTTTGAAGTTCCCAACTAGAATAAGCAACCCAATAGACAGAGTTCCAGTAAATTCATTTAAAAAGAAATTGAATGCAAATAAACCAACTTTATTTTTCAAAAATATTCAAAATTTAACGATTATCGATATTTGTTTAAAAGGTTTAGCAATGCGGATTGCAATCTTTTTTA
Organism: Sarcophaga bullata; assembly: GCA_005959815.1. Taxonomy (NCBI): domain Eukaryota; kingdom Metazoa; phylum Arthropoda; class Insecta; order Diptera; family Sarcophagidae; genus Sarcophaga; species Sarcophaga bullata. The sequence goes on from QOCX01000090.1 coordinate 328,978, forward strand.
CTTCATTCTTCGCTCCTCTTTGAACTTTCCACAACTGCAAGCAGTACATCTACCATACATAGAGTAAATTAGGTTGGTGTTTTAGCATTTATCATGCTGTCTATATGTCTGAAGTGAGAACACATACGCATAAATTTTTCAGTTCCATTTCCGTTTTGCCAAAAAACCAAAAATATAAACAAAAAGAAAAAAAATTTTTTGCTTTAAATGAACGGAAGAAATCTTTTAGGCCGTCATGGTAAGCAGAAATAAAAATTGCAACAACCAACAAATAAAGTTGGCCAAAATTGCAAACCGGCATATATATTCAACCTACAAAATGTTTTTTGATCATACACTACCCGTGATATGAATACGGAGACAGTATGTATGCAATAAGAGAAGAAATGAAATTATTTATGCAGCTTAGGTTCGAAATTCAAACATTTTTTTCGATCAAAAGTTTTCAGTTCACTGACGACACCAAACTGAAACCACCTTGACTTTGTTGTTTTCACAACATTTCTGCGAAAATAAGTGTTCTTTCGTACTAAATAAGCTTCCCTTCTAGAGGAACTTTGCCACTTTGGACTTCTGAAGAGAATGTTTTCGTTATGAAGTTTCTTTTCCGATCCTTTTTTAGTTTTGTTTTCGAAATTTCTTTAGTTAGAGAGTGCAGGATGAATCCATCAAACTTCATTGCGTAATAGCGTAATACCCTCAGGTTTAATACATTTTTGACCGAACATTAAAAAATATGTGTGGCCTGAATACAAAAACCATTCCACTGTCTACTTCTGGTGGCTTGAAATGTAAGCAGTAGAGCTTGAGTATGCCGTCTTCTTGTGCCTCAATCTTTCTTTGTTGCATGCCAAAGCTGCCATAGTCTAGTAGGTTGGCTTGCTAGGTGTGAGACCGCGGTTCAAAATATAAAAAAAATTGTCATCGGCAACTTCCCCTCAACAGATTTCTGGCAAACACTCTGAGAGTAAAAAAAAAATGTTATTTAGCTTTTGACCATATTCATTCATTTACGGTTATATGCTTGTATACTTGTGTACGTATTCCTTTTATGGTTGACTTCTAAATAACCTGCCTAATTTATTACTATTGTTGAGAATGGTGTTTTTGTTTTCTACTCTCTTTTAGTTTCGTTTACATTTTAGGTCTCATTTTCAAAGCAATATTGTTGTTTTGCATTTTAGCCTACAACTGTCAGTGTAACTGGCTTTTAGCCAACCAACCAACCAACCAACCAACCAACCAACCTAGCCAACTAAATATACTTTATCTAATGGCCAATACAACAAAACTATGCAAAAAAATAATCAAGAGAAGAAAGAATGAAAACACAAAAATTTGAAAGTTTTACGAAATTATTGTCTTACAGAAGGCAGAAATTTATTTCTACTCGAACTAAAAATAACACACAATAATTTAGTGAGTTTTTCTTTCCTACTTACTTACTTTACTGGGACAATAAAACAAATGAAAGAAAAACTGAAAATTGTATTGAAATGCTAACGTATTTAGCACAAAAGTTCATAGGCAAATTGAAATTTTAAAAACAATATTTAAATATGTTGTGGAATTAATTGAAAAAGTTTAATGTTTACCTTCCTCCATATTGATTTTCATGTTTGAAATTGCCTCCAAGAGCAAACCTTACAAAACCATTCTACAACACCAGAACTGTATGACTGAACAGTCAAAACTTTATTATACGACGGATGTTTGAAGATATAAAAAACCAATCATTCATCAAAATTGTCTAATTTTCCCTTTTGATTTTTCAATTTATTGTTGAAATGCTGCCTTCCCTGTAATTGAATTTCAATTCCCTTGAAAAACTTACTACACGAAGAGAAAATTTTATTTTTAAGAAAAACAATTTCCACACACAAATACGTATGGTGGGCTTCCTGTGATTGTTATAAATGAAACAAGAATAAATAATTCATAATTATTATTACTTATACGTCATGGTAACAGAATTCAATTGAATTTCATGGCTCCACCATCAATGCTGATATGTACGTATAGTAGTGGAAGTGCCTGCATCTTAAGGTGGTGTGCGAAACTAAGTCATAATCCTGACTAAGAAGTTGTAATAGCCAATTGAGAAGAAAAAATATCATATAACCTCAACTAAGACAATACTTCAATACGATCAGTATAACGTTACGTTGAGTACTTCGTGAAGTGGGGTATTACATACGTAACAACCTTATTTTGTGCCAATAACCTGCAATATGAGTTGCTGTCTTTTAACATTAAAATTATGAATTTGTTCATGTGGCCATAATCACAATTTAGTTTAGAGTTTATGCATAAAAGGTAACAAAGATTTCCATTCATAACAATAACAATTACGTCAATTGGTTTCAAGTAATGAATCAACCCTCGTGCAACGTAAGAGATTATTATTATTATGATAATTGTTCATTATTATATACGAATTATGATGAATTTATGTTCGTTCGTTTCGTATTTTATTCATAAATTGATTTTCATTTATTTTTCAATTTAATTTTCTCAGAGGAAACTTATGATTGGCATCACGTGCTATTCTACTATGGCCATTGTGTAATTGTGTTGTTTTTTCTTCAAAAATGTTCAATTTTATAATTAAGATTTGTTAGGCAATAATTTAATATGTTGATGGTTTGCATATTTGTAGAATAATTTTATGATCATATTGATTTTTAGTAACAATACAAAATACTTGCTCAGGGAGAATGATTAAAACAAAGGAGCACATTGGTAAACAACGTGTAAATATGCAGATAAAGTGTAGTTATCCCACAGAGTTTTTTCGTACTGAGAAATATAAAGTACTATCTAGTAACTGGGCTAGCCAATGGTGATTACATTTTACATAAAACTTTTAATATGCCTTTGATTATAAAGTTAACAGGATTCTGTCCCCTTCAAATATGCCATCTAGGAATAGAACAAGGAAGATAACCAATACATGTAGATGATACTCGGACTTATTGTCATCTCAAAGCCTGCTAAGATTTTTGATTAATGGAAACTGCAATCAGAGCCAGGAATAAGACAGAAGTATTCTTTTGGCCGATTACCGCTTGTTTTTAAAGGTTCTTAAATGGGATAAAGGGCCATTATTACAACTTGCCGTTAAAGTTGGTTTTAGTGAAAGGTAACTTTAGCTAAAGTGAACTTTAAAGTAATCTTCAACTGCCTATTATTACAACCTACAGATAAAATAAAGTAACGCAGCAATGTCGATAACATTTCCGAAATTAAACTAGTTTTTTTTTTAAAACGCAGTGGCAACAATAAGCTGCTTTTTTGTTGTGTTTGCTTCTTTTGTTTATATTTGAAGTTGCCATATTGAAAAGTCAAAAGTTCAGTTATGGCATGTTCAAACATAAACTTAACTTTAAAAGTTTCAGGCAGAATGATCTTCCCTTTAGCTTAACGCTCTAAATTAACGCTTCTAAACTATTTGCCTGTTTAAATCCCGCCTTTAGTTAAAGGCAAGTTGTAACAATGGCCTTAAATATGGTATAGAATATATGCAACAAATTCGAACATAAGGCATAAAGTACAAAAGGGATTTTTTACGGCTGCAAAAATGGGGATAATAGGGCTTGAAATGTTTTCTTAATTTTTAAGTAAATTTTAGAGAGAGGGAGATTTAAATGCTTTAACAGTCCTTAAGATTTTATATATTCAACGAATGTTATCACGTAATAATTAAATACTTTTCAATGACATCTGGGGGCCATAAACAATAAGAAATAAAGAAAATGAAAAGAAACAACAAAATATTCTCAAGCCAAAATATTATAATTGGTGCTGGGGTAATGGAACCCATAATTAACAGTCGTAATTATTAATTTATGCTGCCATAAATAACAAAAAATTATTTTTAAATTTAATTTTTATATCACAAACCATATACATACACTCGATGCATGCATGCGAAAAATTATTATTACAATACATGTATGTATGTATGTATGTATGTATGTATGTAGTCTTGAATTTATTTTTAATTTTTAATTTTTTGTTTCATATATTTAATGTCACAGTTATTATAAGTACATATGATATAACAAAATATATAATATATGACCAATGATACTTTGTATGTAACTGCTACGACAAGTACATCGCGCTTATTACTGAAATCTTCAAGGCTTAAGCAAAAAGCAAAGAAAAGAAATAATGCACCCAGAACAATGACAATATTTAGCAACAAAAAAAAAGAAAACGAACGAACCCATGAAGAGGTAAAAATCATAAGCCTTCACCACCACTGACTGCTTATAAGCGTCTGGCCTGTCTGTCATTGTCAATCATTGCACTTTAAAATGCAGAAGGACAGCTGGTTTGTTAGTAGCGTAGCACAATAAAGCAAACTATACTGCAGTCTCTTAATGTTGAATCATAAAAAGTGCAGTCAAGGATAATTGCATTGACACTGATTTTGCCCCCTTAATTTGATGGGATCATGAAATATGTTAAAGGTGAAGAAGAAGAATAAGGAAAAACATGTACTGCTGTTTGTACTTATTGTTAAATTTCTATTGACTTGTTACCTTGCGATGGCTAAGAAATATAAATTAAATGCGCACAATACATATATAGCTACTGGTCGTTGAAAGGATATAGGACTTCTGAAAGATGCATTATGATTAATAATGAAGTGGGTATAAGCAGAAAAAACCGCAGACAAAGATTTTAACAATGATTTTTGTTTTCATTAGACACAGTAAGAATCGATAATATTCAAATTCATTTCAATAGCGTCAACTAGAAGGGGAAATGGACGGGGAGACATTTGTACCATAGATATCATTTTTGTTTCGCTGCCCCTTCAAAGAAATGCTTTCAATAAAGGAGTAAAGTTTCTTTTTCTTTTCAAATCATATCGACATTTTGGATTTGCTTTCACTCTGACTTGATTTCAAAATATTTTTTAATTATTTTAAAATCAACATCATTGGAAGAAGGTATAGAAATTTCTTTTGAATATCTTAGATGATGATTATGAAAAAGACCACAACATATCATACAATTTTATTGCAACATTTTTATTCATTCGGAGCCCAAAGATTAACAATATTTTTGTTTCATAGACAGTAAGAACTGCGTTTTCAAATCTTCAATAGCGTTCACTAAAGAAAATGACGAGGAACATTTTGCTACCATAATATTCATTTTTGTTTTCGTTAGCCATTCAAACAATGGGTTTCAATAAAGTAAAGGTTCTTTTGCTTTTTCAAATCATATCGACATTGATGTTGTTTCACTCTGGGGGGACTTGATTTCAAAATATTTGTGAATATTTTTAAAACAACATCATGAAGAAGTATTTAGGCATTTCTTTGAATATTTAGATGATTGATTTGAAAAAGACCACAACATATCATACAATTTTATTGAAACATTTTTATTCATCGAGCCAAAGATTTAAACAATGATTTTTTGTTTTTCATAGACACAGTAAGAATCTTTCAAATTCTTTTTCAATAGGTCACTAAAGAAATGACGAGACATTTTTGCTACCATAATATCATTTTTGTTTCGTTTACCATTCAAAGAATTTGTTTCAATAAGTAAAGTCTTCTTTTTCAAATCATATCCGACAGTTTGATTTCTTGTCACTCTGACTTGATTTCAAAATATTTTAATATTTTAAATCAACATCATGAAGAAGTATTTAGGGAATTTTCTTTGGGAATATTAGCATGATGATTTGAAAAGACCAGAACATATCATTACCAATTTTATTGAAACATTTTTATTCATCGAGCCAAGATTTAACAATTGATTTTTGTTTCATAGACACAGTAAGAATCTTTCAAATTCTTTCAATAGCGTCACTAAAGAAATGACGAGGACATTTTGCTACCGTACGACGCTCTGCCCAGAGAGAAACGACAAGTAACAATATAGTACAAGAAACGGAAGATAACAGTGAAATTTACTTACAGTGAAACTTACTGAAAGACTTACAACGCTCTGATTAGGATTACGACTTCTCAGCCATAGTCTAGTAGGTGAGTGTGTTGGCTATTAAACGCGAGTCCAAAGTTGAACCCCTAGCTCAAACCTCTCGAACAAAACGAACATGAAAAAATTATTTCTTCGCCGAATTCCTCTCAGCAGTCTTTTGGCAAAACCTCTAAGAGTAAATCGGAATCGACTTTTAAACTGTTTTATCCTTTCACTCATGGTTAGGGCAAAATTAACCTACAAAGCATGGTGACGTAAGAAGTTAGTTAAGAAGAACTGGTGAAGATAAATGTCACTCAAGAACAAGATCATAAAAAAACTAGCATTGTCTTTTATTATATTTTGAGTGGAGCCTGTCTGCTAATTAGAGGCCAAGGATTTCCTTTCATAAATATCCCTCCTGTTTATTAAAAAACTGAATTTTGTTCAACTTCTTCGTCAACAGCTATTGAAACAGTTCTAACGTAGAGGTTGTAAACGTTTAGGCTCCAGTGAGCAAATACCTACGATGGACTCATTGTTTTTGCTTGGACCTCTAGAGCCTGTTATCACTTTTAGGAAGTCTAGAAGTTGTATCATTCTATTCCTAGCTACTAGAGGCGTAAGAATCTGTTGCAATGTTTCGTTTTTGGACTTCGACTTAACAGGGAATTTGTTAACATGGATAAATAGGTCACCATTATATAACGGAACACTTTCATTTGATATGTTCTACTCTAAAAGAATTCTTCTCCTTTGTTTTCGTCTACAAGATGTCAAGATGAACATCATAATGGTCGTTAGATTGAGGTTGGTAGATAGCCATCTAAAGCAACTTTAGTCATCCAAAATGATGGAATGGAGCAAAGAGTATACCTTTCTTTGAAGAAAAACAGCCTAGTGAAGGTGTTTTGAGGGTAAAAGACGACTTTGTTTTGGCAGGTGCATGGAATGACTTTTATGGATTATTTTCAAAAAAAAAAAAGGACAAGTGCTGTGCCTATTTACGACAGCATTTAAGTGATGAAATTACGGCGAAGGAAAATTAACGAATTAAAACCCGAATATCTTCGAATATATTTTGAAAACTTTTCAAACTTTAAAAAAATAAATTAACCAACAACGAAGTGTTAGAGAGCAGGCTACTGATTGATCATAGCTTGGAAGAGTACATCGAGTTCAAAAGGGTAATGAAGTTAAAGAATGAATAAAATTTTCTTCAAATTTGTTGCATTGTCTTTGTTAGATCATCAGCTACTCATGGCAAAGGCAATTCTGAACAGAGTTCTGTTCAAAGGTTCAAATATGCACGCATACGAATATACTACCGATCTCATGACATTATGACTAATTTCATAACTTAAAAGAGGGCCTTTGTTAGTGATGACGAAAACCTAAAGAACATTACATTACTGATGTTGTATCACAATGAAATGCAATAAAATTCTCTTTCTTAATAAATAATAAAATAATGCAGTAGTGAGTGAGTGAGCGATCAATGCGTAATAGACGACAATCAATTATTGCATGGATACTATATGGTATGGTAGATTACTTATATTATATTGTATCCGTCTTTGTTTCATTATTATTGTGACTAACATTATAAAGAAAAGGGGAAGTATAGCTCTTCAAACGATATCGATAAATATTATGTTGTATGTAGGATATAAATATGGCACAGATTCTTTCCCCTTTGTGCTGTTTGCTATCTTTACTTGCCTCAATTCTACAGCCAGGCTCATTCATATTCAATCAATGATGTCTTCTTTTAATAAAGAAAGAAACAAAAAACAATGACAATAACAATAAAAACAACAACAACAACAACAATAGCACCAGCAATAAGGCATTTTTCATTTATATTCTGTTTTACTAATAATGATAAACGACAATCACCATCAGCCATTGGGAATATGAGTGACTGACGTTGAGTTTGTGCTAAAAGGGTAATATTTTTCAAAGCCAATAATAAATACTAAGAAATTATTTTCAAATTATTTAAACAAAAACAAAAACTGTGTTTCTTTAAAAGCAGAAGCACGTTTTAAATTGCAATCGAATCAATTGAATAAATTAATACGAAGGAAAAAACAGCTATCGAATGGCGCGAAAGTAATGCCACAATGTGAATGTGAATGTGAATTCGTTGTATGACATGAAGAAACGGGAATTGAAGGAAATCTATTTACTTATAGAAAGTATCACTAGCTAAGACACTTTTGCCATCTTTTTGATAATATAAGGCATATCTGCGCCAAAAGGACTCTTCAACTTTTTAAGACCAAAATCAAAACGTTTTAAATTCGATTAACGCGTTCTTTATAAATTAAAACAATTGGTTGGGTGGTAGGTAAATCTGCAACATAAGGTAATTGAGGTATGCCTTCCCTATCACATTTTTCAAAAAACTGTTAAACACTCTTGCTATAGGCAGGCCAACAGGATAACACTATCATATTTGAATGCACATTTCGCTTGTTTTCCTATTAAACTTATCAGTTGTGTTCGATAAAGGTCGCTTCAGACCGTTCTAATCCTTACTTACATTCGTACTTAATTGGTGATTACAACCCGTTAGTCAGGATTACAACCTAGCTTTCGTCGAGTGCTAATTTTACCCACGAGCGGCGGAACAGTTACAGTTTAAAGTCGAATCAGAACTGCAGATTTTTGAGAATCATTTCATGGCAATTTTATCTTACTCTCAGAGTTTTTGCCAGAAGATTGCTGCAAGGAAGTCGCTAAAGAAATATTTTTTCATGTTTTGTTTTGTTCCAGATGTCTGATATGGGATTTGAATCATTTTCTCGCGTCTAATAAGCTAACACACAACAACATGGTCTGATTTCAGTTGCTCATAATAGGCGAAACCTACTTTCCAACCCTATCAAGCTTGATCAAGCTTTTTATATGATTTCTTGCATTTCTAGCTGTTAGAATAAAAACGTTTTTCAATATTTCTAGGCTTTAACTCTTGCTTTTAGACGAAAGCTACTGCATACGAATTTTTTCAAATACAATATTTGAAATAATTTCAAAGTTCTTCCAATATTTCTTGTGTACTTATGCATCCAACTTCTCATCTTTGAACTTGTCTCACTAACTGGGACGATCCCAGTCGCCCGTGCCAATCTCTCAACTTAAAATTCCGCAAGAGTTAGCCACTCACGCAATGATATTCAATTCACAAATGCAATTTAGATAATCACATACAATAAACAAACCTCTTTTAAAAATGTACGTTTGGTCGCCTGCAGCTATAATTGTGTTCATGCTTTAATTCGCTCTTAATCAAATTCAAACGAATATAAATTTGGAAAAGATGTTCTTTTTTTGTTTTGTTTCATAAAATTCTTTCCTTTCTGTTAAGTGTTGCAAGAATAGAAGTTGTTTTTAATTGTTTATGAATTCTTGGTTGTTAATATCTCTCCCTCTCTTTCTCTTGTATGGTATTGTTGTTTTGACGTAATAAGAGGCAAAAGTACAGAAACAGAGTTTATGTTTATGGTTTCTTCGTTTTGCTATTTCATCTGTTAATTTCATATTTGTTTTGGTCTTGAAATTCTTGTGAAAAAATTACAAACAAGTTTTAATTGTCTAAGCTAGACAATAGTAACGCTATACAGAACAAATAACATTTTGGGAATAATTAGGGGCTCATTTACAGAAACGTATCTACTACTACAATCACAAGAATTGTAAAATTATTTATACGGCCAAGCTTCGTATCAAATTTTGACTCAATGCTGGTATAATCAATTCGTTCAACAAACAATTACGGAATTTTATTATAAAAAATTTTAATTACAAGCAGAGTCTCTTTACAAATATGAAATGAGGTAATGAGGCTAAAAGCGTTATTCCTTCTCTTTTAATATTTTTATTGGAGATATACATACAAAAGCACACTAATGGTAAATTTACAATGAAAATAATACAGAAATCTTGGTGTTTGCTTGTAACAAATCGTTGAAAGTAATGCCATGCAGGGGCTTAAGTGTAGGGCATTAAAGAGTTTAAAACAATTACTGTGCTTTATCTCATGAATCTTTGTTAAAAACTGTTTTGGTATTTATTCGAATAAAACAAAATTAAAAAACGCAAAAACGGAAAAAATAATAAATGACTAGAAAGAGCGTAAAGAACTAAAAGAAGATTTTTATGATAATTTTACAATATGACAGGATTAATGGCACAAATTTGGAAACAAACAAAATTCCATCTGTGGATAGAAAAAACGACCAATAATACTTGTAACTTATGCTATATCATATAAAAACTAGCTTCAGAAATATTTGCAAGAAATCAAATACTTTACACTTCATCTCTACATGGATTACATACGTCAAAGAATAGTTTTAAGACTTGAAAGTAAATCATAAAATCAATTAAAACTCTACGAACAAATTTCTTTCCAATCTAAAACAATATTGTTATCGCTTTGTGTGAGAAGTTCTCGGTAAACTGAATTTAACAAAAAAAAATTTAAAAATAAAAACCATTATCCCACAACATTTGACCTACACTGTAACAATTTAAACCAGAAGTTTTTAATAAAAAAAAACCAGAGTTTATATAAAACGTTTGACTTACAACCATACAAAACACTTTCGACTTGTTTTATTTGTCTTGTAACGATTTAAAACTTTATTAACAGAAAAGAAAGAAAAAAAGAATTGAATAGAATGGGGGAAAACGTAGAAAAAAAACAAAAACTAATAAAAATTGTGTAACTTTCTCTGGAAAGGAAGGTCAGTTTAACTACTACTACTACTACTACTGCATGCTATAACTGCTACTGGCTGTAAGTCTGGCTGACTGGCGAATATTTATTTTTATAAGTGACCTCGTTTTCAAATAATAATGGAAGAATTATTAAAAAATTTTTTTTTTTTAAATTAGAACAGAAACCAAAGACCACAACCACCATTGTCATTAATGCCACAATTATTATTATCATCACTAGCACTCGTATATTATAGTTTTAAGTTTAAAAAATATCTTAAAATGAAATTCTTTAAAGCTTTAGTTCAAGAACAAGGCCAACAAATGTACCAAAAATCATAAGAGGTGATTATATTTTTATTTTTTCTCTTTTTACTTTGTTAACATATTGTAAACAATTAGCACAAGTTATAATAGTATTATCACCTCATAAATTTAGTTTATGATTCATTAAACTGATGCGATGTAAAAAAAAGGTCAGCTAAAGAAGCCAAAAATAAATATTTTTCATTGGTTAAACGAATAAGTCATAGTTGGGCTATACTATGAATACATACTCGTACATACATTACGTCTATATTTTCATTGTAGTGTAGATAGTTAAGTATACTTGGCCTAACATGAGTTAGGAAATTTTGTAATAACCAGATCTTTATATCAATATTTACATAAAAAAATTAAGGCGAAATTAATTGCCGGTGCTGAAGAAATAAAATAGAAAATTGCACAAATCCATCTACATCAAGCGATATCTAAAGAGTACCGTTTAAGCGCAGAATACTTTTCAAGATTTTGTTGACTCTACAATGCAATATATTACGCATCAATTTGTGGTCGATTTGCCAGTGGATAGCACAAGACATTGCAAAAAGAATTCATTCTTTAGTCATACTGGTCATATGCGGAACACAACATATTCCAGGCAATAAAAAAAATTTAAAACCGCAAAAGAAAATAAGAAACCAAGTAAATTGCTATGAAATTGCATTTAAATTTTTATTTCCAACTTTTTTTTTTTTTTTCTAAAAATCGCTTTTTAACCTGATCGACCCACTTTGTTACCGGAAAAAATTTTCTTTGAGCATATTCAAAGTGTAATACCGACTAACAATTATCAACAAATGGATTTTAATTCTTTATCGTGTGGTATTTTCATAATTTTAAAATTTTAAATCGCAATTTTAAATATGCTGCCTATGCAAGTACTAAACGGCCTTTAAAACCATTTGAAAAAAAAAAAAAACAGAACAACAATGGCAAGCCGGTTTGTTTGTTTCTTTCTCCACTTCTTCTTTTTAGTTTGTGTCTTCTCTTGACAATCTGATACATGTTTGTTTAGCGAAGAGAATTTGATACAACACCAACAGCAACAACAACAAAAAAGCAATAAAAAAATACCAAAACAAACTACCGTTAAATTTGTTGTATTAAATGATTTATAACAACAATAATAAAAAAGAAGTTAATAACTAAGGAAAACGACATTTAAATGTTTAAGATTTTTCTTGTTTTTGTTTTTGTTTTTGTTCCTGCATTAAATATAAACAAAAATAAAATAAAAAAAAATAAAATTTACTTTACATGTGCATGACAAACCACAATTTAATGTTTTATGGTTGTTTGTTTGTTTGTTTGTTTGTTATTATTTGTTATTTTATTTATTACCGATTCTGTTATTATTTCTTCTCTTTTTCTCTTTTTATTTTTTTTTATAATCACTTACACATTTTTCAATTTTAATTTGTTAATTTTATTTAATTTTTATGCAATTACGTACAAATTTTTCTTAATTTCTTTTCAATTCTTTTGCAAACATTCTACATTTTTCTCCTTCTCTTTGTGTTTAATATGTAAAGAACCGTTTCGTATGGCATTATCAACAAGACTGAACACGTTTTGTTTTGTTTTCTTTTTGGTTTTGTTTTATACACCAAGTTACTGATGTTGTTGTTCTTGTTATTGGTCATACTATACGGTATATTTTAAATCAGCAACCAATATGTTTGTTGTTGCAGTTTTAATTTTATTTTCTTTGCCTTTGTTTTGTTCTTCCATTACTGCTTGTGTTTTTAATACCAACAATGAAACAGGCTTTAGCCTTTAACAACAAACAAACGAAACAAACGAATAAGCAACCCAACCAACCAACCAAACAACCGAACAAAATACAATAACAACAAACACTGTAGTCAGTTGAATGCAATTATTAACAACAAAAAAAAAAGTGCAAAATAAGTTACAGTCTACCCTGTAGGAAACTCATAACATTTGTTTGTTTGCTCCCACAGGCGCACGTAGATTTTCACATAGAACGGGTTCTCCATTTATTCGTTTCAAAACAAACGATCTAACAGAGCAATTTATGTAATGCAAGCTTTGCCATCAACTTTAAAAAACTGGCAAAAATTATAGGTACAGACATGCTCGTTCATCATTGCGACATATGTACTACAACAAATATCGCTTCTGTTAGAAAGAATGGCGGAAAATCCACCAAGATTATGCGATTTGACAACGTTAAACATTTTTGTCTTCACGTAAATTCCTTGAAACAATAACCATTAAAGCACTGAGAAACCAACATTCGTTAAGTTATCGTCCAGCTATCAACCGGAATATGCGAAAAAATGGGCGATAACTGTCTTAAAGGAATCGACAGCTGCAACCAATCCAGAGACGGCCGTTCAAATGGCATTGTATTTCATCAAAATCATAGCTTTAGGTGTGTTGTAATTAATTTTACTTTTGATACCGTTATATGGTTAACGCTTTATGTGCATACAAGTGAATGTAAATGTGTAAGTGGAAGCAGTGTAAGTGACAAAGAGTTATAAAATTGTTTTATTAATAGAAACCAGCGATGCATTTAAGTGTGTATGTACGATATAAAGTACGTGCAGCTTAAAAGGTGTTAAAACTTTAATCTGGAAGTCGAGCGTTAAAAAATTATAAATATTTATCGGTAAATATAAATAAAAAGAATGCTTTTATAAAACAAATTAAAAATAAAAATACAAGATTAAGAGCAAATGCACAAACAAGGGAGATTGGGGGAGGGCAATATTATTATAGAAACTAACAAGTATTTTGCAATTAAGAGAAACAGAGAGAGAGAATAATATACAAAAGAATAAAACGAAGTTCTATTAAAAATTAAGCTAAGATTGTGTTTGTTTCCTTTTTCTTTAACAACTAGTATGAGAACAGACGTACAATCATGTTGTTTTCCCAGCCTAATTGGAAGACAAACCGTGAGGCAGATTTTATTTTGGCAGAATTATTTACAATCTGAGAAAGATGTTACCACATTTTCCCGAAATTGGTTTAATTTTGTAAACATTTCTGTTTCATCATCATTTTAAAAAGTAATTGAGGTTGAAATGGATTCAAAAATTATAAATCGATTAAATAATCGATTAATTAGGAGAAGAAAGAAAAAAATAATTACAAAATAGATCACGAAGTATAAAGCCCCGATTAGTCAAACGTCCACGTACTGAAAAGAAACATGCTTTCATTTTCAACATATGAAAGGCAATGTAAGTGATTACTGAAATTATATTAGGTTTCGGCCAATTGCTCTCATTATTTTAAGTATTCAAAAACGAACATACATTCTGTGTACGTTTGGCTAATCGGAGCTTAAAGATAATTTTTAATTAATGGGAGTTCGATAGGTCAGTGCGTTGCTGCTGCAATTGATTATTTACAATGAACCGCCTACACGAAGAACTTAAAAGCGATAACGAAAATAAGGCGGCACCACACAATGTAAGGACAGCATGCCCGTTCTAAATATGGTGAATATTATAATCCTGGAGATAACTAATGCATTCTCAAAGAGTATACGCAAAGACCAAACTAGACTTAGGCTAAAAAAAATCATGCATTGACTATATAAACGGTCTGAATATAATCTGTGATAAATCATCCGAGAAGAGTCTTTTAGGTTACGAAAGCATGTCTGATACCATTAGTCAGCATGCACTTTGAAACGTCCTTCGGTGCATTATTGGCTGTATTGGTGATAATAGGTAGCAGACGAATCGCAGACCTAGAGTGTTTAGAGGAGAAGTGAAATCCAAACTATGCGTTGCTATATATGAAGCAGCATAATGTGGACCTAAAATATTTATTGTACGTCAGAAACAAAATTTCTAAGCATAAATCTGTTCATAAAGCTCTGTGCCTAACCGATTTACTACTACTTCTCTACTGTTTCCATATAAATAAGGAACGTATGGCTCACCACGTACATATCAGCACTCCTAAAAATTAGCATAGCTTTGTAAAATCAGTTGCCCTGTATGGCTGCAAATTTTGCTCAACTGTACGTCTACAAAACGCAGCTGCTGAAATAACAGTCGAACGAGATGTAAGATCCGGAAAATGACAGCAGATCTGGCACGCAGTCCGAAACTCCGGAGATAATGTTGCCAGAATTGTGGTCGACTAAAACCCCTAAATCTTTCCTCATCATAAACGTCACTCTAATGGTATATAGTCGAACGCTAACAAACTGCACTAGTTCGAAATAAATCCTCTCTCTCTCTCTCTCTTTCTTTCAAACATTGTAGCTTAAGCTTTGGAGTAAGCGGTCAATATTCGCGTTTTGTCATCACTTAATAAAAAAAAGAACAAAAAGTTTTAAAAATACTGTCTTTTAAAGGCTCTTTAGAATTTGTGTGGTTGGCAGGTGTTAATTCACTGATAAATAATGCCTTTACTGGTGCTAGAAATTTAATATTTACGCCGTCCAATAAGTCATGTGTGTTAAACCGAAACATATTCCCACCATAACAATAGAAAATTCAGCGAAAAGGAAAAACAAAAAAATAACTGACATACATATTGTTTTACGTTAAACATTTACTAAAGTGTGGCATTCAACACTTGCAACAAAAACAGCACATGAATTTGTAACACATTCACAGCAATAAGTTGAAACAAAATCTCAGAAATATTTCACAAAAATCGTTTGAAACTTCGACATAAAAATTGCCAAACATCACTGACAGACAGACAGACGGACAGACAGACTCACGAAATAACTGGAGGAGTGTAAAGTCGAAGGGGTATGTGTTGATATGTGCACCATTGAATGCTGTAAATTTGTTTTTCTTTTTTTTTTTAGCTTTGACAACAACTGACAGCTGCATTGATTTGACAGTCTGATAATGTAAATGCTGTTCGCAAATGTTGGCATTTTTTCTTCTCAATTTTTCACAAAAACAAAAAAAAATCTGAAACTCGCAATTGTTTTAAACAAATTCGAAATCGAATTGACAAAGCTAATAACGATTACAAAAATAATTTGTGGCTTTTTAAATGAAAACACCGAGTAAAATGTCAAAGATTTAAATAAGGAATCTTAAGACATAATCGTGGGGGGTATTGTTATTAATGACAGTGAAGGGTTAAGATTTTGAATAATTTTTATTGGAGCATACTGTATAGCAGTAACGTATTCGAATCCCCGGTCAGACATCAAAAACGAAATATAAAAAAAATATTTCTTCGGCGGTCTCCTCTCAGCAGATTTCTGGCTAAAACTCTGAGAGTAAATAAAATTGCCATGTAAAGTTTCTCAAAATCTGTGGTCCGGAGTCGACTTTAAACTGTAGGTCCCACCACTCATTATATAAAATTAGCACACACAACATAAGTGGTGCTGACGAAGTCTACGGCCGTAATCCTAACTGAAGGGTTGTAATGGCCAATTATGTATGTATGTATGTACTGTATATCACGCCATATCTCAATTTCGCATGGGATCATGCCTTTATCTGATGGAATCCTAGGAGAGTAGAAAATATTTTGTACAGATTCAGTTAGGATATATGACTTGTTCGAAATTAGAAAGTGCGCTCGAAAGTCCTGTGAGCTACTATGTAATACTACGGAATTGTTCAGCTTATCCTAACATCGTTAACCACAATTTTATAACAAAAAAATTTGTTGCAACACTTTAAAATTTCTCTATTATGACTTAGTATGAGATTAAATTACTCTCTTGCCAAAAAAGAGAGAAGAAAAGAAAGGAGAAAAGAAAAGACGAGTAATAAAATTCGCCACATCATTAATGTGGTAATAAGACTAACATTCATTATCTTTTATTATGGTGTTGTATTCCCCCAGCAAACATGGTTTGCAGCTCTTATTTAAAAGTCCATCACTTCCCCTCTATTAATGGTTAAACGACACGACACACAAGGTAAAATAGATTTCCAAGGATGTTTTTCTAAACGAGGGTCAGTTTCTTTATACAGTTTTTCCCCCTTTTTTTTCGTATGTTGCGAAAATATTCGTACTTGACAGGAAGATTATTATGTGTGTAGAAAAGTAGAGAGAGAGAGAGAGAGAGACAGAAAAAGAGAGAAAAAACAGCATGACAAACACTTAAGAAGCATGCAAAAGTTTTTATGGGAATTTATTTGCAAGAGGTATGCACACATATACGCTGTCACAAATAGTGATGTGAAGTGCAATCGAGAAAAAAAAAGGATGTGCAAAGAATACTTTTATGAGAGTATACTTACGAATGCTATTCTATTTGAGAATTCATTATAAACATTGAATGGATGGCCGTAATAAATTATTATAATAATAAAATCTCCTTCCTGCGGTGTATATATAATGTAGTGCAAGAGGCAACTAGGTTCGGTGAGGTACAACTGGTGGCTTTAGACAAGACTGCATATATTAAAACTAAGCATTCGTAACCCCAGTTTCTCTCAATCGTATCTATAGGGTAAGGCCTACTATGTTAATTGATAACATAAGGGCAGCGTAACTGCTTTGGTTTAGGTTTAGGTTAGAGCGCGTGTACTTGTCCAATGAGACAATTACAGTACACGGAGGTCAAGTTAAGCCATTGTATAAAGATGAGACGATAGTAGAGGAGATTGGAAAAAGGAGAGGAAATAGGAAAGATAGAATAGGAAGCGGAGGAATTACACAGAACAACAAATAAACACACAAGCGAGAGCACAGCTACGCTAATGAAGCCCTAGCACTTCTCAACCAACTCAAGCCAATAGGTTCAAAATTGATGTCGGTTCTCGACACAGACTCCAACTCCTCCTCATCGCAACGTACTCTGCAATAGTCCGGAGTGTAACTGCGTAGCTATACAGAGAATCTGAACTTTATATCAGTTACTCCACATTTGGTACAATAAACTCTGCTGCAGGCTCTTCCCTAACCAGTCTTTGAGCAGTTTCGTTGACAGCATAACGGGGATAAATCGTGACCGAGCAAAGCACAAAATTCTTTGCAGCAGCGTGGTACATCTATTCCTACCTTAAGTCCGCAGAATCACACCCCTTAATCTGTGACAGTTTTCGATACAGCCGTAACCCACTTAACGTCCCTGGCAGCAACATAACCCTCATTTGGAAGCAATTGCTCAAGATCAGGGAACATATTGTCGAAAACGAAGTATAGAGAGGATAGACCAATTATGGACTAAATGTCTCAATGGCACAGCTGCACAGGCCCGGTTATAGTCAGACGACATACAATACATATGTACATACATAATTGGTCATTACAACTCCTTAGTCTGGATCACTACCTAGTTTTTAACACCAATTATGGTGTGTGTGTTAATTTTATCTATAAGTGGCGGGACGTATAGTTTAAAGTCGACTTCGAAAGACAGATTTTTAAGAAACTTTTCATGGCAATTTTAATCACTTTCAGAGTTTTTGGCAGAAGTTTGTTAAGAGAACTTCAACGAAAGAAAAATCTCTCTGAGTTTTTGCCAGAAATCTGCTGAGAGAGTCTCCTAAAAAATATTTTTTCGTATTTCATTTTGTTGAGGATGTCTGACCGGCGGTTTGAACCCTGGCTTCACATCTAATAAGTCAACACACTACGTACTAGACTACGGCGACTCTAGACTATTTACCTTCTGGGTACCCACTACTTGGTCGCTAAACAGGGCGTTTTTGGCCATTACATGTTCGACGAATTGCATCACGTATAGGACTGGCTATAAGAGTTTTCTATCGTGGTTTTCCTCTATGGGCCTAACTAGTCGTTTACTGAACAACTGATTTTATTTGAACTGAAAATGTAAAATTTAACGGTTATTGACTATCTTATAGTCGGTGTCGATCTATGTTTCCTATTTTCATTAAATGAATATTACTTCCAAGCAACTCTTTAATTTAAAAGTCTCTCGATTAAAGTCTCTTAAATTTTGATTGTTTTGATGTTTTTATTGGCTTTTTTCCCTTCTTTCATTGAATAGTCAGTCGTCTAATTGCCATCAGATATGATTTCTAGAAAATTTATTTCTTCGTGGAAATCGCAAATAAATTTGTAAATTCGTAAATCTGAGATTCTTACCATAACATAACACTCCTGCATTTACAAGGAAAACATAATTTGCGTTTCATACCTGAAATGAAAGAAAGTGAGGAATAAATTGAATAAAAAACAACAATAAAAAGAGAAGTTATTGTAATAAAAAAGAATCTGTTCAGAAATAATAAAAAAAAGAAATGATATTGCCATTGAATAAAAGCATTGAAAAAAAATGAAATAAAAATCATATCTTATATGTACTACAACTACATCTACATCTACATCTACATCTACATTTACATTTACATCTACACATACTATATTCTATTATCTATTCTCGGTAATACGATATTATGCGATAATAAAACATATTAAAATTGTTAAGAACCAATAATGTTAATGATACAATTGACTGAAGGATACATGGATACAACTACAATACACTCTCTGATATATAATACAATATTAAATGGTATTGCCAATAACACCATTGCCATTTGCAATACAAAAAATCAATGGCATTACAGTACCTAGCTTTGAAAATTATCTTTGACTTGCAGGGAAACTATCTTAAAAAAACTATATTCGTCGTCAATAGCACACTCTTAAATGAAGTTTAATTCTCGGTTAGATTACTGGCTGCTTATATAATCTGTCTTATCATTTGACATTGAAAAAGTGCCAGATTTTTTTACTTCTAGATTTTCTGAACTAAACAGTTATTCGCCTAACGTACACCTTAGAAATTGCGTTAAGCTGTAGTCGAAGTCGTAGTCATCATGGAGTGATTCGAAATAAAGAAGCGAATATTTTGTTAATAGAACCAACTATTACATACCATAACCCATAAGGTCTGTCAGAGAATTAAAGCCTAAGCTGGGTCGATGCTAATGGGGGGAAAACCGTGAGGATTTTAAAAATAAAGAAAAAACGACCTGAGAACTTTAATCATTCCATTAATCACTTCATTAAGGCTATCATTCCATTAACAAATTTCATTATATTCAAAAAAAACATGTGTTTGTACGATTTTCTATGACAGTCACTGTACATATTTATATACCGCACTCGTTACGTGTACATACAGTGAGCATCAAAAGAATAGACATTTTTACAAAATTTACATCATAAATTATCGTTATTTTTATTTAAAATTGTTTCATTAACAATTTTTAAATTCAAGCAAAAAATATTACAAAAAATTTCGAAATAACGAAATTTTTTGGGCACTCCCCTAAGTAGTAAAAGTTGAGTTTGAAGAGTGTTAGAATTTTATCCTTAGCGTACAGTTTCTTTTATGCTCACTGTATATATAAATATGATTCACCATAAATTATTTAGAGGTAAAGAACTCCTTGCTACTGGTAAGCTCTATTAAAATAGGCACACACAACAGTAATAAGCCTTCGCTATGAAGTTATTCAGGAAAACAAACCAATTTACTTATACTCCCAATAGATTACATGTCTAAACGCACTGTTTTGTATAAAAAAAACATTAAATTTTGCTTAAATTACTTAAATTTTGTTCTGAAGAAATTTCTTAACAAGCTTGCAATTAAATTTGAAATACTTTCAGTTATTTAAACTAGGAGGAGTTATTCGTCGAATAGCTTTGCAAATAATTAGAACTCATTTAATTAATTAACAAGCTTGTAAAGTTATAATAAATTTTAAAGTAGTTGCCACAGACAGAGTGAAATAAAATAATTCATACAGTAACCTGATCAATTAAAAATTATAAAAACAAGCCAAGTAGACACACAGGAGTTCTAAGGAATTTTACAAGCTTTAACTTGGATTTTTGTGCTCTTACAAAATATGCCTTCTGTAGCAGTTATTCTCTGTGACTCTGTAGTTTTGTTATCAGATATCCGATGCATAAAAGCTATTCAGTCAGTCAAACATTAAAGATAAATAGACAAGACAACAAACAAATAAAACAACAATAAATAAGGATCAGACAGAGAAGAGTGAAACGAAGAAGACAAACAACCAGACATTACGGTGAGGGGAGCTACAAATTGTTAAAGTCTTATGCTTGAAATACGAAAAGCAAGTGTAGTGCGAGTAGAAAAGTCAGGTTATGTTTCATACAATGTAGCCCCTACCGGTAAAATAGAATTTTTTGCTTTATTTTTACTACAGAAAAACTTGTTTATTGTTGGCTGGTTGGCTGGTTGGCTGGTTGGCTGGCTGGCTGGTATTAAATTTAATCATTAAAAATGTTAAAATTTTTTTTAATAAATTTTATTTTTATTTCTGTGGTGGCAGACGACGTGCTGCTTTTTGGCAGACGTGACATCCGATGGACAACGACAATTATTTTTGTGGTGTGTAGGTCGTGAAATGACTTATTATTTTGAAACATTTGCCTTCCCTAGAATATCTGTCATTGAATGCTGCCCATGCCTCAGGCTTAGTCGCTGTCACACAGCCACTGTATCATGTCGCCGTTGCTAATACCGTCTGTCTGGTAAGTTCAAGTTGGTAACTGTGATTTTATAGCAGACAAGTGCATGAAATAAAAAGAAACCGTTGATTAACCGTTAATTAATCCATTAATTGAGAGAGACGCATAATTAAAAAGGTCACATTTTTCAGTTCACCATGGCGTAAGCTGCTTTTCATTTTTGGCAATAGGAAACTGGTGGGTGTACATTTAATGAGTTTACTCTGACAACAATCGCTAGGGATTTTTGTTTTTTGATAATGAACACAGTCAATTATTAAAAAAAAGAATTAAATTTCCATAAAATTTTATGTTAATGGAATAGAATTTGTTTTGTAAGCCATTTAAAGCTGATATGGGTGTTTCCATGGTAACAAAATTATTGAAAGAAAAAAAGTTCGCAAAAAATTGAAATTAAAAAATAATTTGTGGATTTGAAATGTTCAACAATCTTATAGGCTTTTGGTATTCAAACAAACAAATATTTTCAACAATTAAAGCAATTTTTAAATTTTTACAGAACAAAACATAAAAACCAACCAAACCCCTTACTCCTCAGCACTACACTAAAAAATCCTAAAATCTGTGCATTCAGCATTGAGAAAAGATAACAAGCAGAATTATGAATTGCAAATGGCTTACACAACGTTTCTTAAGTTTTTCTTATATGACATGTATTTTACATCTGACTTAACAAATGTTCTATTGCAATATATTTACAAATTGTATCATACTTCTGGGAAACAGTTTCACATTGCTTTTCTTCTAAGAAAATCATCTGACAAAGCATGTGTAAAAAATGCAAACTAAAGCGTGCACTAATTTGATGTGACAAGGCATATGACAATACATATGACAATACATATGACAATACATATGACAATACATATGACAATTCATATGACAATACATATGACAATACATATGGCAATACATATGACAATACATATGACAATACATATGACAATACATATGACAATTCATATGACAATACATATGAGTACATGGTTTACATATGTAATTACAAATTAACATTAGTGAACAGATTGTAATGATGAATAACAAAAATGACTTTTGAGGCATATTTCGCCAGCTGACTAGGGGTTGAACGACTGCAATCATGAATACGACTTGGTATCTTCCTTTGTAGTTTTTGTATCAGATGTTCCTACAAAAACAAAAAAGTCATGTGTAAAAACACGACTTTGTTTGATGCCGAAAAACATATGACAAGTCAGATGTAAATACAGGTCAATTTTAGATTGTTTTTTAGATGAAAATTGCTGTTTAACAGTGCCTCAGCTACTGTATGCACCAGGTTTTGCCCTTTTTGACTTCAGGAGCTCTTCAATAAACTGGCGAACAAACGCCAACCGGTCTGCAGTAGAACGGATTCAATTATTTCGTTGTTATTAGTAAGCAGAACATTTGCCAAATGTTCGTATGAAAGCAAATGTGTCTTATTAAACTGACAAGTCAGATGTAAAATTCATGTCAACTTTAAACAGATTTTTTATTTGACACGGCCATTTAAGGCTCTTTGATGAATCTGTTACGTCGGGTAATCTAGTTGTCAAAGAGTAGAAATTTTTAAGGATTCTAACAAACAAAACCAATAACTTTGCTGTGGCGGGAAGGTATTACATTTGAAGGAGATACAGATGACCAGATCAATAGTAATGGAGAGACTATTTATAACAGGAACTATGCATATGTACATAATTGGTCATTACAACCCTTTAGTCAGGATTACGACCTAGCTTCCCACACCACTTATGTTATGTGCATTAACTTTATACATGAGTGATGGGACCTACAGTTTAAAGTAGATTTCGAATGACAGATTTTTGAAAAACTTTTCATGGCAATTTTGTTACTCTCAGAGAGTTTTTGCTTCAAATCTGCTGAGAGGAAGTTACCAAAGAAAAACTCTTTTCCATATTTTCGTTTTGGTATCTGACCTAGAATTTGAACCGAGGCCTAACGTTTAATAAGCCAACACTCTACCTACTAGACTATGGTGACTTTACTATACTTAAACAAACAGGACAGGAACTATAACCTCAACTGTATTGTTCTAATAATATTACAACATTGGCACTTAAGACCTTTTCAAACACCAACGATGGCAATTATTCAAACTTCAGTTTATATTGTAAACAATTTATGAACAACAGGCAACAACAACAACAACAATGACAAACAGCAATAATAATAAACGAAAATAAATAAAGACACTTATTTTTAAATGACTGTGACAAACAAAATAAAAAAAAACAGCCAAAGCCATTGATTTAAATGTCAACCATAAATGGACAAAATTTTTGAAATAAAAAACAGAAACTGAAATAAAATAAAATAAAAAATAAAAATAAAAATAAAAATTATAGAAATAAATACAAAAAAAAAAGCAAAAATTAAAAACAATTTGGCTGTCTACTTGCATTATTATTAAGATATTATTTAATTAATTTCAATTTTTAAAATCAAATACAACAACAGCAGCAACAGCAATAGCAAAATGCTGATTTTGATTTTGATTTTAATTTGAATGAGAATTTAAGTGACACAACACAACAGCCACTCACTCTCACTCACTCACTTAACTTAACTTTGTTTGTGGGTTTATTTTGTTGATTTTGTCAAGTCATTTTTAATTGATAATTCAAAACAAAATTAAAATTAAATTTTTCTAAATTTAATTACCTTTTAAAACCCCGTTGATTTATTTCAAGAGAGAAGAGAAAATGTATGGAAATCAATTCAAATCCTTAATATGAACGTATTCAAATGTTTTTTAAAAACTTTTTTCTTTTGATTTTCATTAGATTCCCTTTATAAAAAAGGTTACAATTTTTCTCAGTTGCATGTGGAAAGAAATTCTTTACAAAGGTTTACTTTATTTTGCTAGAATTTTTAGGCAATTATTTTATAATTTTTTATTATGAAATTTTTTTTTGAAATAAAAATTTTTCCTATCGTTTATTTCCCGTCTTTTTTTTTTTTGTATGAAAAATAATAACAGAGAGAAGGAATTTTGATTTCATAAAAGAAATATCAAAGCAGAGTTACTTTGTTTGGTTTAATGTGTTTGGTACTTTTCTTGAAATAAAAAAAAGTACTTTTCTAACAGTTAATCTAACAGATTCGTCGATTCTAAAAATCCTGAGAAGATCACGGCTACCTGTAGACTAGATGGGAACTGCCTATAGGTTGGTATCTAGAATTGAAATATAAAGCTAATAACACCCGATCTCCAGTTATTTTCTACAAAAACAAAGCTCTTGAAAGTCAGTGTAAGATCTGGCGACACATTGCATAATCCTTCTGCAGCTAACCTTATTATTTCCAGAATTATATCGGCATTTGGTCTGATATGAAATCTCAGGTCAACAACATCCATCATTGGTTGTCTAACAGTAGGCTACTCAAGGCAGTTCACTAAGTACATACG
>QOCX01000090.1:365206-392897 GCA_005959815.1 Sarcophaga bullata
GCATCACACCACTTAAATATTTTAAAGGAAACAATGCGATGTTACACAAAAAAGGTGGCAATAATGGCGGTGCCCGCATTAACTGTCAATCATTGGAATGCTATTCGAGTTATTATTGTTCTGACAACATGGCTAATCAGGGCGATATGGACTTGTCTTATGGCAATGAAAACCGGAAATAAAGTCACTTAGAAACTTGCGTTTGGTGCGAAAGGGCTTCAAAATTCAATAATTCGCAACACGTCTTACATCGCTTTTTTGTTAACATTTTCCCCTACCTGCCAGAAGAGGAGAAATAGAAATGACCTGGAGGGGAGGAGCTTTAAATAACCTAAATCATTTCCTCTAAAGGCTTTAAAATGCAAAATCTCTGTAGCAATTGCTAAGCATGCGGTAAGTTTAGCTCAAATTCTGCCCAATTTTCTAGGAAGCGGCGTACCTATGACTTAATGAAACTCTTTGAACACTCCAGCAGATTTGATCAAATGCTACGCCTTGGATTGTTTACTAGTTTAACTATTTAGTCTGGTTCTATAATTAGGGAGCCCTTAGTCAACGAATTTAACTACGGATGAATAATCAAATCGAGGGTTAAATTTGGGGGAGGAGCCTTCTGGACCGTGCGAAAAGCGTTGAGTTTCAGCAGAAATTTAAATTAAATTAGAATTTAAAATTTAAATTAAATTCAATTAGGAATTACAGCGCCTATAATTATTCAACTATTCATAGAATCATGCGCATCAAGGGGGGTTTTCGATAAAAGTCTGTATTTTTTGTTGAAAAGTGAAAACAATTCCATTGATTTTGTACATCACATATAATGAATTTGCAAAAACCACACAAACAATATCATATTACGGGATATATTCGAAAAGAAATTAAAAAAAGCGATGGCTTACAGGACATTGCCAGAAAGTACATTACTTGGACCTACCGTCCACACATGTATAGTTGTTAGTTCGATTTTCGGATCGCATACAATAGGCCGAAATAGTGAGGAGATCAATGAAATCAAGTATTTTCTGTAACGCCTGAAACCAGCGAGATCCCAGATATTAGATTCGACATACTCAGATCGAACTAAAAGTTCATCTAAACTATACTGAGCTGCAATAGTAACAAGAGGAATAAAAAGTTGTCAGTTTGCGTTCATAACATTGTATAAGGCGTCTGAGTATAAAACGATTCCTCGAGATAAGAATTGAAAAGTCTAATAACGGTAACGTTAAAGGACTATTTGGATTCATTTATGTTTCAAAAGAACACACGAACTGTGAAGACACCTGTATGTAATATACTATTTCGTTGAGTTTTCGTTGATGTAAGACTTGTTTCAAAAAAAGAATCCGAGTTACACGTTCATTTCAGTTTCCTTCAAAATATTAAAATGATTTTTCATACAAAACAACAACAAAAACAACTAACGATTTAAATTTTCGGGATTACAAATTTGCTCTTAAGTTAGTTTATTAAACAGCCCTCGTTTTTTTTTCTAAACAGAAAGTACTCCGTAAATAGCAGCGACTACAACCACATGTGCATACTGCTTATCAAAGACACCAACCATCATGAACCTTCACCTGTGGATTGCAAATGTATGAAGTGCAATTGCATTTTAGTACTACTAGCGATTAAGAGAGGGCGCATGAATATATTCCAAACACACGTTAAATTTAAATCACAAGCAAGTTTTTAATCAATTTTTAATTTTTAATTTCAATTACGTGTAAAAGCTTTTTAATTATTCTTTATATTTGTGGAATAAATTAAATTTTGAATTTAAATAGTTTTTATAAATAAATCTTAATTAAATAGTATTTTAATCAAATTGTAGAGCATTAGCTTCTGAATATTTTTAAACTTTAATTGTTTCAGATGCTGTTTTAAAATTATTTACAATAGAGGTACATACATACGCTTACAATTTAAGGCTGGGGCAATTGATTAGGAAGCAGATACGTTGGATGATAGGGGGGTTAGTATTAAGCCAAAGTTATTAAAGCCTTATTTTTTATAGACAAATAAAACGCAATTTTTTAAATTAATTTTTCAATAGCGAGTATTTTTTATTTGCAATTTTTTAATATTAGAAAAAAATATGAAATGAAATCAAAATGAAAATTTAATATTTTATAATACGGAAAAAAATGGGGAAAATATAAGGAAGTTTGTTTGTTTTCTTGCATTTTAAAATGCAATGAAAATACAGTCAGCGTCAAAAGAAAATGTATATTAAAAAAATATACAATTACCATAAAAAAAAATTACAAAAAATTTCGAAATATTAACAGAAATTTTGTTACAATTTGATGCTCACTGTAAATTCCACGAACTTTAAAAATTTACAATCATTTTATAAATTAAAAAATATCTCTGTAGAGCTAACACTGTTACTAAAATCTTAAAATCTTTGAAACATAAATACAAGCCTCTGATCAGAATTACAATCTAGCTTCTCAGAGCTGCTTCTTGTATCCATGACCCATGGCTTTACTATAGAATTAGATCTACAATTTTCACAGCATTTACTTTACTTTACACAGTTTGTATTAAAATAGTGACGAAAGAATATTTTTCATATTTCTTTATCTAAGATATTAGGCATGAGATTTAAACTAGAGGCTTTCGTCTAGAAAGCCGGGATACTTTCTACCTCCCTACAACAGCCTGACTCTATTATATCACTATGATAGTAGGAATTTCCTTTGCCTAAAGAATACAAAACTAATTTCACATCTTTCTTAGTGAATTTTGCAACCTAGCGTCTCGCACTATTAATGTCGTGTTGTGGGTTGATTTTATCCATGATGGGCGTGACCTACTGCTTAATGACGGTTCCGAACGACAGAAACTTTTCATGGCAGTTTCATTTACTCTCAGAATTTGACTGAGCTGAAGTCGCTTAAGAAATATGTTCTTATTTCGTTTTGTTGCTGCATGAAAATGGGGTTTGAACGGTTTCATGCCCGCACTATCTACTAGACTTCGGTGCCTTCAAGTTTTGATTGAATAATCACTGAAAAGTTGCTGAAATCATGGAGAAAATTAAGTAAGATGTTCGCTTAAGTCGTCGTTAGTTTAGAAGTAGGTAGTGTTGACTTATTAGACGTGAGGCCACGGTTCAAAGCCTAGGTCAGACATCAAAACTCTTCCTTTCAACTGATTTGGCAGACTCTGCGGGAAATAAAATTGCCATAAAGGCTCTCAAAAATCTTTCGTTCGGAGTCGAATTTAAACTGTAGGTCCCGTCACTCCTGCATAAAATTAACATACACAACATAAGTGGTGTAAGAAGCTAGGTCGTAATCCTGACTAAAGGGTTGTAATGGCCAATTATGTATGTATGTATGATAAAATAAAGTGAAATGTTGTGTATGTTAATTTTATGCATGAGTGGCGGGACCTACAGTTTAAAGTCGACTCCGAACGACAGATTCCTGAGAAACTTTTCATGGCAATTCTATTTTACTCTCAGAGATTTTACTAGAAATCAGCTAAGAGGAAGTCGCCGAAGAAATATTTTTTTTTTATATTTCGTTTTTGATGTCTGACCGGGGATTCGAACCCTGGCCTTTCCTCTAATAAGCCAACACACTACTACTAGACTACGGCGACTACTTTTTACTTTATTTTATCATTAAGTTGAAATAACGAAAAAAAGTTAAAGGTGTCTTTAAAATTCACTTTAACTAAAGTTAACTTTAACGGACCTTAATCGTAAAGGCGTTTTAAATGTAATTTGATCAATTTTTCCATTTTTGGCTTTTTTTTTAAATTAATATTTACGATTATTGTTACTTTTTTTTAATTTAATATGAATCAGTAGCAATAATTTACTGCCAAATAAATAATCTTTTTTTTTCAACCAGACAGAAGAGAATTATTTAAAACAAAACTTAATTAATTTATTTTTGTTTTTTACAAATATTTTATTAATTTTTTTTTTTCAATATTTTTTAAATTGTTTGTTATTTAAATAATAATCGTAATAATAATAATAATAATCATAATAATAATAAGTATTTAAACTTAAAATGGTTAATGCAGAAGAAAAAAAAACTTAGAAAATAAAATCATTTTAAAACACATAAATAGAAAGAGAAAAAAATACCTAAAATTTTAAGAAAACTTCCTGACTAAGAAAGAGCTGTAATTTCTTTTATTTTAAACAAATGCTTTTAATTCAAAAATAAAAGTACGAACAATTCTAGCATTTTAATAATAAAAAAAAGAGAGAAAAATCAATTTTTAATAAAAAAAAAAAGTTTTTCATTGTAAATGCTTAAATTACAAATTTAGCTGAAAATATATGGAAAGAGAAATATTTTAAAAAATAAATACTTTTTTTTTAAATGTTTATAAATTTATTAAATAGAAAAAAATATATGTATGTATAGATACGAGTATTTATTTATAAAATTAAAAAATATTTTAAAAAAATAATATTAAAAATCATTGGCACAAGTTGCAGTCTAATATTAAAAATTAAAAATTAAAAATTAAAAACAAAAAAAAAATTATTATTAAACAAAATATTTACAAAGGGAATCATTATCATTTGCATGGTTAAGAAAAAAATTATTCCAAAACAATATTAAAAATTATTTTAATTTTTAAAACTAAAATTATTTAAATTAAGGATTTGTTTTATTATTTCAACCAGACAGAAGAGAATTATTTAAAACAAAACTTAATTAATTTATTTTTGTTTTTTACAAATATTTTATTAATTTTTTTTTTTCAATATTTTTTAAATTGTTTGTTATTTTAAATAATAATCGTAATAATAATAATAATAATCATAATAATAATAAGTATTTAAACTTAAAATGGTTAATGCAGAAGAAAAAAAAACTTAGAAAATAAAATCATTTTAAAACACATAAAATAGAAAGAGAAAAAATACCTAAAATTTTAAGAAAACTTCCTGACTAAGAAAGAGCTGTAATTTCTTTTATTTAAACAAATGCTTTTAATTCAAAAATAAAAGAACGAACATTCTAGCATTTTAATAATAAAAAAAAGGAGAAAAATCAATTTTTAATAAAAAAAAAAAGTTTTTCATTGTAAATGCTTAAATTACAAATTTAGCTGAAAATATATGGAAAGAGAAATATTTTAAAAAATAAAATACTTTTTTTTTAAATGTTTATAAATTTATTAAATAGAAAAATATATATGTATGTATAGATACGAGTATTTATTTATAAAATTAAAAAATATTTTAAAAAAATAATATTAAAAATCATTGGCACAAGTTGCAGTCTAATATTAAAATTAAAAATTAAAAATTAAAAACAAAAAAAAAATTATTATTATTAAACAAAATATTTACAAAGGGAATCATTATCATTTGCATGGTTAAGAAAAAAATTATTCCAAAACAATATTAAAAATTATTTTAATTTTAAAACTAAAAATTATTTTAAATTAAGGATTTGTTTTATTATTTCAACCAGACAGAAAGAGAATTATTTAAAACAAAACTTAATTAATTTATTTTTGTTTTTTACAAATATTTTATTAATTTTTTTTTTTCAATATTTTTTAAATTGTTTGTTATTTAAATAATAAATCGTAATAATAATAATAATAATCATAATAATAATAAGTATTTAAACTTAAAATGGTTAATGCAGAAGAAAAAAAAACTTAGAAAATAAAATCATTTTAAAACACATAAATAGAAAGAGAAAAAAATACCTAAAATTTTAAGAAAACTTCTGACTAAGAAAGAGCTGTAATTTCTTTTATTTAAACAAATGCTTTTAATTCAAAAATAAAAGTACGAACATTCTAGCATTTTAATAATAAAAAAAAGAGAGAAAAATCAATTTTTAATAAAAAAAAAAAGTTTTTCATTGTAAATGCTTAAATTACAAATTTAGCTGAAAATATATGGAAAGAGAAATATTTTAAAAAATAAAATACTTTTTTTTTAAATGTTTATAAATTTATTAAATAGAAAAATATATATGTATGTATAGATACGAGTATTTATTTATAAAATTAAAAAATATTTTAAAAAAATAATATTAAAAATCATTGGCACAAGTTGCAGTCTAATATTAAAATTAAAAATTAAAAATTAAAAACAAAAAAAAAATTATTATTATTAAACAAAATATTTACAAAGGGAATCATTATCATTTGCATGGTTAAGAAAAAAATTATTCCAAAACAATATTAAAAATTATTTTAATTTTAAAACTAAAAATTATTTTAAATTAAGGATTTGTTTTTCATTATGATATAAAAAAAATCAAGAAAATGAATTAAGATTTGCATTTAAAGCAACAAATTAAAGTTAATCTGATACAAAATAGAGAAAAATTGAAAATTCTTTACGAACAAAATTCAAAATTCAAAAATTATTTCATATCCTGTCCCTTTTTTCAGACATTGGAGGTTTGGTTTTGCTTTTCAAAAAAAAAAAAAAAAAAAAAAATACAAATCAAATAAGTGCACTTATGGTTGTGTATCTATCTATTTGTATTACCTACATATATAGTTTCGATAAAAACTTTAACAACATTTAACAAGATTTCAGTTTTAAAACAAGGCTATGGCTATAACAATTATAATACCGATTACAATAAGACACAGTGTAAATAGATCATCGGTGCTAATGACACCCAGTGTACAAGCCACAGCTAGATGCTCTAATAGCGTTAAACTATTCACCGCTGGGCGTTGTTCACCCATTACATTCACCACCATATTGGTTGTTGAATTCGTTAAGGCTTTAGAGCTGGTTGAAGGCATATCATCGCTTTGAGACATGCTTAAAGGTTGCCATACGCGTAATCTGTATTCATTTGTTTCATTTTGATGATCTTCGTTTAAAGCCTGGTTTAAGTCTTCAAGTTTGTGGCTTTCTGTTTGATTTTCCTGGCAATTTTGTGTCTCATTGTTAGGCTCATTATTTTTGTTTACATTTTTTTGTTCTTCCTGAACTCTATTATTTAAAGCCTGGTTTAAATCTGGAGCCACTTCATGGCTTTCTATTTCATTAACGATATCAGTATGATCCTTAGTTTTCCATACATTATGGTCGTCTTTTTGAAAACTTTCATTAAAAGCCAGGTTGAAATCTAGATCATCATCAATCTTATCTTGAATTTCTATTTTAACATTCTCATTTAAAGCCTGAATATCTTGGCTGTTTTGAGCCAATTTTGGGCAACTAAACTCATTATCTATCTCTTTCTGTATGCCTTCGTTTAAAGTCCGGCTTAAAGCATCACAATCCTGTGTCATCTCAAAACAGTCGTTACATTTCCCTTCATTTTGGGAGGATTCATTCTGAATATCCATATTTAAAGCCTGGTTTAAGTGTTCGTATTCCTTATCAATTTCCTCATTTAAAGCCCGGTTTAAACTTTGACAATTTTCAGCCAGTTCCTGGAGTTGTAATGCTTCTTCCGTAGCATTGGCAGAATCCTTACCCGGCACATTAAATTCATAATTGATCTTTTCCTCCATAATATTCATTTCTAAGAGAGGCGTTTCAATAACAATGCTGCGCTTACGTTTGGGCACTTCCTTTACACTATCTATACCATCTGTCTGCAAGCCATCCTTTAAGGATTCCTCTTCATTATAGTCCCTCCTTTCGCTTTCTTTTCTCTCTAAAATTTCTTGCTGGTGTTTTTCTTTTAGGGCCTTGTTTTCTAAGGCCCTAACTTCGGCCATTATTTCATCTCTAGCCCAGATAATTCTCTCTCCTATCAGTTCATGATCCTCTTTGGTCAAGGCTAATTTCTCTTTCAAACTATTTTTTTCACCTAAAAATTCCGCGGTTTTCTTAAAACTCTGCTCTAAACTACACTGTTCCTTTAAACTGTTCTCTAATTCCTCAGCTGTGGGTAGTCTAGGAAATTCCTTATCAATTCTCTCTTCTGGCTTTTTCATTTCCTTTTCCTCCTCCTTCTTTTCTTCCTGCTCAGTATCAATGGAAATTTCAGTTTTAAAACAGTTTCTAATCTCATAGCGGCTATTGAAATTCGGATTCAATTGTATGCTATTGTTAACGTTATGTTGACCTAAGGGAAAGTCTGCTAAACTAACATTACCGGAATCGGGATTGGAGGAAGACTCCTCCAAAGAACTTAAGGAATTATATTGTATTAGGGTATGTGTTGTATCCTCTTTCATTTTATCGATTACAATTCTAAACTTGCTAGCATAAACCCGATTAAAGTGGGGTGATATTGCTTCAGACTTTTCAGTTGCCTTTACCATACTAGTTTTCGCATTAAGCGTAATGCTAGACTCTGGTATGGCTTCTAACCTAAGCGATGATGAGGATGATGCTAACGATGATATGGGACTTGAACTAGCGGTATTAGTTTGAGAGCATGAATTGGGGGTTAAGAACAACGGATAATCATTAGTTTTAGCACAACAACATTCACAAGGATCAGTAGTAGTAGTAGAATTAGCAGTACATTGTGGTAGGGATGCAGCGTTAGTTTTTAATTTTTCTTGCTCGAGCAGTAGTAACTCTGGCGTTGCGTCATCTTTACCTGAATTGTTGTTGTGTTGTTGTTTTCTCGTTTTTGTTTTCTCTTCAATGCCAAAGATCATGGCCAACTCTTCGGAGGAATTGTACTGCGAAGGCGATGAAGAACGTCCACGTTGCGTGTACGAAGCAATGGTGGCACTGCAATTACTCACCGGCGTTAGATTGAGTGGTGGCGGTGAGGGTGAATAGCTGAACGTGCTAATGGTAGTCAGATTTGGTGTAGCACTGGCTGTCGATTGTACATCATAAGATGTGGTGCTAAAAGTTTTAATAGGGTCTGTGCTGGGTGCATGAAATTCACTACTAGGTGACTTGATATAGTCACTGGACGAGTATGGGTTAAAAGAGGTAATGCTGGAGGAGAATGGTCTACTGCCCGATGGGCTGGATGATTTGGCCAAACAATCACTCGAAGAGGAGAATGAAGAGGCGGTGGTAGTACTCGAACCTGGAGCCTTCATAACATGTTGTGTCACCACAACAGGATTACCTTTAACAACATTTTTCGCATTTTGACTTTGCTTGGCTTGATCTTCACATTCCTTCATTATTTGATCGATCTCTTCGATTTGTTTTGAGTGTTGATTTTTCTTGGCCATGGGCTTGTTGGGCGGTTTTCTTGTTTCTGTAAGATTAGAAGTGTTCAAATCATTTGTGGTTTCGTCTTTTGTAACCTGTTGGATATTACACGTTGAGGCCACCGCTATGTCCGGTTGATTTAAATTGTCGTAGTCATGATTGTCGGCTAAATCACTCAACTGGCGCATACATCTTCTGGCTATGGCCTCAATATTCGTTGATTGTATGGGATCCAATTTCTTAATTAAGGTGGGCATTACAAGATTGTCATCCTTAGTTTCACTGCCACTTAAAGGCGTTTGTGTTATCTTCACAGCTTCCTGCACCACAACGGGTGGCTCAGTGGTTACAATATCCTTTAGAATCTTTTCACACACCTTATTGGCAGCCTCCGATACCTGATCAATGGCCTTTATAAGTTTATCTTCTTTGTGCAGTTTACGTTTTTTAATATTAGTTTCCCCCTCTTCCGTTGAAACATCAGGCAGAGTGTCCAAAAGCAATTGGCCACATTGCTTGGCAGCTTGGGATACCTTTTCTATTTCCTGTAATTCTTTTTCCAGTTTCTCCTCTTCATTACTAACTTTTCTGGGTCTAGAGGCGGTTATCAAAGCTTCTTTCCTTAGTTCCTTCAGTTCCTGAGTCAATTTAATGCTGCTCTCCTGTGCATCTTGAGCAATTTTATTTAGAGCCTCCTCCATTTTGTGGGTATCTGTATTGCGGGGTTCCGGTGTCATAGATTTACGCGGCATAGGCACTGGCTTGCTACGTTTTTCCTCCTCATGACTAGCAGAGCTTAGCTTCTCGGGCAATTGGCATATGGCCCCGCCCTGGCTGGGATGGCGGAAGGGTATATTAACCTTCTTAAGCTGATTTTGATTCTGTTCCCTTTCCTGTTCCCTAAGATTCTGCAAAAGTTTCAAAGTTGTTGGTATATCACTGGCACTGTCATGCTTATGTAAATCGGACATACTGCCTGAGCGATCTATGCTTTTGGTGAGTTCCAAATAAGAATGCAAATCGCCACCTGAGGGTTTGGCCGCATCCCTCTGTATTAAGGCATAGATATTGGCTGACTGAGTGCGTGTAGCACGATTTTTCTTTAACAAAGAACCTGAAGGATATTGAAATTTAGCTCTGCTTTCGCCGGGTTCTTTGCGTAAGGCTCTGACAGCCAAATCGTCTTTAACCACGTCTGGTGACTTTACTTCATACATTCCCGAATCCTTATGTTTGGGTGTCACATGTAAATAGTCAGTTTGAGCGGCTGGTACTATAGGGCCAACAGGTATACCGAACGGCGGTTGTTTCTCTACTGTTTTATGTTGCAAATTGGCCAATTTTATGTTGCGAAAAGCGACATCATCCCTTACCGGATCCGGTTCTCCTGTGGGAGAATCTTCGTCATCATATTCATCAGCATGGGCCACAGCGAATTTTTCAAAATCATTGGGAGTAGGTGCACGCTCCTTTTTAGTTTCCGGTTCCTCGGTTAAGCCTAATGAACGATAAATTGCTTCCAGTTCGTTAATAGCCTCCTCTAAATTGGCCGGTTTCTTGCGTGGGAAACTCAACTGAGGAATCTGAGGCACACCGCTTAATTTTCTTTGCGGCGGCTGGGGTAAATCAAAAAGCGGATTGAGATGTTGTTCCCTGCGTTCGTTAACATATTCCTCATATTTATTGGGGGTAGTTGGTAATTCTCCCGAGCGTCTTTGATAATTGTTGGGCATCGATTTCGATTTATTCTCATCCTTGTTACGAATTTCCACGTAAGTAGTGCTCTTATCTTGAGCAGGTTTAATGTGTAAACTGCCGCAAATTACACCATCAACCTCATCGCCATCCTTAGCTGGAGTTGAGGTTGTATTGGTTTTATTCTTGGGTTTATAGACCTCCGAGTACATGGGTACGGGATATGCCCTCATTTCGCCTACTCTAGAAGTAGAAACCGATCTAGGTTTCATAACTTTATCACCAACATTAGCACGTTGCGCATCACGTCCGCGTGGAGCCGGTGTTGGCGTATTGACATTTTGTGAAGATCCCTCTAAACGTTTCCAGAATTCGGTAGCATTAACCTTGGTGGGGGAAGTAGGCAAACCACTTTTGGTAGTGCGTAAAATGCCACTAGAAGGTGGTTCTTGTGGATCATTTTCAAAAGTGTTGGGTTCCAGCAAATGTATGGGCTTGCGAGAACGTGGAGTGGCATCGGCCACATAGTGAAATTCCAAACCATTGGGTAAAGATTTCTTGCCTGGCTGGGCATCTCTCTCGGCCCTGGTTATAAATCTGCGATTGGGTTGTGCAGTGCTCGATTGACTAGTTTGATTGGGTGTTATATTTAGAGAGTGTATGGACTGGTAGTGGGGCTGTTGAGCCCAAATTTTATCATCCGAAACACAGCGTCCATTTAAGCCAGTTGTAGGCAAAACAGGAACTCCCGTTTGATCAAATGCATACGACATAGGCCTTAGATCGCCTGAACCGTCTTCTTGCATATGACCACTGACATTGACTCTCCTTAGAGGGTCTCTGGGAGGTGGTGGTGGTGGCATAGGTTTGTTCTGTAATCTGCCATTAGCATTTTGCAAATGTATGTGACTGTCATAGCTAATGCTACGCTTAGTATCGTTTACAGAATTCTGTAAGTTTTTGGATTGTTGCTGTTGTTGTTGCATTTGGCCCCATTGCACATACGGGGCCATATGTTGCAAACTGTTTGTGTTGCGCAATTTGGGATATTGGCTGTTTTGTGAGGCAGAAGCACGCATTTGTGATTGTGGCTGAGGCTGTGACTGAATCTGCGGCTGTTGAGATGCTACAAGTTGTTGCTTGGGGGCCTGATAAATTGACAAAGGCACCGGTTGGGTCTTCCATCTCTGAGTAGGTTGTTGAGCGTACATAACGGGAACCTGCCCGTGACTAACTTCACCATCACGCGATAAACGTTTATAGTAACGCTCATTGCGGGCAGCCCGTGACCTACGACTTTGACCAGTAATATGACTTTGACCGCCGCTATGAATGCTTTCATCACTACGATATTTAGCGAACGTGGTCGAGTTGAGTGAAATGATTTCCTCTTCACTGGAAGAACCAATTATGGCGGTACTGGGTAAACCATTCTGTGACATCTTTTGGAGAGAACGTTGTTTAGCTTTAGCTGTTCTACGATCCAAAGAATGAGCAGATCTGCTCATAAGCTGCTGTTGCGTTTGAGGTACATGCGGCAGGTACTGTTGAGAATGATGCAAACGCTGTTGAGTCTGCTGGACAGGTTTATTTTGATAATACGGCTCGGGAGCTGGTACCGTTTCCACCGGCAAGAAGAATTCATTGTCTACATGATGCTTGCCGGTAGAGTTTAAATTCTGAGAACTCTTAACCGCTGTAGGAGGCACTATAACATGATCAAAATTTTCACTGCCACGACTAGAGGCGGATGATTTCGATGACTTGCTTTTCTTATTTGGCGTTGAAGTGATGGCGGCACTTACAGAACTGTTTGCACTGCGACTGTATTTCTGTGAAGGCAAAAAGCCTGCCTTACGATCCTCCTCCGATGAGGATTCCGTTTCCACTTCTTTTTTGCGACGAAACAAGCGTCCAAAAGACCATTTCTTATTCGATGTACTGCCATTATGGCTGGCATTCGAGATTTGCGAACCGTTAAGAGAAGCGTCTTTTTTACTTAAATGAAATCGTTCCATATCGCTTTCGATAATTTGTATTTCGTCGATGTCGACGTCGTCTTCTGGTTGATAAGAATTGTGGTGGTTAAGATTAAGCTGGTGGTGGTGAGGGCGATGGTTGATGTTATCATTTGAGAGATGGACTTCTTTGGGTAGAGGCAATTGTGGTCGCCACGACGATTGGACAGTCTGAAAGAGAGAGAGAGGAAGATTGAAAATAAATAGGAATTAATATCATTCTAAGAGAGAGAGGGAGAAAGAGAGAGACAGTTATTAAGGGGCCTAAGCAAGATAAGAAATTCAAAAATTGTATACAAATGGTGCAGAAATTTCCTGCCATAGTTTTCCAAGTAAAATTTTTATTTAAAAAAAAAAAAAAAATTTCAAATGATTTCAACACTATTAAGATACAAAAAAAAGTGTTGGCGTGATATTCTAAAACATAATTTTTCTTTTGCTCATTAAAATGTAATAAATTTTCTCATAATTACGCCACTCGCATATCAGACCCATTAAATAATTTGGAAGGTTTTCGTCACCTCATTAGATTTTCTTTTCTTTTTTTTTTGCTTTCGTTTCTTTGGTTTCTTTGGTAAGAAATATTTAAGAGAACTTTTCTTTCTAGTGGAGGAGGTTTGTAAATATTTTCGACCAACTTTGTTTATATTCATTTTGTTTATTTTTGTTGTTGTCTTTTGATTGTTCTTTTCTTTCTTTTGATAAGAATAAAAAGAGAATTATTATTTTAATTTTTATTTTTATTTTTCATATTTTACGCAAAAACAATTTCCACTGATAATGATTAAAAACAAAACGAATCGAAAAAAAATAATCATTTTATCGCAAAAATATTTTGTATGATGTCAGAGGCTCTATGAAACTATTAGAAACGACGTCTTGAATTCGAAAACGAAATATCAAAGCTTTTAAAGAATTCAAAAATAAATCATAAAAATGATGTAAAACCAATGAAAATGATTTTAAACAATATTTTCTAGAGTATTTACATACATTTTATCAGACGAATTGCTTGCTTTGTCTCAAGTTCAATGGGCAAGGCGAAAACAACAGAAGGGGAGGAGAAACGATTGGAGTTTTTCTGTTCAGATTTCCGGAAAAATAATTTTTAAAATTATTTTCAACAGATTGTATTGTATAAACAAATATTAAATGAAGTGGGTCAATTGTTAAGTTAAGAAAATGTATGCCAAACACAGAAACCCTATTATTAAGCACACGTTCATAACAATTTTTGGCAAAACGGTTACCAGTAAACCTTGAACTCCTGGAACTCTTATAGAGGCATGGCAGCTGTAGACTCATTACTTACTTCTTTTATTTTTTGAGCCAAACGATGATTTGCACTTATTATCGGATCGGGACTATAGTTTTAGAATCATTTGGATACAATGGCGCATGTAGGCATGCAGCTTCTATTTACCCAGAAAGCTTGCACTTAAAAAGTGGTTGGTTAAAGTTCAGAATAGTTTCAGATATGAAAAGCCTGCAAATGTTTCTCCGAATACTACAAAAAATATTTTTTTAAGTCCTCAAAAACATAAAAATTTTAATAGAAAAACAATTACAAAACCGTAGTTAACCTCTTCGTAAGAAATAAAAA
The DNA here is from genome assembly GCA_005959815.1 of Sarcophaga bullata. Taxonomy (NCBI): domain Eukaryota; kingdom Metazoa; phylum Arthropoda; class Insecta; order Diptera; family Sarcophagidae; genus Sarcophaga; species Sarcophaga bullata. Next base: position 379,629 of record QOCX01000090.1, read on the forward strand.
GAAAGCGCGCAATATTTCGTGCAGTCGTTTCTAATACTGAGATAATGCGATAAAGAATTCACCTCTGACAGATGTCAAGGCAGTCAACTGTAACCACTTCGCTCCTATTCTCGCGGTAGTCTGTTATCAATGACTGTTATGACAGATGTCAACTGCAAGTTCCCTGCTGACAAGAGCAGTTATGCTCTTTTTCTCTTCGTCAAAAATACAGAGAATCATGCAGTATGTCATGGGGAATGTTATAGAAGTAAAGACTGCTTCGATTTGATATATTTGCGATCATTTTCGAATATCAAGATAATGAGATAAAGTATGTACCTCTGAGAGATGTCAAAGTCATTAGCTCTCAGAGCCATTTATAGTCGATTCATTCCTATCGTCTAGGCAGTCTGTTCCCTGCTGACAGGAGCAGATATGCTCTTTTTCTCTTAGTCAAAAATGTACAGAATTGTGCAATATTTCTTTGAACATGTTGTAGGAATAAGAATCGCATCGCTCCGTGATATTTGCACCCACTTCTGAATATTAAGATAATGAGATAAAGAACCTCTGACCTCTGAGAGACGTCAAAGTCATCAATATGCCGATAAGAAAGCCGTTTGTAGTCAATTCACGCATTTTCTCGCTACAGTCTGTTGTCATTGACTGTTACGACAGGTGTCAACTTCCGGAAACAGTAATGCTCTTTCAATTAAGAGGTGGAAAATTAGAAATATTATTGAACCACTCTTCCTAACTTTCCACTTCTCAAAATTCAGTGCAATGTAATTTACATACGTTATACAATATACACGAAGTGAGGGCCTTTTTTAAATATGGGAGAGCTGAGGATGGTAGTCACCGTAGTCTAGTAGATAGTGTCTTGGCTTATTAAATGCGTGGTTGTGGTTCAAGCGCCCAACCCAGACATATCGAACAAAACTCTGAAATATTCTGAAAGTAAATAAAACCGCCATGAAAAGTTTCTCAAAAATTTGTCGTTCGTACTTTAAACTGTAGGTCTTGCCCACTGATGTATAAAAATTAGCACACACAACAACAGTTGTGTGAGAAGCATAGGTCGTAAGACTAACTAAAGGGTTGTACGTTAATAAGCGAACACAATAATCACCAGACTATGATGTTTAAATTAAGCTTTAAAGGGCAAAAAAAAGGTCTTCAACACTGCCTTAACGAATGACCACATAAATACCCAAAGTATGCTTCATTTCGTATGAAACTTTAAATGTTTGTCTATGGTGAATACGTATGTAGAAAGGAAGAGGAAAACATATCATGTCTTCAATTAATTTTACCTTTAGACCTGTTTCTTATCTACAAGTAGTTCTCTTTTGCTGTCGTTATTTTATCCTTTTTTTTTGTATTTTGCAATAGAGAAGTCTACACAAATTATAAATCTTATCTATTCTATGAATCCAGTGCTATAGTGTAAAAACAAAAAAAAAAATACTCTTAATTAGCGAATTATTAACCAGTTATGGGGTCCGAGGGGTCTGTTACAAATCATATGAGAATTTAATAGAAATTATTTATAATTAGAAATGGTACACGTATTAATAGAACTTTCAGGAAATGATGCTAAAATAATTAAAGTATACTTTTAGCGTAATTACTCTATGTTAAGAGAATGGCACAAAGGGGATGTTCTTCTGGGGGATGTATACTTCTGATTTGATTTAAAAAACAAAAAATTCTTTACAAAAAAGTTTACAAAAAAATTAAAAGTAAAAGAAACACCCCTTATTGCTTTACCCTATTAGTTAGAGAGAGAATTTTTGTTTTAATATCTTATAGAATATTATTTCTGATTTAAAAAAAAATTAAGCAGAATTTCTTGTACAAATCTAAAAATTATTCACCACAATAAATTACAAACACATACACTTTTAGCCACATTTTCATTATAGCCATGATATGCAGGTGGGATATCGGGAATGTTGCTGTTGATTTTGCAATCGTTGTTGGTGGTATTATTGTTAATATTATTGTTGCTGTTATTATTTTCATTGTTGTTGTTGTTGTTAATATGATTATTATTATTATTATTATTATTGTTGTTGTTGGTGTTGCTGTTATTATTATTATTATTGTTATTTGCATGACCACAACGTATATAAATAAAACCCTCATTACTACGCGTTGAAGCGGATTTCGTATGATGATGACGATTTGTATTGTTATGATGACGTTTTAAAGGAAATTTAAACATAATGATTCAATTCAATTTTTTCTTTGATTGTCTTTTTTTTTTTAAATTATTTTCGGTTATTGTCTTAAACTATTTACAACATTTAAATCATATTCATACACATATACACACTGAAATATTGAAAATGTTAAAAAAACAATCCAACTAAAAAAAAAGAAAATTTATTTTAAAATTCAATAAAAAAGAAAGGGAAAAAAAAAATAAAGAAAACATGATTTATTTAAAAATCTATAAAAGAAAATGAAGAATTTTACTTTTTTAAGAAGTACAACAAGCAAAATACAAACAAAAAAAATATAAGATTAACCCTTTAGGAAGCATTAAGGGATGGTGAACACTTTCGAGATATGATTTCAACTCAAATTTAATACTAAAAGAACTTCAGATAAAGAGAAGAAGAAGGTTAATTGTTATGTGTAGGATAGAAAAACTAGATAAATTGTAAAGTTGTACACTCAAGCATATCAGATTCGAATACAACAGAAAATATAAAAAATGTTCATCATGGCTGTATCGAATTTCAAAATAAATAACACGCTTAATTTCATCCCTAGCCACATAGAATACGGTAATATCAATACAAACATTACAAAAAGGCCAGGTAGCGCCAAGTTTTAGGGAATATATTACTCAATAAACAGAATTCCTTACCACTGCACTCAATGCAACAACATCAAACGCCAACCGCGCGCGATGTACCACCTCTTACAGAAATCAAGTAAGCAGGTTAACACGAAGGATCTTTCGCCTGCTCTGCCATGCACCCGGGCTGATCTTGGGACCCCCACGCAGAGACCAGGACGTCCTGCTATCACCCAGTTACCTATAGCTTAGCCAGCTCACGCGCAATCTAGCAAAGATTCAGCCAGCCTATGATACCTTCCAGCCGTTCCGCATCACGTCTAGCCACTGCCTTCCTACAACACCCTAGCACACGCGCCACGAGCTTGCTTCTTCTTGTATATTCAGTAGACAGTATACCCAAGACCGAAAGCCTCAAACTACACTATACTTCCCGCTAATTACTTCCCCCTAATCACCACGAACAAGAAAACTAGACCTCTCAAGAACATCTCCTATCCACCCCGAATGTTACCGAGCACGAAGACATACTGTCATCAATTTTCTAACTGTCACTCTCGGCTGTCCGAAAAATTCAGATCATACTGCAGTGAACCCACGAGCGCTCCTACTGTCTCAAGACTACAGCTGCCAAGCTTCTATTCTTGGCTAACAATGACTCAATATGCTTTACGAACTTAATCTTCTTATTCTGATTCATCGATGATGCTTTACTTCGCTTCTCTGTCCTTCTATTCTATCAAGTTCTAGACACTCGATAGCAGTTGTCATCTAAGGCGCTGTGCACACGCACATACACACAACCCTGTGACAATGTTTTTTGATGTCTGCTTGCATTGAGTGCAGTGGTCAACGTGAATTGTTTATTGAGTAAGATCATTCCTACAAAGCCTTGGCCGCATACCTGGCCTTTTTGTAATCGTTTGTATTCGATACTTTAACCCCGTACTTCAACTGTGCTAGGGATGACCATTAAGCGATGTCTATTCTATTCTTGCAAATCTCGATACACCATCTGATCATTCTTTTATCATTCATCCTGTCTGTCGATTCGAACTCCTGATATGGCTTGAGTCTGTACAACCTTCTACAATTTATCTTAGTTTCTCTATCCTACACAATAACATTACCTTCTTCTTCTCTTTATCTGAGTGCTTAGTTTAAACTTCTGAGTTGAACATCATATCTCGTAACTCGTTCACCATCCCTTACATGCTTCTCACAACGGGTTACCACTCTTAACTGTTTTTGCTTGGATGTGCTTTTGTAACTCTAAAGAAACGCTCAAAGCAATTTTTTATCTCTTCTTTCTACTACATTTTCTAATAATAACACGTTTCCTCTCGCACCTTCCTTTTTTCTCTTCCCTTTTCTTTACACTGTGACTCTCTAAAATACATCACTTTTCCCTTCTCTTTCTCTCAGTCTGGCATTCGTTTCTTTTCAACCACTTCTTCACATACCTCCTCAGTGTCGTAATGATTTCATGAAACCGTACTTACAACTGTCTGCTACAATGAGCGTGTCGAGCCACACACACCGACAAACCTCACCCACTTCTCAAAAAAAAAAGACAATCAAAGAAAAACATTGAATCTGACATCATTACGCGTTCTAATCTTCCTTCTAAAACGTCATCATAAAATACCACAACTCGTCATCATCAATACGAAATCCGCTTCAACGCGTAGTAATGAGGGGTTCTTATATATACGTTGTGGTCATCGCATAACAAATAATCATAACAATAAACAGCCACACCAACACCAGCACATACATACATCGCATCACTAATAACTAACACCTCCACTATCTCAACGACACAACAACCCATCCACCACAACCTACCAGCCACCCATAAATATTCACACAACTCAACTCACCACACAACGACTGCACAAATCCACACCAGCAAGGCTAGTTCCGACAGCCTACCCACCTGCACTTATCATCCGCGGATATTAGAGTCCCGCAACCCGCGCCGCCTAAAAACGCTGCTATGTTCCCCTGTAATCCTTACTCTCGCCGCGGTCGCGACCACCCTTTCTTACGATTCACCTAAGAAACCTTCATGCTCACTCAATTTTTTTGTAAACGCAGAAATAATATCTCATACAGCATATTCAAAACAAAAGTTCTTCTCTCTAACTATCAGGCGCGCCGGGTAAAGCAATAAGGGGTGTCCCTTCTTTTACTTTTCATTTTTCTGTAAACTCTTTTGTAAAGAATTCCTTGTTCTTTTCAAATCAAAATCAGAAGTAATCCAGCATCCCCAGACAGACACATCCCCCTTGTCATTCTCTTAAATAAACGTAACTTACCTAGAACGTATAACCTTCTAACTCTATTTTCCCACGCACCTCACAACCTTTCCCTGACACGTTCATAATACGTGCTACCATTTTCTAATACACCCAACCTACACTCCTCCTCCTACCCGTTTACCACACCTTCTCATGTCCCCCCACAGTGCGCCCCCCCCCCCTTGCTCGCACGCCCGCAGCCGCCCCCCCCCCGCCCGCCCACCCACCGCGCCCGGCCCCGGGGCCAGCGCCCGACCGCAGCCACCCTTTTACCCCCGCCGCCGCCGGGCCCACCGCCGGGCGACCCGCCCCACCCCGCAAAAACAAAAAAAACAAAAAAAACAAAAAAAAAAACAAAAAAAAAAAAAAAAAAAAAAAAAAACAAAAAAAAAAAAAAAAAAAACAAAAAAAAACAAGGCACGCGGCGGCCGCGCCCCCCCCGCCCCGGGCGCCCGGCGCGCGCGCGGGGGGCCGGGCAGCCCGCCCACACCGCTGCGGACCCTCGAACCCCATAACCTGGTTACACTAATGTCGCAGGATCTACAGGTTTTTTTTTTTGTTTTTACCACTATAGCCACTGGATTCCATAGCAATAACTCAGATCTTATAATTTGTAGTAGACCTTCTCTATTGCAAAATACCAAAAAAAAGACGATAAACATGAACGACAGCCAACAAAGAGAACACTTGTACAGTACAGAAACAGATCTAAAGGTAAACATTCTATTGAAGACATGACTATGTTGTTCCTCTTTTCCTTCTCTCTACCAGTACTGTATTCACAATAAGACAACAACATTTAAAAGCTTCATACGAATGAAGCATACTTCTGGGTATTTCATGTGGTCTCTTCGTTAGGCCAGTGGTTGAAGACATTTTTTTTGCGCCCTTAAAAGCTTAATTTTAACACATAGTCTGTGATTATTGTGTTCGTTCATTAACGCTACAACCTTTAGTTAGTCTTACGACCTACCGCTTCTCACACAACCTGTTGTTGTGTGGTGCTAATCTTTTATACCATCAGGGCAACGACCAGTTAAAGTACCGGAACGACAAATTTTTGCAGAAACTTGTTCATGGGCGGTTCTTATTTACTTTCAGAATATTTCAGCAGTTTTGTTCCGATTTGTCTGGTTGGGCTCGCTTGAACCACAACCCAACGCATTTCAATAGAGCCAAGACACTATCTACTAGACTCACGGGTGACTACCATCCCTCCCAGCTCTCCCATATTTAAAAAAGGCCCTCCCACTTCGTGTTATTGTATACACCGATGTAACACAGTTACATTGCACTGAATTTGAGAAGTGGAAAGTTACGGAAGGATGGTTCAATAATATTTCTAATTTTCCCACCTCTTAATTGAAGAGCATTACTGTTTCGGAAGTTGCACACCTCATCCGTAAACAGTAAAGCAAACAGACTGCGTAGCGAGAAAATTGCCGTGCAATTCGACTACAAACGGCTTCATCTTATCCGGATAATTGAATGACTTTGACTCTCTCAAGATCAGAGGTTCTTTATCTCTTATCTTATATTCAAGTTGGGTGAAAATATCCACCGGAGCGACTGCGCATTCCCTTCGATGCCTCAACAATGCTCGACATCTAATTCTGCACCCTTTTTGACTAACGAGAAAACGAGCATATCTCCTCTGCCACAGGGCAACAGCCCTGTACGACGAGAGGGAGGTGGGAAGAGGTGGGCGCCACCCCCGCCCCCCCCGCCCCTTCCCCCCCCGGGGGCTCCCCCCCCCCCAAAACAACAAACAACAAAACAATAGAAAAACCAAAACAAAAAAAAAACAAAAAAAAAAGGAAAAAAAAAAAAAAAAAGAAAAAAAAGGGAACATATAAAGACAAAACTCTGAGAAGACATTTATCTCTCAGAGGTAATAAAACATATTAGAAAAAAATAACAAATATATAAATCTATATACAATTCTATAAACATATATACCCATGACAATATAATGATAGTATGAGTATATTTTGCCGAGGAGAACTAGAATCTCCACAAAAAAAAACCACGAGGAAGAGAGCAAAGAAAAAAAAAGAATAGACAAACACTATTATATATACATATATAAATCAATAACCACACGTATAAGGAGGAGAAGTATAAAGAAAACAAAAAAAAAAGAACTAAATTCGTTTGATATATTTGCGATCATTTGAATATAAAAGATAATGAGATAAAGTATGACCTCTGAGAGATGTCAAAGTCATTAGCTCTCAGGAGCCATTTATAGTCGATTCATTCCTATCGTCTAGGCAGTCTGTTCCCTGCTGACAGGAGCAGATATGCTCTTTTTCTCTTAGTCAAAAATGTACAGAATTGTGCAATATTTCTTTGAACATGTTGTAGGAATAAGAATCGCATCGCTCCGTGATATTTGCACCCACTTCTGAATATTAAGATAATGAGATAAAGAACCTCTGACCCTCTGAGAGACGTCAAAGTCATCAATATGCCGATGAAGAAAGCCGTTTGTAGTCAATTCACGCATTTTCTCGCTACAGTCCTGTTGTCATTGACTGTTACGACAGGTGTCAACTTCCGGAAACAGTAATGCTCTTTCAATTAAGAGGGGAAAATTAGAAATATTATTGAACCACTCTTCCTAACTTTCCACTTCTCAAATTCAGTGCAATGTAATTACATACGTTATACAATATACACGAAGTGGAGGGCCTTTTTTAAATATGGGAGAGCGGAGGATGGTAGTCACCAGTCAAGTAGATAGTGTCTTGGCTTATTAAATGCGTGGTTGTGGTTCAAGCGCCCAACCCAGACATATCGAACAAAACTCTGAAATATTCTGAAGTAAATAAAACCGCCATGAAAAGTTTCTCAAAAATTTGTCGTTCGTACTTTAAACTGTAGGTCTTGCCACTGATGTATAAAAATTAGCACACACAACAACAGTTGTGTGAGAAGCTAGGTCGTAAGACTAACTAAAGGTTGTAGTTAATAAGCGAAACAATAATCACCAGACTATGATGTTTAAATTAAGCTTTAAAGGGCAAAAAAAAAATGTCTTCAACACTGCCTTAACGAATGACCACATAAATACCCAAAGTATGCTTCATTTCGTATGAAACTTTAAATGTTTGTCTATGGTGAATACGTATGTGAAAGGAAGAGGAAAACATATCATGTCTTCAATTAATTTTACCTTAGACCTGTTTCTTATCTACAAGTAGTTCTCTTTTGCTGTCGTTATTTTATCCTTTTTTTTTGTATTTTGCAATAGAGAAGTCTACACAAATTATAAATCTTATCTATTCTATGAATCCAGTGCTATAGTGTAAAAACAAAAAAAAAAATACTCTTAATTAGCGAATTATTAACCAGTTATGGGTCGAGGGGTCTGTTACAAATCATATGAGAATTTAATAGAAATTATTTATATTAGAAATGTACACGTATTAATAGACATTCAGGAAATGATGCAAATAATTAAAGTATATAGACTTTGAACTAGTAACTCTAGCATCATGGTTGCATACCATTTTCAACCAAATTAAGATTCATAGATATACCACAGATGAAGACCCATGATCTATGCATTTTTTTATTAAAAAATTTACTGATGGTAGGGAACACTTTGTTTGATTTTCAGATCATTCTTTAAATAATTTTAACAGACGAAATCGAAATATATTAGCGGGGTTAAGTTAAGCGGCCATAATAAATCAAAATTCCAAATTTTTATTGCATCACCCTAATGAATTGACATTTGAGTGATTTTTAATGTTTTTTAATTCTATTTTAAAATACCTTAGAGGGTTAAAAATTTATACTTTTTTTTATTTTGATTTTTTGCTTCTTGTACTTCAAATTTAAGATTTTTTTTTTGCCGGAAAATTAAAAGAAAAATATATACAAACATAAAATACACACTATGCAAACACACACACATACAACATAAATTAATTTCTGAAAATATATTGTATGAGTAAACCAAGCAATACTGGCTATAAAAATATTGGGCAAAAGGCCAATAATATTTTAAAAAAAACTTTTTTTGTTTTAGGGAATAAAATAAATGACACAAATTAAAATTAATATTAAAAAGAAAAAAACAAAGGGAATTTTAATAGATTATTACAGAATCACAATATTTTAAGTTTGAAATTAATTTTATTTACAATAAATTTTAAACATTTCTTAATAATTTTTATCTTTATTTTTTTTAGACTTTTTTAGTCAATTTCACACATTCTTTTGCTAACAAACAAAACAATTGTCACAAAAAGCAAAACATTGTCAACACTTGTAAACACTTAAACACAGCCGCGAGAGATAGAGAGAGAGATAGAGTGAGAGTGACAGAGTAGGAAAACAAATAAAATGTTTAAATTGGTCACTTTATTACTAATGTTGTATGTTTTTTGCAGCTTTTGGCGTTTAAACTTATAAACGCTTTTAACTTATAACGATAAACCAAGTTGTTTAATGCGTTAACTTTTAAATTACAATGTTTATTGAATACTTTATTTATTTTTTAATTATTCTTTAAGACAAACTATATGTTAAACACAATATTTAAAAAAGAAAAAGAAAACGGCAAATAAAAATAGCTCTTCTATGAAAAAAAAAAACAGCAGTGTTTAGCTGTTGTAGCGATATAGGAGACTAATGGCGTTGAACAATTTTGTGGCAGCTAAAAGCCACCACCACCACAGCCACCACCAAAAAAAAAACAAATTCACACACTAAAAAAAGAAAAAAAATAAATAAAAACAACAATAACGCACACGATCAGTTAAGAGAAAGAGGCAAACAAAAACAAAAATGCGTGAAATAAAAACAAATTTGATCACAACTAAATGCAAAGAAAACTAGCAACAACGATCAAAACATTATCACACGACTAAATGTAACAACAGCAAAAACAACAACTACAACAACAACAACAACAATGAAACAAATAAATTCTATTTTAAAAGAGAATATAAAAAATAAAAGCACCACCAAACAAAAAGAGAAAATCAAAATACACACACAGCAAGCAAGCGATTGTGTTAAGAGTGTATGAGAGAGAGAAAATTGTGGTTTGTTTTGATTTTTCTTAGCTACAGTTGGCAATGCGTGCACAGTTTATATAAATTAAGTTGAAACATTTCTTTTTTCTCTCTTTTTTTTTGTTTCTTTTGTTATATTTCTGTCAAAAGGCAATAATAATTATCTGCATTTAATTTTAATTAATACTATTAACTTTATTTAGTAAATTTATAAGTGTTTTCTCTCTTATTTTTCTTCTTAATTTCTTTGTAAGTAAGAAGTGTCGGTATTTTATCAAACAATCTTAATAAAATGAAAGTGTTTTTCTTAAAAAAAAAGAAGTGTTACAGCTGTAGCCCTTTAATTTAATTGACTTTTATTTTAATTAAATTATAACAGCATTAATTATAATAAAAAAAACTATCTAATCAAGTAGGGTAACAGAGATAATTTAATAAAGAAAAATAAACAATAAGCGTGTGGTCCAAGGCAATAAAATGTCTAAGAGCACAGACAGTTTATTAACCCCAGGGGACCAAAGGAAAGTAACAACAAAAATATATGAGGGAATCTCCTAAATATATGCAATATAGCTTTAAAATCTGAAACAAGCCAAAGAAAAGAATAAAAAGAGAACACATATGTATGTTAAAGGGAATTATATGTACAGAGAGAGAGCGAGAGAGAGAGAGAATGTCTAGTAGAAAAAAACGCATAAAATAAGAGCCTATAAGTGTGCTTAAGTTTTTAATTAATTATGCCAAGAAAGGAACTCTGAGGTTTATAGACTTCTATGATATCTACGCAAAACTTGATGGGTGTATAAAAAATCCTAGCCTTTCTAAACATTTATTCTAGGATTACTTACTATAACAACCATTTATGTCTATTACACTATCGAATTTCGCCTGCAAACACTGCCTGATAGCGGACCATACATCTCATGTAATAGGATAACAATCGTGTTTGCAAACTTGTCCTCATGAATATCAAAAATGTTTGACATCTGGCCTGATAGCGCAATTGCAAAACCCGCTTTGTTATTAGGAAGAATGTATTTGCAGAGGAAGTTCGATCGTGTAATAGATTCTTAACTATAAGTTCTCAAAGTAACTTATTGCCATGAATAAGCTTTTAAAGTCTGTCCTTTGGACCCAACGTTAAACTCACTATTTATGTGATGGAGTTTTCGACAATTTCGTGCACTACATCCCATCGGTCATGAAAGCAAAAAAATCATTTGATATTTGAAATCTGACTTACAAAAACTAAGTCGCCATAGTATAGTAGGTAGTGTGTGTTGGTTTAATAGACATGATGCCACGGTTCAAACCCCAGATTCACGACAATTTCAGCAGAACGAAATAAGAAAAAATATTTGCTCGGAGACTTTCTTTCAGCAGATTTCAGATAAAAATTCTAAGAGTAAATAAAATTACCATGCAAATTTTCCCAAAAATCTGTAGTCCGAAGTCGACTTCAAGCTATAAGTCCCCTCATGTATAAGATTTAACACACACATCATAGTGGTGTGAGAAGCTAGATCGTAATCCTGACGGAAGGGTTGTAATAACCAATTATGTATGTATGTATTGCAGTGATTGGAAGCTAGAACGATTTTAACTTTACCGTACATACATACAAGTGTATAAAGTAAGGCTAGGCACACAATCAATCTTTTTCAAATTCGTATAGCATTAATGGGTTTCCAAGGCAACAACAAAGATGCCAAACTATAGTGAAAAAATGTTATTGGAATTATTATAGGCCATTAATGGTCTTAACTTTCTGGTCACAGCAACTAGTCTAACTTCTTTGAATACATCAGGTTTGGAAGCTAATATTTTTTATATATCAAACGATTTATTAAGAATCAAAACTGCAGCATTTATAACCAATAATACGGGTATTAAATTTGAGAAAATTCTAAAGGAAGTTCAAATGTTTATGGTTTATTTATTGTCTGAAAGTATACTTTAAATTTAACATGCATTTTTGTAAGCCTAAAAGGTATGCTGTATTTTTTTTATTATTTTTTAAAAATAAATAAGAATAATTTAATGCTTCAGAAAATAAAGTTTTAAGATGAATGACATGAAAATTTATTTAAAATTTATTAGAATATTTAAATTTAAAAAAAAAGCTAGGCGAGTTCAAGTAATGATGGTAAAAGTAAAAGCCTTCGAGTTTAGCCATCTTTCCTACAATTTGAATTAACAACTTAAAAAGTAATAAAACAAGAGACAGAATAAAACCAAAAAGAAAATTCCATTCCACACCTAATTAGCAAAATTAAAATCAAATAGAAGGCAAATGACCAAAAGAAAAGAAAAAATTCAACTAAAAATATCATCATCCATCCAACCATACATTCATTCACGTCTAAAGCAGCAGCAGCACACTTGTCTACAAAACCATTGAAATTGTTGCTTTAAATGAATATTTTTAGACAAAATTTTTCTAAATTTCTCTTGTTCTTGTCTAAAAACCAAAATGAAGAAAAACACACACAAATTAACCACAAACACCATAAGCGAAAACTTTAAAAATGAAAAGTGAAAGAAAATTGTAAATTTTCCAAAGAAAAAAAAAAAAAAGAAGACCGATCTATGGGGATTTAAAGAGGCGTTGTATAGAGTGTCAAGTATACGAGTGGTGGTTAGTCTTTCTTAAACCATAAGTGGGCTAAAGAAAATATTTGAAATGTAAATATTTGAAAAATGCTTAGAAATTGAATTTTGATTTATGGGGGACACATTATAATGATGAACCAATCAGTTAAGCAAGATATTGGAATTCTTTTGTGGTCTTTTGCGTTATTAAAAATTAGCCATTTAGACTCACTTCTAAATAAATACAAACAAATATATTTTATGTGTGTAACAATTTGATATGTATAGAGATTTCATGTATTAGATCGTATGTATTAGCATTTGCCAATAATTTTCTTATGATATAGCGATGTTTGGACTACAACCGATTCATTAGGAACGAGTTAGCAGCCATGAAATATATACCGATATGGGTATCAAACTTTAAGTTAGACTGTAACGAAATGGAAATTAATATAAAACTAATATTTTTATGAAAAATCTTATAAAAAAAAATGAAGAAAAATCTTAAATTCTTATTGAACTGATAAATAGCCAAAGAAAAGTTGATTAA
>QOCX01000090.1:398417-434325 GCA_005959815.1 Sarcophaga bullata
TTACACGAACATTATCATACTAATAAAGAAATCTACTGCTGCCCTATCTATTCCAGCAAGAAGGTAACTGGAAGAAAATGGAGTCTACGTTGCTATATCGTCTAGTTCTGCTACACAACTATTGCCCGCAATCTAATTTTGAACTTAGCACCTTAAAGTTTAGAAAGTAAGAAAATAGTGAAGATATGAACATACTTTAGCAGACATGTCTGCAGTTGGAAAATAGGCCAATATTGAATTTCAAACCGCCGCTCTCATAAACTATAATCCGAAATTAAGATTTGTATTGAATAGTACACCAGTTTCTTAAAGATAACAACGTTGAAGTCATTATGTCAATGTAATAACGCTTTTCAGACCTGGGGTATGAATCGTGGACTACGGCGTCTCCCCAGACGAGACATCTCGATCAATTCTCGATCAAAATATTTCTTCTTCTCTAAAACTAAATAAGAATTGCCATGGAAAGCTCCCATAAAAAAAACTTTCGGCGTTGACTTGTAGGTAACATCACTTACAGATAAAATTAACACACACAACATGGGTAGCGTGAGAAGCTAGGTCGTAATCTTGGCTGAAGCGTTGTAATGACTAATTATATGCGTATGTATCTAATAAGGCTTTTCACGACAAAGATTTTTTTTAAAATATTAATACGTGTGAATGTACACAACAACCTTGATTTGAGTATAGTAATTAATTTAAATAATTAAACGTTTCATTTAAATGTTGGTATAATTTAAAATCTTAAATTATACGGTACCTCTCAAAAAACAGTAGCAGTTTTTTAAATAAAATTTACGTTAAAACAAATGATTTTTTTGTTAAAAATAACATTAAAGCCAGCAAATTGTAGAAAACGCGTGTAGCTTTCCAAAAACTAGAAACAACAAAAATAATTTGTTGTTGTTTTTTTTTTTTAACGAAAAAGTAACAAAAACGTGCCAAATAAATTGCGCGTTTTTTTTTTTTTTTTTTTTTTTTTTTTTTTTTTTAAAGAAGGGAGATTATTTTTAAGCATTTCACGAAAATTTACAATTCAATTCAATTTGAAATGCCAGAATTTTTTTTAGACTTTGAAATTTTTAATTTTAATTTTTTCAATATGTTTAGGAATTCCACTCGTATTTCGTCTTCAGATGTATGCTACGTACGTACACATTGGCTTTCACACGCGAGTATATAGAAAATTTTGTCATATTTTTCATGAAATCAACATACATACATAAGTGTCACATGATTTTTTGATACGAATATTTCATAGAGAATTTTAATAAATTTAAGAGAAATGAAATAAAATGCAAACACTTAAATGTCTACTTTATGTTCATAAATTATTACGATTTTGTTTAAACAAAATACACCTGATGATTGAATTTATTTCTTATTTTTTTCGCAAAATTTTTATAATTTAATGATTCATTTGAAAAGATTTAGCGGCTAGCAAATCGTTAATTAAAATAAACAAAGCAACAATATAAGATATACAGCGAGCGTCAAAAGAAACTGTACGCTAAGGATGAAATTCCACCAAACTTAACTTTTACCACTTAAGGAAAGTGCCCGAAAAAATTTGATAATATTTCGAAATTTTTTTGTAATTTTTTTGCTTCAATTTTAAAATTTGGCAATGAAACAATTTCAAAATCAAAATAACGGTAATTTATTAATATATATTTTTTAACGTTAAGTTTTTTTTTTGACGCTCACTGTATTTAAGCAATAATGATTATAAAAAAACACACGTAATTCCAGTTAAAAATCAATAAAAAAAATAACCTTTCGAAACAACTGGTTTTATAAAAATCACCTCAATTTACTGTGAAACATGCCAATACATAGATATTTAAACCAACTTTCAATCATTTGGCACAAAAAATTTTTAATATAAGCAATTGAAGATTGCAACCGATTTATTAGGAATGATAGGATTAAGCAGACATCGCATAGTCTAGTAGGTAATGGGTACGTAACGTAGTGCGTAAAATATCAAAATATGAGAAAAAAATATAGCCTTCATGACTTCCACTCAAGAAACTTCTGGCAAAAACTCTGAGAGTAAATAAAATTGCCATATAAAATTTTTCAAGAATCTGTCGTTCAAAGTCGACTACAAACTGTAAGTCCTACCACTCATGTTTAAAATTAACACACACATTTAAGTGGTGTGTGAAAACTAGGTCGTAATTCTGACTAAAGGGTAGTAAAGACCAATTATTTGTGTATGTGTATGTATTATTAAAAATATAATTACGAGTTATAATCGAATTATTATGGGCTGAGTAACTAGCACCATATGTTGGGGATATGCGTAACATACCAGATTATAGATGCAAAATTATTACGAATTTATAATAGAAATAAAATTTGATTTCTTGCCAGGAGTACAATTTTTATTTACAAAGAAAACGAAGAAAGAAAAGAGAGTAAATAAAATTGCCATGAAGAATCTGTCGTTCAAGTCGATTATAAACTGTAAGTTCCACCACTCATGTATGCAATTAATACACACAACATGGGTAGTATGAGAAGCTAGGTTGTAATCCTGACTAAAGGGTTGTAATGAACAAAGTATCCTAGAAATTTCATGGTACATAGTATTTGATCATAACCCAGGTGTTTCATTTTGAAATTTATTTACATTGCACGGGTTTCAAGCGTGTGTTCTGGTGATCATATGTTCTCCTGACAGATCTACACTAAAGCTTATGGACTTATACGTTCTCCATTTTCAATACAAGCATACAAAATAGAACATCTGTTTCAATTTTTTAGAGTTCTAGTTTAGACTTCAACCGACTTGTTAAGTATGTCGTAGTCTAGCACTTAGTGCGTTAACTTATTAGACGTAAGGCCACGGTTCAAACCCCAGGTCAGACATATCCAACAAAACTAATATAGACTTCCTCTCAGAAGATTTCTGGCAAAACCTCTGAGAGTAAATAAAAATGCCAGGAAATGTTTTTTTTAGAAATCGACCGCTTGGAAACGACTTTAAACTGTAGGTCCCGGCACCCATGCATAAAATTACACATACAGCATAAATGATGTGAGAAATTAGGTTATAATCCAGACTAAAGGGTTGTAATAATCAATTATGTATGTGTATACGTATGTATTAAGTATTGATATACAATATCGTTTTTAAAATTAAAAAGAAACATATTTTGCCGTGCATATTAATTCCAAGTCTGTAGTTTTTTGTAGTTTTATCAACGTAAATACGTATTTATCTTTAAGATAATAAGTTTTAGGGGTCTTCTGCTTAAATAACTTTAATTATCATAATGTTAACATTAAAATTAACACACTTTCGGCTTGCTTGCTTGTCTTGACTTGTCTTGTTGTGTTTACTTTTCTATGATGTTTCCTGCCTTTTTGAAAAAATATTATTTCTTCAGAGTGTTTTATATGCCATAAACAAGATTGTTTGTTTTTATTTCTTTTGTTGTTTTTCAATGTAATTTATGCAAAATTCACACACAATCCAAAATTGGCAACAGACACCACCGTCTAAACTTGTCTAAATGCAACCTGTCATAACTTTTTGAAACAGTTTAAACGATATTATAAAGGCTTACAAGCCAACAAAAAAAAAACTCTCTAACAACAAACAAGTTTTTCAAAAAATTTTAGAAATTTTTCATATTTTTTTTTGGTGTAAAAGTTTCATTTTTCATGTTAAAATTTATAGTTCACAGCAAATTACCTTGTACTGAATTTAATTACAAACAAACAGAAGTTTTAAAACGTTTTTCTTCTTTTCTATTTCGTGTAACAAAAAAAAAAGAAACTTTAAATGTTAGAAAATCTAATGGTCTGTAATACAAAATGCTATTCCAGTTAAGCCTAAATGCTTCTTTTGGTCAAATATTGATTTTTTTTTGTTTTTCATCATTAAAACGTAGAACTTTTTACATAAAACAACCATGAAAAATGCGTTTTTTTTTTTGTTTGTTTGTTTTGTTTCTCGTGTAGTTGAATTGATTTTTGTTATGTTGTTGTTATTGTCATTCTGTTATTCTCGATGTTGTCATTTGTTTTAAGGCTAAAAGAATTTCGTTGTTCTCTAATATGGTGTGAATAATGTATGGCGAGTTTTCTATGGTTTCAATTAAAAGCTTGAAATACATACATACATACATACGCATATACATAGTTTTGTAAAATGTTAAATATCGCTGTGAAAAATAGTAGTATTTCTAAATTAATACCTATTAAAGGTTATGCAAAAAGAAGAAAAAAAAACACAAACAGAAAGAAAAAAAATATTAGAAAGTATTAGGTAAACTGTTTGTGTTTCTTTTTTAAAACAAAACCAAAAACAAAAATTTTACCATAAAGATTTTGAAATGATTACATAAAACTATTAATCTTAATAACATAAACAGGAAATGACTTTAGAAAAAAAAATACCTTAAGGTTATTATGAAAGAAAATCAAATAGAATTTTATTTTAAACCTAAAACTATAATTTATTTTGCCTCTAGCAAAGCTAACCATGCATTTGATCTTAATGTTAAGTTAACCTATCAATTTCTTTATTTATATATAACGGTTAATTCTTTTACAAGTTCAGTGCTTAGGGATGGCAATATTTCACAACCGACAGTTTGTTTTTTGTTTAGATTTCTGTCGATATATTATTAGGGATAGAAAGTTATCAAAATTATGATTCTGTTCCCGAAAGTTATCGTGCAAAATAATTGTGTACTTCCACACCATCGAAGTTGCCGTCTACTAGTACTTTGTATGCTGGCTTATAAAACGCGAGACTGTAGTGCAAACCACAGTTTAGACATCTCGAACAACACGTAATACGAACAACTATTTCTTCGGTGACCTCTCTTAGCAGTCTTTTTGCAAAAACTCTTTAAGTTAATTAAATTGTATTGAAAAGTTTCTCAAAAGTTCTGTCATTCGGAGTCAACTTTAAACTGAAGGTCCCGCCAAGCATGGATGTAATTAACACATACAATATGGGTGGTATGAGTAGCTGCATCGTAATCCTGACTTAAAGTTTGTAACGATCAATTAACTAACTACTTAAGCCTAGAATATCTATCATCTTCTCCAGGCTATTTATTCATGTGCGATTTCCTTAAGTTAAGAGGTCTCTTAGACTACAATCTGAATATAGTGGGAGCAAGTCAAATTTTTTCCTGTCCAGACATAGTTAAAAAAGTAAATTTCTCTGTCGAATTCACTCAATTTTTAAACATGTGGGGTACAATTTTTAGGAAGTGGAATACATATTCCAATTCTATGCCCCAACTTTGTATATTTAAGTGCATACTTCCGCTACCCTTTTCTGTTAAACAACTAGTAGTGCTCTATAGCAGAGCCTCAAAATTATTCCAGATATCCTTCTATCGGCGTTTGAAAGATTATCCTTTGAACTATCATTTGCATATAGTTAGGCAGATGTACTATGATCTAGGCTCTGGTATGTTTTAACATAAAAGTTCAATTTTTTAAAAACTATTTTGCTTAGGTTCTGAAATTATGTGGAATATTCCTTTAGCAGTAGTACAGAGAAGGAACTCTGTTGTATAAGACATGTTGGGATATGTTTTCATGGACCCAATGCCCTTTAAATATGTACAAAGATGTATAATTATAAATCGTTGCCTCGTTAAACCGTTAATAGAGGTTTATTTATAGCAAAATTTCCCCTGTTATAGACTTATCTGTTAAAACGTAAAGTGGCACTTTACCTAGACATTTTAAAATAATTCCAATATTTTCATTTAATTTGTAAAATACGAGAATATTTGTAAAACCTCTATGTACTCAATTTTGCACCTCCATAAGCTAATCGTTGTCATATAACTTATACTGGCATTAAAAAATTTCAAACAAAAACCCGTCGTTAACAGTGTAAGCCAACCTTTACTTTAAAATTTCATTTTTTTTTTTTCAATTATTTTTTAAAATTTTTTGGAACGTTTAAGGTTTATCTTTTAAAATATTATGACCAACATTTAGAACGTTAAATATTTTAAAATTTATTTTTAAATTCTTTACTCTTGTTCTTTTGTTTCAATTTATTTTAACGATCATTTGCAATCGACCTTTACATATCCGTGTTACTTTTTTTTCTGTTCAAAACGTGCGTTGCATTTTTAATTTGTTTCGTTACAACTTTTTGTTATTAAAACGTTCAAAGTGTATATAACAACAACAACAACAACAATAACAACAACAACAATATAAAAAATAACAATTAATTTACATAAAACGGCCATAGGTCAGTGACATTTAATTAAAAACAATAATAATGACGATAATGATGATAATGATGATGACGTCGATTTAAATTCTTTTTCAAACGTGGATTGTTTTTATACAAAATTACATCAAGTATTACTTTTAATATAAAATTTTATTTATATTTCTAGTATAATATTTTGTTAAGAAATATTTTCAGGAAATTCCTTGAAATTCTTAAAAATTATGGCACCACAATCAATTAAAGCCAATTGACATTTTTTTCTTTTTGCTAACGTTTCGGTTAGTGTGTCATACGTATGTATGTATATTACATGTTGTTGTTTTATGAAGATTAATGTTTTTTTTTTCTTTATACATAAAAATTATACTCCTGGCAAGAAATCAAATTTTATTTCTATTATAAATTCATAATAATTTTGCATCTACAATCTGGTATGTTACACACTATCCCCAGCATATGATGCTAGTTACACAGCCCATAATAATTCGATTATAATTCGTAATTATATTTTTAATAATACATACACATACACAAATAATTGGTCTTTACAACCCTTTAGTCAGGAGTACGACCTAGTTTCTACACACCACTTATGTTGTGTATATTAATTTTAAAGATGAGTTGCGGAAGCTACAGTTTAAAGTCGACTCCGCACAACAGATTTTTGAGGATTTTTCAGGGTCTTTGCCAAAAATCAGCTAAGAAGATGCTGCCGAAGAAATATTTTTACATATTTCGTTTCGTTGGGGTTTGAACCGTGGTTTCACTTCGAATGAGCCAACACACTACTTACAGCTACGCGATTTTTTCATCATATTTTTTTTTCTAATACAGAAAAAGGAAAAATGCGCTGCATGCAGCTGCATAAATTTGACTCCGGAGACTGTGCCATTACTTGAAAACCAGTAGTGGATTGGTTGATCGTCTTTGATCTGAAAATTTTGATGTTTATGATGCCACGATAAAAAGCCTAAAATTATGGAGAGCGTATACAAAATATCTAAAAAGGACGATCCATAAGCATAAGTCGTGAATAGCACCTTCATCGTCAAACGGTTTCAAAAACATTTGACGATGGTTGAATAAACAAAGAAGAAGCTCAACGTTTAAATATCTCATGAATCGTACTGTAAGATTCTCTGCAAAAACGTAACGAAATCGGGTCATTTTCCTAAAGCAAAAGTAAAGATTTCCAAAATAAATACAAATGCCTTCACAATAAATAATTTCCAATGCCTTTGTTGTATATTTGACGTTTACTACACTACCGAGATGTTCGATTGATTTGGAAAAAGAATCTCAATTTCAGTACGCGTTCATTCCTTACAATAGTCCTGTACTGCGGACTTTTTTAGATTGATATTGCAGAGCTGGTATTTTTATATGAATTTCGTCAAATTGCATATGTGTTGGTAATAGTTTTTTTAACACATCAAAATTGTACCATCAAACTTCATTGTATAGTTGTTGTGATGAAGAACAGAACATAAATTTATACAATGCCGGTGGTGAAAATCAAACATATTTTGATATTTTTCACCTCGACTACATACATGTGTAAGAGTATTAATTTAACAACACAATAATAAAAAAGGGCGAGCATCCAGCACTATAGAGAATTGTGCCGTTAATGTTAATGTCATGTTATCCATAATAATGCACTGAGTAGCTGTTTTGATGTTGTTTGCTGTGTTCTGTCTCTTTCTTGCTACTTAATTTTGTTTCGAATGTTTCAGTTCTACTACCTACTACTACTACTAATAGGAATAACCGTTGACTAAACAATAAAGTTGGATCGTATTTTTGTAAACTAATGCTGTGGTCTTTTGTTCCCATTAAGTACTACAGGATATAATACAAAAATTATCTGTCGTCCTCATTTTAAAGTATTTTATTGTAGAAATTTAATTTAAAATTTATTTTAAAAACTAGGTTTTTCTATTTTTTTAAATGAAACTTTTTAGAAAAAAAATCGCAAAAAATAACTACGTTTGTGGCTTTACATATGTAATCGCAAAAGTTAAATTCGAATATAAATTAAGACAATAATTTACTTTTTTTACAGTTTACCAGAAGAGAGCCATTAATAAAATGTCAATTAAGTAATGTGTGAATTGACATCTACAAACGACAACAACAACAACTAAATACACAATGAATTTTTTAAATTGCCTTTAACAAATATTTTACTTTTTATAGCGTTTTTTTTTTAACTTTCTCCGAAACAAAAAATATTTCTTTTCTTTTCATATTGTATGTACATACGTTTATATAAACAAAAAATGTAATATGAATGCGAAAGTATACAATAAGACGGACACACAGACAGATATAGATAGACGTATAAGCATGTTAAAGATTGGATCATCATTACAGTGTTGTTAACATTATCTTAACATTGGATGTGGTCAGTTTAAGTATGCATAAAACCACACGAATAAAATTACGACTGCTTAAGATAATAAAATATTTATTTCGTCTGTCTTGCCAATGTTGTTGTTGTCTGCCGTTAAAATAAATTGATTTTTAATTATGTTTTCATACATACATACACACAATATATGAATTTGTAAACAAAAAAAAAAACAAATTATGTTTATCATGTTCACGATAACAGGTATTGACAGTTTATGATTTGAGTTAAAAGCTTATAATAGATGGCGGTAAAAGCACCTGATCCTTTAAAGTACAACTGATTAAGCTACATACTCATAAATTTTCTGACGAAATGGCCCATGAATAGAATTCATTTGAAAACAACTGGAAATGAGCACTCCAAACCGTAATCGATAACAGGATAATCGATAACCGATAACCGTAATCGATAACAGGAAAAGAAAAAGGCGCATGAATGTGAAACTAGCTACGCTAATAGAATATCATAAAACCCATCAATGCACAAAAGTTTAGAGAAAAAAAAAACCGTTATCGAAATGTATCTTACAACAGCATTATAAACTTTATTGAAACTGTAACTGTAACTGCAACAACGTTTACACAATTTTGAAGGAAAGGAAAATATTTTGATACTTCGAAGTGGTTATGCATTGTTCCATGAATAGACTTGTGAAACAGATGTGGAATAGGAAAAATCGTACATTTGGGATTTGATAAAATTGAGTTTATCCGATGGTTCCGGATGTAAGCTAGCCATACCATTCTCATAGGCATACTCCATAACAGAAACAGCAATCTGAAGAGAGCACTCTCTTAGTCTGCTCAATGGCGGATAAAGTGAACCTTTTGCTAAATCTTCGTCAGTACACATACCAGCTAGACATTCAGCAGCTAATAGAAACACTTCGTCTGGTATGGTCAACATACCGGCACTTACAACACCTAAAGCAACACCGGGAAATATGTATGAATCATTACACAGGCCGGGATGTAATTTTTTACTCTTATACGCAACCGGTTCAAAGGGAGAACCTGCTGCATAGATACATTTACCGTTAGTGTATTTATATGCCTGTTCAGCAGTACATTCGGCTTTGCAAGTGGGATTTGATAAGGCGAAAATGATGGGTATTTCATTAAACTCAGCCATCATTCGTAGAATTTTTGGCTTAAAGGCACCGCCTTTAGTTGAAACACCAATTAGAACACTGGGACGTATAATACGTACAACTTCGTCCAAGTTGTCGACCGGTTTATGGTCTTGTGCAAGTGCTAATTTATATTCGTTTAAGCCGCCAGAGGGACGATTTAATACAACAAGACCTTTGCTATCGAACAGCCAAATACATTTCTTTGCTTCAATCTCCTCTAGTCCGTATTTCATTAAAGCAATCAAATATAAATGGGCAGTACCCAATGCGGCTTCACCAGCGCCGAAAAATAAAACTCTGTCCTCGTCAAATTTAGTGCCTCTGACTTTAAGTGAAGCTATTAAGCCAGCGAGTACCGCTGCAGCAGTACCCTGAATATCATTGACAAAAGCGCAATAGTCATTACGATATTTGGTTAGTAAACGGAAAGCATTGTTATTGCCGAAATCTTCAAATTGTATCAAACAGTTCTGGCCGCAACGACGCACAACAGCACACATAAATTCGTCAATAAATTCATCGTAAGCATTACTAGTGGCACGTTGCTCACGTATGCCTATATAAAGCGGATCCTTAAGTAACAACTCAGTGTTCGTGCCAACATCCAAAGTAATTGGCAAACATTGGCTAGGTTTAAAGCCAGCCAAGACGACATACAATGTTAATTTAGCCACAGAGATACCCATGCTATGAGCACCTAAGTCGCCAAAACCTAAAGTTCGTTCGCCATCTGTAACCACTATAGCACGCACATCAGTTTCGGGCCAGTTCTTGAGAACATCATAGACATGGCCCTTATCCTTAATAGTTATGAATAGACCTCTAGGTCTTTGGAAAATCAAACTGTAGTTAAGACAAGCCAAGCCCACAGTGGGTGTAGATACCAATGGCAATATTCGTGCTACATCTGAGAGTATGACTTGATAATAAAGACGTTCATTATGTTCGGCCAAATTGCTCAAGTACATGTATTTGTCCAAATCGTTTTCCAAGCGATCCAGCAGTATCTTGCAATGTGCGATTTGTTCTTCAGCGGTTCTGACGACAGCCGGTAATAATCCATGAATACCCAGTAATTGTCGTTCTGCCAAATTGAAGGCAAGGCCTTTGTTAAATTTTTTATGGTGTAATCTTTCCAGACCATGTACATCACCGGGAACTTCATTGTCACCACTTGCGGTCATACCCATGCGGTCCCGTTGTGCCTTACTTAAAAGACAATCGTACGCATTTATTTTTGGAATTTCCATTTTACTTTTTAAATTTTTTTTCTTTTTTTTAATAATTAACAAAGAATTTTTTTATACAAAATATTTTATACAAATTAAACGATAGGAATTTATTTATTTTTATTTTTATTTTGTTTTCATTCTTTTCTTAACCTCTCAGACTACTGTAATAGAATATTTTGTTTGTATTGTGGCAAGTCGAGTTAAGGAACTCGCACGCCCTCTTGTGCTGAGTTCTGGCAAACTATTTGGTGTAATTTCCGTTTAAGAAGTATTTGAAAGTCAATCGGTTTTTTAGATAATTAATACTGAGATATGCGCTATTAATAAAGCATTGAAAATGTATGGAGACTTTCTCTGATCTTTCATTAGCTTGGCAATGATGAGGTCAGAAGATTTTTTATCATAAGACTAGGTCCAAACAGACTTAGAATAAACTAGCCTGGAACCATCACTTTAAATGAAAATAGGTGGTTAGCATGCACCGCAAACCTGAGTAAACTTTTGAGGTCTTGGAAGCGATAGAGAATGTTGTCTCAGGCATTGATAGAAATCCTTATTACCCGTGCTCTTTATCGAGAAGTCTTAGACATTGTTAGTACACGGACAAGGAACTATATTATGGATGTTAAGTACTTTATAGTAAACAATTATTTGGGATTTGTTAGGGAAGAGTCACAAGAAATTTGTAGTACGATGCGCTTTATTCGGCAACTCATCCATTTTGGATTCTAAGAAAACTCTTTAAACAACTTTAACTTTCTAAAGTCTAGTGGCCTTGCTCGAAAATTTTTGTGAATTTTCACTGTAAATTTCAATAGACTTTCCTTTGTGCACTTTGTCTAACGTTTCTCAATTTATTCTCCCTCGAAAAGTATTTGGCGTGAAATGTCTTTCCGCCGATTCATTTATCTAGACTTTGAAACAAGTATTAGGCACTCCAGCAAAGAAGTACTTTTTTAATGAGTTTTGAAATTTAGCTCTTTGTTATTTTTAGGGCCATTATTATTATGTAAGAGGACAATAAGGTAGAAGTGAGCGCTAAGCTATAGGGAAGATCATCCTACCGGTAACTTTTAAAGTTAATTTTATGTCTGAACTTCCATATTATCCATTATTTTCAATATGGCAACTTCAAATATAAACAAAAACACAATAAAAAAAGAAACTCGTTGCTGTCACTGCGTTTTAAAAAAACTTGTTTAATTTGGCAAATATTATCGGCGTTGTCACGTCACTGCCATATATTTTGAAAGTTTTAACTTTATTTTTTATCTGTAGGCTGTAATAAGGAAAAGAAGTTAAAAGTGACTTTAAAGTTCACTTTAAATAAAGTTAACTTTAACTAAAACCAACTTTAACGGCAAGTTATAATAATGGTCCTTAAACTTATAAATCTAAAATCGACAACAATCCATGTTAAGAATTTTGAAAAATTGAATTTTTCATTTTCATGCAGTCTGTAAAGGCATGTCATATTAGGACAGTCACTGCAAATGGCTGCAAATTTTAATAGATTTAAAAAGATTTACAATGGAATTCACATTTCTCTTTTGATTTTTAAATTCAGATTTTAATTCGTTTTAGTTTTTTTTTTTTTTTTTTTTTTGTATAAAATCACAAGAATTGAACTCAATTAATGCGAATGTCATGTGTAAAAGGGGAACATAAAAACATCTATTGTGTATTACAAATTGATATTGAAATTAATTGGATTTAATTTAAATGTTTTTTGTACAATAAATAAAAGCAAAAAAAAAGTGTTGAATTCACTAGGTTTCATACTTATCCACTTCTACTGCATAAATAGTATAGAGAGAGAAAGAGAGGGGTTCCTGACCATTAACAGACATATGTATTGTTAAATAAAGGAGATACATACCTAAAAAGAGAAAAAAAAAAGAAAAAAACAATCATTATTATTATATTCAATTATTGATAAATGAAATCTTAAAATACTTAAACAATTAATTGATGTTGTAAAGAAATCTTTCGAAAGTAAACAAAAAAAAACCTTAACCTTAGGAAATCATGAATTTTTTTTTTTTAAATTTTTTCATAAATACTATGAAATGCATGGCAATTCACGTTTAAGACCATGTTCAAAAGGGCTAAAGTGGCAACACCTGCATTTGATTACCCAATAAATTAATTGAACGCTTGTTTTTCTTCAGGCCTTTAATATTTAATGATCGGTAGTTATAGTTAAAGTGCTTTGTAAATCATACAGAAAAACCAATAATAAGTCATTAGGTTTGAGTGTGAAAAAAAATGTTGAAAATATTTCTAAAGAAAACCCCTACAGGGTTTATGGCCGAAGGTCTAATGTGCCTTAGAGTTTTAACAAAAAAATCTGTACAATTTTAGATGATTTTTATTTAGCTTTAATCCCATTTGTATACTTGAAGAAGATTAAACTGCAGTTTGAAGCAGACCATCTGAAATTTTGAAGATACTTAAGATCTTATTNNNAAAGAATTGTAAAGTACGAAAGACCCCAGTGTACGATTATCGTAATCCCGATCGATGATACTAGTTTCCTGCTTCGCTAGATATACTTCTGTAATTCCTTTAAAAATTTTAGGTTTTTACAGCTAAGCAGGTTTTTTTTTTGACTACTACAGCAGATTCTGGGATAATAGGGTTGCCAATTGTGCGAACAATTTTTATTAATTTAGATTATTGTCTAAGGTGTGCTGGTGATAAACCTTGCTAAGTGAGTTTTAATATTTTGCAGAATGTTATCCTCTATGATGGATTATTAAGGCACACAAAACTGTAACGATATATTGCTTGTCTTCAGTTGTAATCGAAAGCTTGACTAACCTAGGAACCCTTGTCAGTCTTATTTTCAATTTTAATCAGAATAATACATATGTTTACGTGTTATTAAGTGTAAAGGTATGCAAACTAACTTATTCTACACTTTGCTAGTCAATGCAGTTAACTATCATACATAATAACATACATAATTGGCCATTACACCCCTTCAGTCAGGATTACGGCCTAGCTTCTTACACAACTTATGTTGTGTGTTGTTAATTTTAATACATGAGTGGCGGGACTACAGTTTAAGTCGGACTCCGAACGACAGATTTTTGAGAAACTTTTAATGGCAATTTTTATTACTCTCAGAGTTTTTGCCAGAAATCTGCTGAGAGGAAGCCGTCGAGGAAATATTTTTTTTTTCATATTTCGTTTTTGATGTCGACCGGTGATTCGAACCCTGGCCTTTCGTCTAATAAGCCAACACACTACTTACTAGACTACGGCGACTTCAGGTACAAAAAACTGTAACGATAAATTGCTCGTCTTCAGTTGTAATTGAAAGCTTAGCTTTGTTGTGAAGCACGCTAACCTAGGAACCCTCATCATTCTTATTTTCAATTTTAATCAGAATAATACACATGTTTACGTGTTACCTAAATGTAAAGGTACGCAAACTAAACTTATTCTACACTTTGCTAGTCACTGCAGTTACCTAGCGTGCCTTAATTCTGAAAAAAATTCTGAAGCTTAAATTGCAGCGAGATTAAATGCAAAAATTTCATTGAATCTTTGTTTTAACTGAGATTTAAAATTCTTGGTGGGAAAAGTAGGGTCTCATCAGGGGAAAATAAAAGTGAAGATACCAACAATCGTTGCTAAGTAACCGTCTGAAAAGAAGGTAAGGGTACATAAGAGATTATGTAGATTGATCATCACTTGACACCACGAGCAGACGAATAGTGCATCATTTCCATCTTGTCTATTTTAGACATCCAAAAGATATATTACAAGGACCTCTATAAATAGAGGCCTGCCTCAATTTCTTTTTATTTAATCATTTAAACAAGTTGTTAAAACAGAATCTGTCTATCTAAGCAAAATATTATTAACACCGCATAATTTTTTGGAATTTTAATAGCAATGGTAGTAATTACACACCTAAACATAATACTTTGGTGTTAATTTTATTAAGAAAAAAAAATTCCTTGCTTATCTTGATTTAAAACGCGCATAGCATTGTTGCATAAATTACGTTAGAAAGACACACCCTGTTTTTTGTTTATAAACATTATTTACATAAATGACTTCCTAAGATTAAAAAAAAAAAATTAAAAAAAAAATTTTTTTTTGTTTTTTTGTCTCAGTACCAACACCTGCCATCAACAAGTACCCGTCGAAGGTCAACAATGAGGTTTTTGATACCAAAAAAAAAACACAAAAACGTCATTTTAATTAAAATTTTCGTTTCTGAATGCAAGTCAAACCAAGTCAGACAATTGAATGAAAACAAATAAAAAAATAGGAAATAAAATATCATTTTGAAAAACATTATTTATAGTCTAGGGTATATGCTTAGATTAAATGAATTTGAAAATTATTATCAGATTGAAATATTTTACAATTAAATTGCTTTCGAATTGAATTTTAATGCGACATGCATGTCCCCCACACACGTGTGTACAAAACTGATCAAAACTATGAACTTTATCTGCCGCATTTACAAATAAAATCTTTATGGTCGGTACACAGATGGTCACAAAATTAGCAGCCATCATTAGTAAACGATGAATTGGGGAAAACGTGTTCATCGTTAAATTCTACACAGCGCAAGTTTGTTCTTTTTTTCATTTACGACTGTAAGATATGGAAGGACCAGAGTTTGAAGGTGGCTGTACACTTGAGTGATGATAATCCACAAAATGTTCTTTGATTCGCCAGTTAAAGGTACTAAACTGGCAATCTGATCGACATTTTACAAGGGTTAAGTGCCGAGTTTGTTCATTACAGAATAGAACATGAGTCCATTAATTTAAGCTTGAGTCAGAAAAAATATTCAAAGCACTAGAATGGTTAGGGAAATTGTATCCAAAGAAGACGACATCGTATGTACATATTAATTCCTATGATAACAGGGTAAACAAAGAGACATTATTGCCTGTGGTAAGATGTCAACTTTATTTCGATCCAATTCGTTTCTGCCAATACAGAAATTGTTCATTACAACATTTCAGTCAAGACCACTTATGTTGTGTGTGTGTTAATTTTATACGTGAGTAGAGGAACCTAAAGTGTAAAGTCGACATAGAGCTTTTCATGGCAATTTCATTTTACACTCAAAGTTTTTTGCCAGTAATCTGCTGGCAAAGAAAGCCATCGAAGAAATATTTTTTTATATTTCGTTTTGTTGGATATGTCTGACGTTTTGGGCTTTGGATCGTGGTCTTGCGTGTGCTAAGATGACGCTGTGCCTACTAGACTTCAATTCTAATTCTATTACGAATTCCACTCGGCTACTTCTAGATCCATTTGATAGCCATTATAGTTGTATCATCATTTGATCTATTCAGTATGTGATCTATTTTCTTTTGGTTTATTCAATTCGAATGGACATTTCTCTTGATTTTTGCCACGTATCTCTGTTTGACATGCCATTAGGCCAGAATATTTTAGTAATCTTCGGCATTAATTCGTTTATTTTTATAAAAGCCTGTAACGTGCACCCATTTTTAAATGAATGCACACATCTACTCTACAACACTACTGCGTTAGTTAAAAACGGCGGAAAGATTTGCCAACTGTAAGCAACTTATCATAGCTCTTGAATGTAGTTGTGAGATGGTGTATGTTTAACAAACGTTTATTAAGAACTCTTATTCACAAACACCAAATTAGTTATTAAGCATTTTGGACTTGAATTTGATAATACAAATATAAATTCCTAACCCTTGACGCTACAAAAGGAATATTTCTGCAACAAAATAATCGCATTCATAAATTATTGTAGTTAAACTAGAATTTAAGAATTTCAAAACGGATAACTAACAACAAAAATTATATCCACAGTGGAAGATGAAAATTAAAAATTATTTTAATTTAATTCGCTGCTAATCAGTAACAAAAATGTAAAAATTAAAATAAAAAAATAGGAAACAACATAGGAAATATTTCGAAAATTGAACAGGGAGTGATAAAATACTTTTAATAGTTGATTATCTTGGTTGTTGTTGTAAAAAAAAATTGATATTATTGGAACACATCTATTACAGTTAAATGTTACAAGTCCACAGTAAAGGTTTAAAGTAGAGATCAACATATTTTTAGCCTATAAGAGACTTATGAACAGCTTATTAAGTACATATTATTTCTTGAATAGCTTTTTAAAGGTATATATCGATGCAAAGTGCAATATATATCGATGCGAAATGAAGTAAATCGTTAAGAGCTATGTTTACATCGACTAATGCTTACGATTTTCCTATAAAACAAAAATGTTATGCGAATTAAAATTCTACGAACAGAATCTGAATCGAAATATTGAAAATTCCAAGCCATTTGCATGTACAGTATCATATGAATTTTCATATTCGTGTTTGATCGATAAGTTTATTTATGCCATTCGTATAATTCGTTTTATTCAAATAATAATCTCATCTTGTTTTAATTCATGTGATTAATTATACAAACAAATAAGGTTAACAACGCTAAATAATAATATGATTAACGAAACCCGAGTTTTTTTTTGTTGTTGTTTTGAATATAAAAAGAGCCTTAGAAGATCACGAATATTAATAACGGTTTAGCTACCATATCGTAATGTTGAAAAGAGCATCGCTAAAATTGTTACTAATTCTCAAGGCGTGCAACATATTTGTAAGTCTACCTAACAAATCATTTTGTGGGGAACCATTCGAATCAATTTTTCTAATTTCAGGCATTCTACAAGTACAGCTTTGCAATACGGGATGAAGAAATCTTTATACCCTGCAATACACCGGATGTCTATTTTATGGATAGATTTTTAAATTATTCTGATCTTAAGTTTGAATTTTTGCCTGATAGTAATGTACTTGTACAGGGCACAGCATTTTGGATAAAGGACCTTGGCAATGAACACAAGGGAGAGGTATTTACAAATACTTTACAAATAAAAATTTTAATTTCTACCATCGTCTTTATATAAAATTTAGAATAAACTTTCGATACACATATTCAAAAAAGATCGCGATAAATGGTCACCGACCGTATACAATATTGAACGAGCAGATGTCTGTTCAAGTCTTTTTAAGTCTACCGAAATATGGTATCCATACTTTAAAGATGTTTCTGAAGAAAATCGAAAATGTCCATTTTTTGTTGGTGTAAGTAATTGCATGGTTTCTAGAAATTCATTTATAAAAAAAGCCAAAAAATGTTTTGATTTTAATAAATTTCAGCAAGAATTATTCTTCAATCGAACTGCACAATTGGATTTAACTGTTCCTGTTGCGAATTTTGCTGGATAATACATGTGCCACATAGTTGTATACTTCAAAAGTCTAGATGAATACTTTTGTACGAATATGTTTGGTGAATTTTATAGAAGTTAGTCGAACTAAAAAATGTACCGAAGGGGAGAGTTATTATGTAATTCGATTCGTATCTTACGATGTCAAGCATTGTGTTTCGAAAATAATAGTAAACCCCTCGTCCAAAAATATTCTTTCTATATTTCATGGTACATAGTAGAATATGTGCCATCAAAACAAAAGAACATAATCAAACAAAATCCATTTAAATTAATGCGTATACCCAATAAAGCATAATCAAAAATTATTAACATTTTGTAACCTGAGGGCAACAGTCAACCTAACCATAAAAAAACAATGACTTTTAACTTTTAAATACAAAATTTTCAAAGATCAACACGATAATGATGACAAATGCGAATAGAAAAATGTATTCATATGACATAATATATGTATGTATGGATGGTAGAGATATATTGGAACATTCTTCGTTTTTCAAAATAACCGTTAAACAGAATTGATATCGATATACATACGTGCATAGTCAAAGAATCTGTGGTTTGTTCTATATATTATTTTATTCTAAGGGTAGGTGACATACATACATACATACATACATACATACAATTACATACATACATACATTACATATATACATACGATACATACATACATACATACATACATACATGCATTAATACATACATACATACATACATACATACATTCATTCATACATACATACACTACATACATACATACATAAATACATACATACATACATACATACATACCATACGATACATACAATACATACGTAATACTACATACAACATGATACGTACGTATACATACTACTGTTACGTACTATACCTATCATACGCATACAGTACATAACATTACAGTTACAGTTACATACATACAGTTTATGTTGACATGTGTTAAGGAAGGAGGAGTATAGAGAAATAAAATTCAATGACCTCTCATTGTGGTTTATTCTTAAGACATAATTTTTGTTTTTTTTTTTGTTTTTGCTAAATCAAACATATCAGCATATCAGCATATCAGCATATGTATGTTTGTACATACATTGAAATTTAATCTGTCATGATGAAAAAAATTTCTTTAATTTTTTTTTTTATTCACAAATTTATGTTGTGTGTCAATTGATGCCTCACGAAGCAACATTATTTTAATGTGATGCTAGCCAGGGAGTGTTGGGTTCTTTAATTTAACAACAACAACAACAAAAAACATGAATTTTTATTTATTAAGGAAATCATTTGGGAGTTTATTTTTATCGCTTTCAAAAACAAAAATTCTTTTTATTCAAAACAGAATTTATAACAAGGGTCTCATAAAGGTGTGTTCAAATGAATTAAAATTGATTAATTGGGATTTCAGTTCACATTGAATTTTTATTAAACGTTTCTTAAATAATTTTCCTGTAATGCAGATTAGCAAAAGAAGAAGGAAAATAAGAAGGAAAAAGATTTAAATATTCTTATTTTTTTTTATTAAAATCGTTTACAATTTGTCATGTGTTTGCTGTATTCAGTTTATTGCGAACGGTCCAGCCAGAGATGTTAAAAATGAAATTCCTAGATGGTGTCTCCTCTTCCTCTGACATATGTCTTCTTATTACAAATTTCTAGTTAAACTGTGGCTAAAGGAAACCCATATGATAGAGGTTTTCTAAAATTCTGCTATTTCACGGAGAACTAGATACTATTCATGAACAAGCTTATCATGCTCTTACACTACATCGGTATATTCCCCCAAAATATTCTCTTAGTGAGCATCCATTTGTAGACAGCTACTGCAGTGATCAAGGAGTCTATAATGTTGGATCTCTAAGTTTTCAATATAACAACCAGTCATTACAAACCTTAAGTTAGAATTATGACCTAGCCTCCCACACCACTTATGTTGTATGTGTTAATTTGATTCATAAATAGCGGGACCTTCAGCTTAAAGTCAACACCGAACGACTGATTTTTGAGAAACTTTTCATGGCAATTGCATTTACTCTCAGGGTATTTATCAGAAATCTGCTAAAAGGTAATCTTCGAAGAAATATTTAAACATAATTCGTTGGAGATGCCAGACTTGGGGTTTGAACTGTGGCTTCATATCGAATAGACCAACACTCTAACTACTAGACTACGGCGACTACATCTAAGTCTTCAAGTCTTCAATATACTCATCAAAACTAATTCTGGTTTAACATTCTAGTCTCTGCTAGTCTCAGAAACCATTTAGATCGCCATAGGACACTATAATCAATTAACACCGAGCAATAAGGGTATCAAGCCATAGGTGCTTAGATCTACAGTTTGAGAAGCCTAAACGTTGCAAGAGTTACCTATTGCTCTCGGAGAAACTTTGTATGAAAGTATTTTAACATTGTTAAACGTAGCTATTTATAGTTGAAGAGAATATTCTGCCTTTATAAGAGATTTTAACCCGGGATTCACATATGGGATCTTATATTTCCAATATACAACATTAGGTGATTAATTTTCTCCAAAAATATTTACTCCTCCAAGTAATAACTTTCTCGGAACATGTATCCAGATATCAGAGACTATAATGGCCACCTCATCGGTAGTAACGTACCATTTTGAATACATAATTTCTGTGCCGTATCAATTACAAGACATATGGCCATTATTACAACTTGCCGTTAACTAAAGGGATGATTTTAACTGGCAGATAAATCGTTTTTCATTATTATAAGTGGCCAATAAAATAGAAGTAAGAGTTAAGCTAAAGGGAGGAGCATAATACCGGTAACTTTAAATGTTAAGTTTATGCCTGAATTTGCCATATTCTTCATTATTTTCAATATGGCAACTAGTAATATAAACAAAATGAGTTAATACAACAAAAAAAAAAAAAAAAGCCAGTCGTTGCCACTGCGTTTAAAAAAAAACTTGTTTAAGAGGACAGTTTTATTGGCATTGCTTCGACACTGCCATATTTTTGAAAAAGTTAACTTTATTTTAACTGTAAGTTGTAATAGAAAAAAAAAATTAAAGGTGAATTTAAAGTTCACTTTATCTAAAGTTACCTTTTACTAAACCCAACTTTAACGGCAAGTTGTAATAATGGCCCATAGTCTTATTTGTAAGTAGTCTATTCAATTGTCTTCCAACGATTCGCTTGACGATATAGATCGGTTAAAAGTATTGAAAGTATAATTGCTATATAGCATCTGGCCTAGGGTAGTACATTCAGCGCAATAAAATCCTATCTCAACATAACCTAACAAAGGAGACAACTGGCAAAATCTTAAAACCGTCTCTATCTACTATAGTATCGAGCAGTGATGCACATAATGCATTACAGGAAGAATTTGTTCTTAGGTTTACCAAGCCGTGTTCATAGGGCAATATTTTATTTGTTTTTCGTTATCTTTGGTGTTACAAACAGCGGTTTTATTTCAAAATATTTTATAGCCATGGCGATGTACTGCTTTGAGTATTAAACAAATATTTCATTTCGGTTTTATTGTTTATGGAAAATAACCGTGTGGAATTTTTAAAAACATAACGAATTTCAAGGATATTGAAGAGTTATAAGCACAGGAATTTACTTATTTATGGGCATTCCCCCCTTAAAATCTGACTCTTTAAATCTTTGTCATGTGACATTTACGATGGACGCTCCATTGAATTGTAAATCTTTGAATCGTTTATGACTTTAACATTCCATAAGATTCCGTAAACAAACGTTTGTTATTTTATGCACAACAAAATTCAGCCTAATAAGAGGATTTCTTTCTTATATGGAAAGAGAAAATCTAAAATTATTACCTGAGACGATAGTGATCACAATTGAATAGATTGCGGGTAAAATTTTTAAATAAAATTAAAAAAAATTAAAAAAAAAATAAAAAAAAATTTAAAAGTCATTTCGAATTTCATAGTGGGCAAGAAAAAGTGTTTTTACAGAATTTTTTTTTTTTATTATTTTTTTAAAAGAGACCGTTTAAGTAATTGTTATTGTTCACCCAATTTAGTTTAAATTAAACACATGATGAATTGCTGAAAAAAAAAACAAAAAAAAAACAAAAAAAACAAAAAAAAACTTTTTAAATAAATTGTGACAGCAGCATAATAGTTTGTCAAAACAAAAACTCATCAACAAACGCCTCCTCCATCTCAGAAAAAGAAAAAAAATTCGAATAATTGTGTCAAATTATTATAAAAAAAGCAATACAATTAATAACAGAATTTGTGCAAAATCTAAAATAAAGTAGGGAAAGTGTTACGAAGTCTTTTTGGTGGTCATTGTCTAAACAGAAAGCAATTAAAGAAATCTGCTACCGGTTCTACTAGCTGAGAACACAGGTGTCTGTTGCTTTTATTATTAAATTTAATTAGTTTAACTTTGTGGCAATTAAAACGGTATTAGAAACCCTGTACAATCTTAAGATACTAATTCTTTCTAGGAAAAGTGATACTCAGAAAGAGCATTAAACTTTGTATCTGTGTACACCATTGATCATTAGAATTATTTTGTGATTCCTCTAAGAAATAAGACAAATGAAATTAAACGCGAAAGATCGGATGTTGGGTGCAACCTTTCAGTGTTATAGACCAGTGGTTTGTTACTACGGCGCGGGCTGCATATTCAAACATTAGTTTCGGCATCCTCAGTCTAAAAAACATTTCCCTCTCAGTAGTTTCCTTGCAACAACTCTGTGTACAAGTAATTCCCAGGAAAAAAGCATGAAAGTAAAATGATTAGATAGAATATACACTGAGCGTTAAAAGAAACTGCACATTAAAAAAAATATGCATTAATAAATTACCGTTATTTTTATTT
This sequence comes from Sarcophaga bullata, assembly GCA_005959815.1. Lineage (NCBI taxonomy): Eukaryota > Metazoa > Arthropoda > Insecta > Diptera > Sarcophagidae > Sarcophaga > Sarcophaga bullata. Next base: position 421,537 of record QOCX01000090.1, read on the forward strand.
TAAAATTATTTCATTGCCAGTTTTTAAAATTGAAACAAAAAAAAAAATAAAAAAAAATTTCGAAATATTGACAAATTTTTTTCGGGCACTCTCTTTAAGTGGTAAAAGTTGAGTTCGGTATTCGTTAGAATTTTATCTTTAGTATACAGTTACTTTTCATGCTTACTGTAGGTAATGTGAGGATATAAGCCGTGATCGGAATGTTTTAGTGGCAACGGAATATACGGTTGGAAATCAAAGAAACCATTTCAGAATTTGCTGTCCACTCCTCTCATGAATAAAAACTTTCATGCTGCTAACTCAGGAGATTTGAAATAGCATTGAGGAAGCTATTTATTTTATTTCGCCGAAAGATTTGCTCCAATATCTCGCAAACTCAAACCACTAGCAATGCCAAGAATTAACGCAAATTTTTGTTTACGAATTCATTTAAACTTACAATTGTTACAACTGCCCTTAAGTTATGGCCTATTTTCAAAACTCTTTATGAATTCAAAGACGCCCTTAGGCTACTATAGAGATTTCGGTCGGATTTTTATGGTATTTGTTTAGACCACATTTCTAGGTTATGTTTATTTATTTTCGATTTATATTTATGATTTGTTTAGAACACAAATCTTGTATTCCATTTAATGTCACAGTTTCAATTAAGGTTGGCAACTTTTTTTTTCATTTTCATAAAACAAAACGTTGAAAAAAACAACAAATTTTTGAAGGTAAACCACATTTTATGCTGCTATTGCTATTGCCTTTACTGCCTTTGCAATTTGTATGTCATGTTTGTGTTTTTGTTGCTGCTTTTTAAGCTTTTGTCTAGATCGAGAATGAATATTTACAATTCTGTCCATAATACGACAACAGGCAATGAATGCATTTCATGGTAAACGAAAGAGTTGACAAAAAAAAAAAAGAGACACAAAAACAAATACAAAACTGTACTACAACTTGGTATTTGAAGCATTTGCTTGCCAGTTGTTGGTGGTAGAATTGAATTTTCCCTCTATTTTATGTGTTTCTGTTGCTTTTTATTTTCACTGTATTTGAGGCATGAATGGGTTCATTGTAATTATTTTGTTGTTGTTGTTTTACTCTCTTTTAAGCCAAGTTTATATACATAGTTTGTATTATGCCATAAGCCCATGCACATATAACAAAGAAAAAAAAGAATGCCATGAATACGTTTAAATAAATATTGGCTGTTATGAATATGAAATGAAAGAAACTGAGAGAAAAATAAAAACGATTTTTCTTTTTCAATATTTTCTTTTTTTTTTACTCCATTTCTAGGTTTCCAAACAGCTGCACAGAAATTGTTTAAAGTGTTTAAAGAAAAAATATTTTTTTATTTTAGCATAATATTGCGATTGTCTGGCAAGTACTCCCATATCGCATTTCCTTGTGCATAAAAGTTAAGGTGTGTTTCGGGAAAATTTTATTGTCACATAAAATTATTTACAAAACAATTTCACTTTTCATAGATAAATTCCTGCATTTTCTTGCTTGCCACATATTTCAAAAAAAAAAAAAAAAAGTAAAGCAATTGTATTAAAATGAATTTAATTTGGTTAACATACAGTCAAAGAAAAAAGTCTACATACACCGATGTCTTTAAATGTTTTTTCAACAAATTCTTTTGGTATTTTCTCTAATAATTTCTAAGTTATATTTTTATATTCGTTTTTAATTAAACATTCTTAATTGTAAACGCCTTCAACAACGCTATAACAACATTTTCAATCTGATAAAAATCACGGGGAAAAAGTGTTTATATAGCGGTGTATGTAGACTTTTTTCATTGACTGTATTTTTCAATAATTGGCATAAGCGTTCGTTGCAAAGTCCAACTCTGAGTCCAACGTTTAATATTTGTGTATTATAAAGCCCGATAGTCTAGTAGGTAGTGTGTTGGCTTATTAGACGTGAGGGTCAAACACCAGAACAGACATCGAGACGAAGTAGGAAAATATTTTTCTTCGGCGACTGTTTCTCATGCTGAATTCACTCATGGTTTCGGAACAAAATATTTGTTCGAAAACACTTTTAGTTTTTTGAGAGTTTGTTCTGAAACGATTCACCCACTTCGAACAATTGTTCTGGAAAGACAAGGCTACCATATGAAATATTTTGTAAACGACATGTTAGTTCCACTATTAGGCAGCACAGTAGCATATGATTGCAATAAGCTTGTTTTCTCATATTTTTTATTGTGGAGTAAACAAATTGAAATAAAAAAAACTGAATGAAAGAAAATGGATAAAAGCAAAGTGCTTGTTTTAATAGCCATTGAGTTAAACAAAGCTCGTTCTAATGGCAAGATAAACAAGACAATAATATAATGCGGCAGCTCAGTTCAATTTTGCATATAAAATTGAAGTATCTGGCAGCAGTGTTGAATTGTTTCAGAACAAAAATTAAAATTAAACCAATTCAAGCTGAAATTGTTCCGAACAAAATTTACTCTCTTCCTCTCTCTCTCTCTCAAAAAGAGAAACGTCAAACTCCATGTAAAAGAAATTGTTTCAGACCAAAAATTTTGTCCCGAAACCAAGGGTGAATCCAGCTTCAGCAAATTTTTTGGTAAAAACTCTGGCAGTAAGTAAAAATTGCCATGAAAAGTTTCTCAAAAATCTGTCGTTCTGAGTCGACTTTAAACTGTAGGTCCCGCCACTTACAGATCAAATTACCAGACACAACATAGTTATATAGCGGTGTATGTAGACTTTTTTCATTGACTGTATTTTTCAATAATTGGCATAAGCGTTCGTTGCAAAGTCCAACTCTGAGTCCAACGTTTAATATTTGTGTATTATAAAGCCCGATAGTCTAGTAGGTAGTGTGTTGGCTTATTAGACGTGAGGGTCAAACACCAGAACAGACTCGAGACGAAGTAGGAAAATATTTTTCTTCGGCGACTGTTTCTCATGCTGAATTCACTCATGGTTTCGGAACAAAATATTTGTTCGAAAACACTTTTAGTTTTTTGAGAGTTTGTTCTGAAACGATTCACCCACTTCGAACAATTGTTCTGGAAAGACAAGGCTACCATATGAAATATTTTGTAAACGACATGTTAGTTCCACTATTAGGCAGCACAGTAGCATATGATTGCAATAAGCTTGTTTTCTCATATTTTTTATTGTGGAGTAAACAAATTGAAATAAAAAAAACTGAATGAAAGAAAATGGATAAAAGCAAAGTGCTTGTTTTAATAGCCATTGAGTTAAACAAAGCTCGTTCTAATGGCAAGATAAACAAGACAATAATATAATGCGGCAGCTCAGTTCAATTTTGCATATAAAATTGAAGTATCTGGCAGCAGTGTTGAATTGTTTCAGAACAAAAATTAAAATTAAACCAATTCAAGCTGAAATTGTTCCGAACAAAATTTACTCTCTTCCTCTCTCTCTCTCTCAAAAAGAGAAACGTCAAACTCCATGTAAAAGAAATTGTTTCAGACCAAAAATTTTGTCCCGAAACCAAGGGTGATCCAGCTTCAGCAAATTTTTTGGTAAAAACTCTGGCAGTAAGTAAAAATTGCCATGAAAAGTTTCTCAAAAATCTGTCGTTCTGAGTCGACTTTAAACTGTAGGTCCCGCCACTTACAGATCAAATTACCAGACACAACATAAGTGGTGTAGGAAGCTAGGCGGTTGTCCTGACTAAAAAGTGGTAATGACCAATTATGTACAGTAACCGTCAAAAGAAACTGTACTGTACTGGATAAAATGTTAACAATCACCAAACTCAACTTTTAACACTTAAGGAGAGTGCGCGAAAAAATTCGAAAAAATTTCGAAATTTTTTTCACTTTTTTTTTTGGTTTCAATATTAAAAACTGACAATGAAACAATTTTAAAATAACAAGAACGGTAATTTATTTATGTATAGTTTATTTTTAAATGTACAGTTTCTTCTGATGCTCACTGTATGTATGTATGCACATAAGTTTGGTACTTTTAAAAAGAAAACCATTCTAGTACAATATACATATACACAGGGGCGTATTTGTGATCTTTCATGGCACTCAGATATTCGAATAAAAAATCGTTTTATTCTAGTGCTGCATATATCTGTTTGATACTGGAGTATTTTTTTATTTCGATTAAATTAATAATCGATAAAAATTCCAAATGAAGTGTTGCTATGTTAATTTTAAAATATGAATCCAAAGCTTTTATAAAAATAAAAATTTATTTCTTTAGAATAAGGTCTTAGGTCTTATCAGTAAAAGTTGTTTTCTTTTTTTTCTATAGAAATAAAATAAAGGAACACTTATTAGGGCAGGCATTAAATTATTCTTAAAAAATTCTTTTTTTATGAATAAAAATTTTTAATGAATAATTTTTGTTTTTTTTTTTTTTAATAAATTAACCGGAAATTCGACGTATTAATATGTTTTTTTTTTTTAAAACAATCGAAATAAGAAGAAAAAAAAAAAGATTTCCGACACTAATTTGTTAAGAAATAAAAAAAAGAAAAGAGCATCATTAGAACAAATTAATAAAAGAAACCCACCCATTTAATCTTTTGACTAATGGTTGTTTATCTTTTGGGAAACAAACAATTCCACAAGAACAAAAAACCTAAGTAGAAAAGAAAATAGAAACATAATTATGTTCTAACGACAACTACAACAACAGCTCATAAGTTTTTGAAAAAAGAAAATTTTTTTTCTAAAGTTCTTAAAGCAGAACACCTGTACTCGTATTAAATAAGCATTTCAATGGTTCCCAGTGAATAATATTCTACAGAACTATTTAAATTTAGAGGCTTGATGAGTTTTAAGCCTGGATTAAGTAGATATTTATCAAAAGCTTAAGAAAAAAAAAAACAACAAAAACAACAAAAAATGAATGAAATTTAACGTTTTAAAGTGGTTGTTGGTTAATTATTGACTGTGATTTAGAAAAGTTTTTTTTTTCAATGTTGTCAATGGACTTTAAAGAGCAAATGGTTCAACAACAGTGAGCAGCAAAAGAAACTGTACGTTAGAAAAAATATTAATTAATAAATTACCGTTATTTTCATTTTAAAATTATTTTATTTTCAGTTTTTAAGATTGAAACAAAACAAAAAATTACAAAAAAATTTCGAAATTTTATCAAATTTTTTTGGCCACTCTCCTTAAGTGGTAAAAGTTGAGTTTTGGTGATTGTTAGAATTTTATCCATAGTGTATAGTGTCTTTTGAAGCTCACTGTATGTTAGATTTTATATAAATCGAGTGGATATCTAATGTAATAAACCTCTTTTGCTTGTCAAACCTTTCAATTTGGAATCTCAGAAATGGGAAATGCATTTAAGTGGGCGTGGCATTAATAAAATATAGTTTAAGTTTGTAAATAAATATTTCCATAATTTAAACTGCTTTTAATTATTAATAAATTTGTAATATTTACCCCAAAACGTTCAACGAAACTCTGCTGTATGATATGACTGGCACCAACCAAATACCAGTCTTGAGATATGCACAGAAAACTTTCAAAATCAAATCAAATGCCAAATTTGTAAGGCATTGAATTAATTATTTCCATAAATCTACAAAGTATTTTAAGTGAAATATTTTAATACCTATTATGCCAGCTCAACCATGTCACCTATTCAAGTTAAACTATGGCTAAAAATATCAGCCAATCATTATAGAATTAAATAGTAGTTTAAGGCATTATTTACGAAAAGAATTACGTTTAAAATGCCTGCCATAAATTTCTGTAAGTAAAGACAAACGAATTAAAAGCCAATGAAATAAAATGAAAATAAATTCAGTAAACGTTGGCATATGAAAGAGAACAAATGTGAGTGAGTGATTTAATGGTGACTTTGTCTGAAAACTGGCCGGTTAATAACCGAAATGTGTCTGTCCGCAGATTATCTGAGAACAATAACACGAATTTGATGACATTGCACTTCAGTCAATGAGAATCGCAACTAACGGTAACATAATACTTATATAAACGATTTGTTAAAACCGCAACAATCTTTCGATACGAAATGTTTTTAACGACAAAAAAAAAAAAAGAACGAAAAACAGGGCGTCTGGAAAATAATTGAAAACAAGCAACACAAGATACTTTTTGTATATTTTTATGCGCCGCCGCACCCTGTTTGACCAGCCAATAAAACCAGCAACAATAAAAATTATTAAGAACCATATCAAGATTTGAATTTGTATTTGAAATTGTACTCCATCTCCAGCCAGCCAGCAATAATGTGAGTGTGCACACATTTTAATGATGACTGCGGCCACACGTAACAACCAGGGGTTATTGAATCTCTAAATGAAATAAAAACCCTGGTATCTACTTAGTTTTGCATGAGTTGGCATTTGTTTAAAGAACCGTAAGAATTTGTTGATTTTTTTTTTATTACATTCATCGTTAATAAATTACGTACGTATATTGAGAAATATTCGTTAATAATTTACAAAATAAATGTTCGAAAAATGTTTTTAAAAACGGAAATCATGTAACAAATTTACATTACCTCGAAGTGGAAGTCGTAACTCCAAGACAGCCGATCTCAAAACATGGTTGCTTGACCAATTCTCATCTTGAACATTGTCAACGTATGCAAACAGGTTTGAAAACTTTTACTTTCTTAGGGGCGGACTTAAAGCCTTCATTTTATTTTATTAAAGCCCTAACCTAATGCCCAAAAAGGGCAATTTCTTTACATCATTTTATCAAACCAACTACTGGCTATTCGTATTATTTACAACACCAATAAAAATTCCAATTAAACGTCACAGAAATGTTTTAAAATTTTTCATTCAATTCCCCACAAAAATATTTTTTTTTTCGTACAAAAAGAAAAATTCAAACAGTTTTAGGAAAAAAAAAAATTCAAAAAATTATTTAAATTATCAGAAGAAAATTTTAAAAAAAAATTGAAAATGAATTTTTGGCCATTCAAAAGATCTACTACATCATCGACAGATGATCAAACTGAAACTCAAAATGGTAAAAAGATGTGCAATAAAATACAAAAAAATTTTTTTTTTAGAATTTTTCCATTTTCAGTGGAAGTGGTCGTACCGAAGTATACGTACAGTACACCTACCATTGGACAACGGTTTCATAATTTCATACACGATAATATGCCCCGTGATTTCGAGTATAAATTAGACAAAACGAAACCGTATATTGTGGCCAGTTTCATTGCTTGGCCAATGTTTTGGTTGTATCGTGGTTTAGAGTGGAAAAGTCATCGTCACAATTCAAGATTGGGCATGTATATACAAAAGGTAAAGAATTTGCATAAAGAAACACAGACGACTTTTGTAGACGCCAGGATTTATAAATAAGCATGGGGGTTAATACCGCCCATAACTGAACTTATTTGATTTGTTAAACGTACTTAACTTGACAGCCCTCGTTTCCAAATATTTTGTGCAACCGTCAGCAATTATTTCCACGAAACATATCAGCACCTTGAGGAAGCCAATTACATACCGTTGGTCTCATGTAGAAAGGCCCCTTACTCACACTTTTTTCGAAATCGATTTTTTGGTGATTCCACGCAAATTTTGTGTTAAATGCATTGGAATCACAAAAAAATCAATTTCGAAAAAAGTGTGAGTTAGGGCCTTTCTACATGAGACCAACGATACATACACTCATAGAAAAAAGTTTACGTACGACAGTGTATGCAAATTTTTTTTCTATTAATTTCTAGGTTATATTTTTTTGATTTTATCTTGAAACCTCTTTGACTACCTCAAAGAATGGCTACGAAAAGGGTCTACATACGGGTGTGTATGTAAACTTTTTTCCTTGACTGTACATAATTGGTCATTACAACCCTTTAGTCAGGATTAAAACCTAGTTTCTCAGAAAGCTAAATTCAAAATTCTAAAATTAGTAATAAATTGGTCCATCCTCATCGTCATTCTATAAAAGCTTTCCTATAAAAGCTTCACTTGGTAGCAGTTTGTTTCACTACTGGCAGTGTTGTCCATATTTTTCAAGTCTTAGCAGATACTACTCTTCAGAGTAATCGGTCAAGTGAGTTAATACATGGAAGCTTAGGTTATGTTCTTATAGCAGAAATTTCCAGGCTTAAACTATTGCGTGCAATACAAGATCTACTATCAACGATGTAGTTTCGTCCATAAAGTATCAGGAATCAATAAGCGTTTAACGCCAATAAATTCTTCCATAAAACGGAAATACTTCGATCAATTTCAGCAAAAAGCAAAATCGATTCGAAGGGAATAACACGTTTAAAAAGCGTTTCCCTAATAGTGCTTCTAGGGACCTTAAACTTAAACTTAATTTTTTAATTAATTTTATTCTAGATTTTAATTGTTTTCCTTTTTTCTAAACGAATATTTTCAGACTTACTTGCAGGCCAAATTCATGCAATTCGCAATAATTATGGGCGGATTGGCAATGGCTTCTCTAACGGAGGATAGTCGAAATACAGGTGGATCCGGACAAATTGAGCGTTGAAATCTGTCATAATGTTTCAATTTTTTTTTAAAATAAAACACAACAATACGGCATATTTATGCAAGGTGGTCTAAATTATATATACACACACACACAGAAGCAACAAATCTTTGACAAGTTACTCCAACTCATGCAGTTAACGATCAGCTGTGATGTTAAGACTACCTTGTAAAGTAAATATGCTTGGATAGAAAACAAAATTTTCGAAATAAAATCATGTTTTTTTGGAAAAATGAAATACAAGGTGTTATTACTTTACAAGGTGACCTTAATAGATTAGCTGTACGTTATACGAAGAGACTTGTCATAAGTTTGTTGTATACATTTTTCGTTTTCAAAATTTAAATTCAATAAAATACAAACAAAACAACAATTTCGATGTAACTTTTATTGGATTATTAGTGCTTGTATGTACTTTGCCTTTTTGTATGGCAAAGACAATGACATTTAAATGACTATCTCGAGACTTTTGAAGTAGTTTTTTTTTAACGCTTTTTCGTATATTTCGGGTAAAATCTAGGCGATTACTTGACATATGTTTGTCCTTTCCATGTTGCTTGGTTAGGGAATTATCATCCTATAGACACAGTATTTGACCTAACCTCACAAAAAAAGCCTTACGATGTCAAATTGCTTGGCATCAATCGACCGCTAAGATTGATGTCATCAAAACGTGCAGTGTTTGGTTGAAACCAAGCCCAACCAGTTTATAATCTTTAATTACGGATTAAAATATATGGTTACCCATATACCCGGTTCTTTCGGAATAAGTTGCTAAAATAAACGGCCTACGGATGGCCCTCCAGACGACAATGCGAACTAAGCCCTAACTTCAAGACCCATCATAAATAAAAATTTGTTAGAAAAATGTCTTCCTCTAGCACCCAACCAATGAAACAAATTACGTCATAAAACAGGCCCAATTACGGAGAACGTCGTAGAATTGATTATCAGCCACACTTTCTCTAACAAAAACGTTGTGTTGCGATTGTGAGCGCAACAGATTTGACCACATCTGTAATGCTTCTATTCTCTACACATACACAATTAGTTCTTACAACCCTTCAGTCAGGATTACGACCTAGCTTCTCACACCGTTTATGTGTGTATTATACATGAGAGTCTGGACCTACAGTTTAAAATCGATTCCAAACGGCAGGTATTTGAGAAATATTATCACGGAAATTTCTTTTTTTATTCTCAGAGTTTTTGCCAGAAATTGTAGTTGTAGTTGTTATAGAAATAAGGTCACCTTGTATTAATTTAAAAAAAAAAAACAAAGGAAAACTACTTCATACTTCAAGTATGAATTGAAAAATATTTGAAATTTTTCAATCGTCAAATAATTTTTGTTGAAATAGTTCGAAAAAAATTTCCTCCAAATTTTTTCAAAAAAAATAAAAATAAAAAAAATTTCTTTTTGTTTTTGGCTAATAATGTTTTAGAATTGTGGTTTTCAAAATTCTGCATAGTATTTTCAAAATTTTACATGGTCTAATGAAATTTTTGGAATAAACATGACGCTAACAGATATAGCCCGTAACATTTACAATTATTTCGTTGTGAAAAATGTTGAAAAAAGTGAGTACAACCAACAAAGTGATGAGTACAGTCATCAAATATTAATTTAATACAACACTTAGAACAACCCAATTTGGGCGAAGATTTACGTGTGGTCATGCTAAGTTCCGAAAGACAATGGCGTTCAATGTATCCGTATTTAGTTACCGGTTTAGTTGCTTGGCCAACGTATTGGTTGTATCGTGGCTATGAATGGCATAAAGTGAGAGGCGTAGAACCGTTGCCTTTATATATTAGGAAGGTTGTACAAGATTGATACGCACACCCACACACACATAAGAACTGATTTCATTTGATCTGTTTTTTCTTTTTCTTGTAGACTTTCTTCCAGGCTAAAATGTTGGAAGTTGGTGTCCTAATGACGGCTCTGTTCATGCTCTTCAGATCCTCAAGTCAAAGAATGGTAAACAGGCTAGAGGAAGTGGAATACAAAAAGTAAACGAATGTTTCGCCAATTTATGTATAAAAAAAAAAACAAAAAAAAAACGAAAAAAAAAAACGAAAAAACGAAAAAAAAAACGATACAAGTACGACAAAAAAAAGGCGAAAAATTCATTGTAATGAACAGATTTTATCCTAGCCAAAATGATAAAAAAAAAACCAACGAGTAGGCCTCGCCTGATGACGTATCTTCTGTCCATTTTGGGTTTGAAATACAAATAGAATACACGTGGAATATGTAACAGAAATAAATTTCATTAACAAAAAAAATATACAATTAATTATACAAACATAATATTTTAATTATATATTATAATGCATGCAACTATGTATACAAACATAATTATATAATTGTAATATTATTGATAATAATAATTGATTATTTATTCTCTGGATATATTTTATTCGGAATTAAGAATTTATCAAAGTCATCACATTCAGAAGAATGATAGATGTCAACCGTATCATTCTAGGATCTACTATACCTGACCTAGAACTCGCCTTGCCGGAAAAGCTTGATTAATAATTTTGAAACCTATACGGTTTGAAGATTATTTTTCTTTTCCAACGAATTTGGCAAACCTGTCCCTGCCTTTTAGTAGCATTTAAAAGCGTTCGTAGGTTAGCTAACAATACCAGTCCAGTTAAGTTTATTTTGAATCCCGGAAAAATGTGTTCTTTTCTCTTTAATCTTAAAATTTGTCTTCAATAATAAGTTCGACTAGTGCTTCTCAATAAAGTCGCCGTTTTCTAGTCGGCTTATTAGACGTAAGGTCAAGGTTCAAACTCCAGGTCAAAACGAAAATATGTAAAAAAAAAAATATTCGCCGACTTCCTCAGCAGATTTCTGGCAAAAACTCTTGAGATTAATTAAAATTGCCATGAAAAATTTCTCAAAAATCTGTCATTCGTAATCGACTTTAAACTGCAGGTCCCGCTACACACAACATAAGTGATGTAAGAAGCAAGGTCCTGACTGAAGGATTGTAATTGTATGTAGTTCTTCTCATTTGATATATGTCTGCGTTGGTGTCATGTAGAAAGTCCCTAACACACACTTTTTTTGAAAGTGATTGAAACTGATGAAAAACAATTTCGAAAAAAAGTGTGAGGGCCTTTCTCTATGAGACCTTACATATCGTTGGTATGTGTTCTAAACGCACAGCAGACTGGGGTCACAGACGAAACACACAGAAAACTACTATTGTCCTATGAGCGTTGACATTAAATTTTACGTAAATTTATGAATGCCAAGGTTGTTGTAATAGATACGCATTATTGATTAGGGAAAATCCCCTAGAATACACTCGTCTCTAGATTGTCATCATAGATTATGTATGCATGACAAAGGACTTCTCATTCAAGTTAGCACTGAAATAAAGAATACTTGAATTAGTTAATCCAGTAGGTAGTGTGTTGGCTTATTAGACGTGATGTAACGGTTCTAAAAAGTCGCCGTAGTCTAGTGGGTAGTGTGTTGGCTTATTAGACGAAAGACCACGGTTCGAATCCCCGGTCAGACATCAAAAACGAAATATGAAAAAAATATTTCTTCGGCGGCTTCCTCTCAGCAGACTTCTGGCAAAAACTCTGAGAGTAAATAAAATTGCCATGAAAAGTTTCTCAAAAATCTGTCGTTCGGAGTCGATTTTAAACTGTAGGTCCCGTCACTCATGTATGAAATTAACACACACCACATAAGTGGTGTGAGAAGCTAGGCCGTAGGAAGGGCTATAATGGCCAATTATGTATGCTTTGCTAGTAAATAAAAATTTTCATGAAAAGTTTCTTAAAAAAATCTATCGTTCTGAGTCGGAGTAATGACCAACTATTTATGTGTATGTATGTAGGTTATAAAACGCACACTTTGTCACTACAAAAGTCATAAAACAGTGTTGTTCTTACGTCATTGAACATAATGTTCGAGTGTGTGAAGACCGAGGCATAATGCCGAAAAATAGTTATAAATTAACCAACCAAACAGCAAGCATCCAAGAGCATACTGATGTTGAACTTTTAGTGCTGAAATTAGAAAATCTATAAGCGAACTAGGTTTTGTTGCCAGAAAGCGGCTTGGGTAGAGATATTGTATCAATAGTTTGTTGTGAATGGACTAAATTCAGTTAAGACAAATGCTATGAAAACATAGCCGTTACAATAATAAGCTCAAGCAAATAGTTGACAATCTCTTGTAAATTTAAATTCAAAAGGTTCAAGTCTTTACTAACTCAGCTATGGAAAGTCAAAAGTTCAAACATACTATTTTTTATGTAGAATTTTTAGAATGTTTAAGAAATAATTTAAAACATTAAAACCAA
>QOCX01000090.1:434337-449844 GCA_005959815.1 Sarcophaga bullata
TTTTTTTTTTTTTTTTTTTTTTTTTTTTTTTTTTTTTTTTTTTTTTTTTTTTTTTTTTTTGAAAAGCTTGTCATTGATTTTGGCATTAGGTATACTTCCCCGTTTTTAATAAACCATAAAAAAATGTATTTTTACCTAAATGCTATTTTAATTTTATTATAATTTGTTTCGTTTGCCTGAAAAAGAAAAACAAAATATAAAAAAAAATATGTTTTCTTCTTATATAAATAAGAAAAACCTGCCCTCCAAAACTATTTATAACACAACATAATAAAAGAGAAATTAACAACAGCATAAATAATTTCTATAAAAAATGTTTTAAAAATACAATGTATGCCTAAGGTTATAAAAAAAAAAAAAAAAATTAAATTAAATTAAATTAAATTTAAAATTAAATTAAGAAAATTAGAGAAAAAAATTCAAATAATAATCTCACCTGTATTAAATACATTGTGCTTAAATAATTTCAATTATTTGGCAAATAATTAACAAACTGAGAGTAAACAATCACATTCAAAAGAAAAAGAAACACAAGAATTATAATAAAAATAATGTGATAAAATTAAGAATTAAATTAATTAACACATTAATTATTATAATTTTCAAAACTGAAGACTTTTAAGGTGAGTGCAATCAAATAAGTTTTGATAATGAGGCAGCAGGCTGTGAAGAGTAAAAAAACGTTGTTTATTTTTACTTATGGTAGCTTCTTTTTCTTCTTCTGCTGGTGCTTCTCCTGCTGCTGCTGGTGCTAATGATGTGTAATTGTAATCCAAATTAAATAGACTACAAAACCGTTTATTAATTCTAGATGAACTAACTAACTGCTGGCAGTCGACTTCTGTTTTCTTTTTATTTTTTTCTTTTGTTGTTTTTTTTTCCGGTGTATTTATGTATTCTTTTTTTTGTACAAATTATGCGGGTTATTTTCTTTTAAATTCTTTGCTCTAATTGCTTAACATGTTGAAGTTTTTATTCTTATGATTTTATATTTTTTTTTTATTTTCGGTTTTCTATTTTTTATTAAGCATTTATAAAAAGGTAGGCAGGTTTGTTATCTTTTTTTTTCTTTTTTTTTTTTTGTTTAATTTTCTTTCGTTTTAATTTCACTTAGAATTTGTTATTTTAATTAATTGTTTTGTATATGTTTTCTATTTTGAAAAAAAGTTTTCTCTATTAAAAAAAAAAAGAAAAAAAAGTTTAAATTTCATTTTTTCTTTATGCTTTCTTTCTTGGATTAACATGTTTATGGAAAACGTCTTCAAAAATTATACAAAAACTACAATTTGTTGCATGCCCTTCCCAAAATGTTAGACGATTTTCTTTCTATTGATTTGAATTTATTTATTGAATCTGAATGTAGAAAACTATAGGGGTCCGGCACTTGAAGTGTTTCGAACTACATGCTGCTGTAGCAACATAACAGATAATGACAGCATGGGTACTTGTTTAACAAGTCTGATGTTAAAAGAAAAACTACAAATTGAACTTTAAACACGAAAACGGTAAACATAGCTAGGAATAGTTTGAGTGATAAAGGGTGGGGTTCAAGGTAACCATAACCATAACCATAACAATGCGAGAAAAATCCTAATTTGTCTATTTCGTTTGAAATTTGTCTCCTGACTTATAACTTCCAACAAATTTAAATAATATAAGGCTGGCCCTCGAAAGCAGCAGGTTTGAAGATTGAATACTTGAAAAACAAAAACACTACGTATGACAGTAAAGTCACAAAAGCTAATTGTTATGACGAAACTGAGATATCTTGGGATAATGATATCATACATGCACAATTGGTCAAACCTTCAGTCGGGATTACGACCTAGCTTCTCACACCACTTATGTTGTTTGCGTGTATATTTATATATGATGGGCAGGACTACAGTGACGGGCCTATAGTCGACTCCGAACGACTGATTTTTGAGAAACTTTTCATGGCATGCTCTCAGAATTTTTGTCAAAAATCTGCTGAGAGGAAGTCGCCGAAGAAATATTTTCATATATTCGTTTTGATGTCTGACCTGGGGTTGGAACAGAGGCCTTACGTCTAATAAACCAACACACATCTATTAGACTATGGCGACTTGAAGGATAATGATATCGTCAATATAAAGTTCGTGGCTTACTTAAATCTTGTCAAGCTTTTGAACCCCTTAGGTGGGATAGATAGGTTAAGGAGAGGATACCGACCAAATATTTCAAAATTAACAGCATACCATTTAAACCATCAAATAAGCTTGTCTATGCAATCTATATCTTATATACACTTCGTTAACCTCTTCCCACACGCTCCCAAAATATTGGTAGGTTAAGTTTACGAAGGCTCGACAATCACATAAAAAGTTTTCGATGTCTTCAACTACATGCCCTGCATTCATAATTTTTCACCACGTCAGTGCAGTTCAGGCCTTATAACACTACGTACGACAATTGAGATATTCAGTGCAAATATAAAGTCCACACCCTGATAATGAAGGGAACGAGAACTGGTTATATTTATGGTAGCCTATTTAATGATAACAGAAGAACTGCCAGAATTGAAGGAACAGAAGAAGAGAATTCTTAGCTTATAAATAGACCAGAGATTGGTCAAGATTGATTAGAAGACACAGAAAATTTTTGTTTTGATGAATTCACAATCGTTTATAATTATTTGGGCATTTTAGGTAATTTTTGTACAATTTTTGACAATTTAAATTTACATTGTGGTGGGTTTTTTATAATTCTTGATGGAAACTTTACAGATGTTAATTTTGTTAATTAAGAAAATTAATTTCTCTTTAATTTTATACAGGGTCTTTCAGTTTTTTATATGTTAATTATTTTATTTACTTCTTTTCTAATTTACACTACTTTTGATAAGTCAAAAAACCTTTTGCCATATGATTTGAAGCATTTTTCTGAATATTATTTTAAATTTTCATTATTTTTGTTTTCGTGTTTGACGTTCTAAACTTCTTTTATTTGTTAAACTTTTATTTGAGAGAAATATTTGAAATTTTATAGAATTTTTTTCCTTTTTTTTAACTTCGTTTTCGATTTGATTTTTAATTTTGAACTGATGAATTCCAACACTTTTTTCTTTAGATTTGTAACGAGAAAAGTGTGTTCAGTTTAGTTGTTTTATTTAATTTCTTAGTTAAGAAAAAAAAAGAAATTTGAACCATTTTTTACTTGCTGCATTGCGATTTAAATTTTAAAAAATTATTCACTCGCGTATAATTTTCAATTAAATCAACAGCCAAAATGTAGAGAAGCGCAGAGAATATTTTTGGAAGAAATTTTTTTCTTTTTTTTTTTGAAAAACAATTATGATGGGTAGTGGTTTATATTTTAAAACATTTTAAAATGATTTTATGTCAGAAGAAAAACACATGCTGTTTAACGCAAATATAATTTGAGAATTTACTTGGTTTTTGTTTTTCAAATTGTGCAAATTACGATTTTTTCATCTTTTTTTTTTTGATTTTGTTTTTGTAATCTACATTGTACATTTAATTTTTAAGCATTTCGTACAAAATTTCTTTTTAATTTATTCCAATATTATATACAAATTGATTTGTTATTCAAATTTTTTTTAACGATTTACTGTGGCTTTTAACGGAAATTCTTTTACTCATTAAAACAAAACAAGTTTGATCGATTTCTTTTCATTTTGTTGTTTTTATTATTGTTGTAGTATATTATGCACAAATTTATTGTATTATTCTTAGTCACTAATTTTCTCGGTATTATTTTCTATATATTATATTCATATTTATTTACAAATATTTTCTTTCGTTTTTTTTTCTTTGTTATTTTTAGTTTCTTTGCTATTTTTAGTTTCACTAAATGTTGCTACATTATGTTTTCTTTTTTTTCTTTAATTTAAACGTATTGTTTTAATAACGCTTTTTTAACTTTGAATAGTTAGTCTTCTTCTTTTTGCTATTTTTATTATGTTCCGTTTGTTTAAACATATTTTCTACCTTCCGTTTCAAAGGTTGTTACGGTATTGAAATCTTTATGGACGCTTGTATCACTAACAAGGTGTTTGTTAAAGTAAATGTTGCAAGTGTTTCCAGCAACATGTTGATAATATGAGTTTGAAGTAACGTACACGACATGTTGTGTTATTGGTTGCAGGAGCTGAAGAAGTTTATACTCGAACATGTTGTGAGACAGTACAGTGATTCAAAAATTCATTTGCAGTACCCGCATAAATTTTATAAAAATACGATCTTTTTAAATGACCGGGTTTAAATTAAATTTTACCTACTGAAGGTAATAATATTATTAGATATGTGAAATGCTGATACAAAGACTTACGAGATCCTAAATAATCGAAAGGTTTTTTGAGTATTATAGTCTATCTGAAAAGTCTATGAACCACCCCAGAAAATACCATCAACAACGATTAACATAAGAAGGTTAATTAAACTAATCTCCAAAAGTTCTTTATCTCTACACCTAATACATGTTTTTAAGTTATGATATTTCAGTCATTTATAGACAACTAACTTACCATTAATTCACATATCTTCTGTGATACCTCATTGACACTTTCATTTTAAAAAATCTGTCTTAATCAAAATTATAAACTGGAATATGCTCTTTTTATAATACAATACTTTACCGTGTAGACTTGTTCTATTTTGTCTGGTAAAAGTTTGATGATATACATATAGTAACATATTTATAGGAATACAGACAAAAGATAAAATGTTTCAAAGAGATTTAGTATCTCTTACATCGAGTTCCAAAACTTTTTTTTTTTTTTTTTTTTTTTTTTTTTTTTTTTTTTGGTTTAATGAAGGTTTTTTTCAATGGCCCACTGTTGCTTTCATACAAGAACACTAACAAAAAAACTGTTTTGTTTACATTCATATCAAACAATAACAAACCAAATGCTTTGGAACATTCAACAACAATGTTTATATTAAATATACATAAGCATGCAACATGTTCGAAGTAGAATCAATACCGTTCAGGAAATGTTTACAAACTTGTTGCTGAAACATTCAGTTTCATTTTCAATGCATTATATTGCAGTTAAATAAGTTGAATATTTTTTTTTTTTTGTGTAAGAAAATCCAGTTTTACGCACATTTTTTAATGAAAATAAAAGTAAATTTTATCGATCGACAAATCAGAAAAGAAAAAAAGAAATAAAAAAAAACTGCCACCAAAAGAAATTGTAAGTCTAATGAAAATGTTATAAAATATTGCATTTGACAAACACTATGTTTTTTTTTTGTGTAACATTTTTAATTTATTTTTCTTTTTTAAGGAGGAAATTAGTTTAAAACTGTAGGAAAAATACAAGTGATTAAAAAAAATTGCTAGCTGTCCAGGTCTACATGTATTCAGCTCCAATAGTGCGTTTAAATGTCCATATTTATGTATGTAGTGTTTGCAAATGGCTTTAACATTAATTACAATTTAATGTAATTTTAAATGAATATGTTCAAACACCCGTTCATTCATTTAGTCATTCAGGCGTTCAATCATTTATTCAGTAACATTTCTTCATGGATGGATTTAAATTACAAGTGAATTCAAAATGGTATCCTGTTTTGCCATAATAATTATAAGTTTTTTTTTTTTTGTATTTTTTCATAACAATTTCATAACAACTGACACATATTGCCTGCCGCTTGTAAGAAAACATGTTAAAATTTAAAAAAATTATTACAGCCCATATGAGGGAAATTGAAGGCTTTCATAATCATTGTTTCAATCTATTTTTTCTCTTTTTTTCCATTTTTTTCCATTTTACTTTTCCAGATTTATTCACTTCTCTGATCGGTTTCAGTTTTCTTATCTTTTGAACATTTTACTTACAAATTGCCACCAATCAGTTTGATTGTGGATTTCTTTTTAACATTTTATAAATTATAAAACTTTATTCTTGTTTTTGTTTATTTTTTTGTAATTTTTTTTTTACTTTGATTTTGATTTTTGCAAAAATGCCGCCTCACGAATTCATATAAAAAATATTAAGGGGGTAACAAAAACCTGGTTCTACAAAATTCCAATTGTTGCTGTGTTAGGTTCAATAATTCGCTCTTTATTGCACACTTGAAATTTTAACGTATATTTGCTGGTATTGATGCATTCGTAAAAAATGTTTTCATTTGAACTTACATGTTCCATCCGCTAATTCTTAATTCGCAGCATTATCTGCATGAAGTCTTTGTTAATCGTATGCATTCCGAATATCAAAACAAAATCACGTCCTTACAGATCGAAAAGATCATTTCAAGCACAAATTAAGGCAAAGTCAGTAACAGATACCACATACTACATAATTGGTCATTACAACTCCTCAGTCAGAATTACGGCCATATAGTTTAAAAACGACCCCGAACTATAGATTTCTGAGTAAAATTTTATGGCAATTTAATCAGTCTTAGAGTTTTTGCCAGAAATCTGCTGAGAGGAAGTCATCGAAAAAATATTTTTTCATATTCTCGTTTTGATATCTGGCCTGGGGTCTGAACCGTGGCGTCTAACAAGCAACACACTACCCACTAGACTAGGGTGACTATCAGCTACCAACGCTTCTAATTCAAAACCCTTTCTACATTTCGAACACAATAAGAATTTCTTAGTCCGTATGTCCCTAATATTGGCCAAATAAAACTCGTCTTCATATCTTATTGCATGTGTTTAAACGTCTGTTTTCAACAACTTCTTGGCATGAGTCAAGTATGTTGTAAAAATATCGAAAAAAAAAACCAAAACAGGGAGGAGGTCGATTGCGAGTAAGCGAGTGGTTAATAAACAAGTTCTTCAACATCTCAACATGATGACCACCACCAACAATCAACGTCATTATTATCATCATTATTACCGTGCAATACAACTATTATCTGGCCCAACACTATCATCTTCATCTTGAAAATGCGATTAATTCAGTTATCCAGCAGTACACAACCGATATATGTACACAAATACACATACAGATACACTTGCACAGATCTTACCACATGTGGTTGTGTTAGAGGCTACTCAACTTATTTAAGGTTTTTCGTTTTCATTTTTCAACTCATCTTCTGTTGGACTAGACTTTTTTCGTGTTATTTTTTCTCTCACTCTATCTTTACAAGTCTTCGAAGTATTTGGCTTGTAGCTGTGTAGAGTTCATTTTAAAAATTTCTATGTGCTGTGCTGGGCGATTTTGTTTCTCTTCAATTATTCCCATGATTATTTTGATAATTATTCAGAGTGACAGTGTGTGAAGGAAAGTATATTTTATGAAAATTTTAATATGTATTGGGTAATCCAAGCAAAAAAGGCATTCGGGGGGAGGAGAAAATTACAAATGGCCTTCGTTCATATTTCAATAGAATTTAATTCATAGCGTGACTATTGAATGTGCTAAGATCTGCTAGTGTTCAACTGTAATAAGCTAAATATGATAGGATTTTACTGCAGTCAACCTTCAAACGAGATGTTGCTTGGCACAATTGACGAAACTTAGAGGTTAAATTAAATAATTGTTCAATACTACCCTTTAGTCAGGATAATGACTTAGCTTCTCACACCACTTACGACAGATTTTTTTTAAGAAACTTTTCATGGAAATTTTTATTTACTTGCAAAGTTTTTGACCTGCGGTTTAAACCGTTACATCACGTCTAATAAGCCAACACACTACCTACTTGATTACGGCATTTAATTGCATTCAATATTCTTTATTCTTCTATGCTTCTCATGAGAAGTCCTTTCTTACGCATAGAAAATCTATGATGACAATCTAGAGACGAGTGTATTCTAGGGGCTTTTCCCTAATCAATAATGCGTATCTATTACAACAACCTTGGCATTCTTAAATTTACGTAAAATTTAATTTGTCAACGCTAATAGGACAATTGTAGTTTTCTGTGTGTTTCTTCAGTGGTCGTTCAGAACACGTACTTTACATATCGTTGGTCTCATGTAGAAAGGCCATAACTGACACTTTTTTCGAATTGTTTTTCATCAGTTTCAATCAGTTTCAAAAAAGTGTGTGTTGGGGCCTTTCTACATAAGACCCCCGCATACGTATATCAAATGAGAAGAACTATATACAATTACAATCCTTCAGTCAGGACCTAGCTTCTTACATCACTTAGGTTGTGTGTAGCGGGACCTGCTGTTTAAAGTCGATTCCGAATGACAGATTTTTGAGAAATTTTGCAGGGCAATTTTATTAATTCTCAGAGTTTTTGCTAGAAATCTGCTAAGGGCAAATCGCCGAAGAAATTATCATTTCGTTTTTTTGTAGTCTGACCTGGGGTTTGGACGACCATGGCCTCATGTATAATAAGTCGAAACACTCTTTACTAGATTAGAACGACTAGAATCGCAACTGAATACGATAATAATCTAACCGCAGAGTAATTATGGGAATTGCAGGGTTTAAAACCAAGCTATATATGCAGTTGAGGCGTACAGAACTTACATGAAATAAACAATCAAGAACTTGAGCTTATTTTCTGCTAGTTGGGCACTCTGTTTCCCATCTAACCATCATAACTCAGCTTTAGTCGCAATGTTATTATAATTCCTTATTTAGAAATGTTTCATACCTTTTAAAAATGGGAACAGATTTAAATCTAAGGAACAAAAACACTTTTTCTTCATCCCTCTTCCACAACCCAATTTCTTGGTTCCAACACAATGTATGTTTCTCTCATACAGGCTTGTATAAAAAGTAAAATTAACTACTCTTCATTCAAACTGTAATGAGTTTGACGTTTCTTACAACTGATGGTTATATTTATGACCTTGTGTCTGATATTAAATGATTCTTGATCCGTAACACAAATAGGTTTCTAGGCCTTATTGTCGAGTGATGTGGGCGGCAACCAGTTTATATTTCGTTCACTCATTCTCCTAACCCAATTACTATCTATTCGATTATATTTTTGGATGATCATTTCAACACAGAAAAGTATCTCGTGTATCAAAGCAATTTATTGAACACAAAAAGGCCGGTCAAACTTGAAAGCAAATAACAGGCCACCCAAAAATTGTTTTCATAAAAATACCACAGAATAATAAAACATAAAAAAAATAGGTTGAGGGTAAAAAATTAATTTTAATTTTTTTAATTAAAATTTAAATAAGCAATAAAAACAAAAATGAAAATGTATGTACACAAGCAAAAACAAAAAAAAACAAAAATATTAAATTAAGGAGATGTATGCAAAAAAAAAAATATGTACAGTACGAGTGTGTATGCCTGACAGTGCGGATATGGAATGATGAAAAATAATGTTTACGAAACACTCCTTTTGCTAAAGTAAAAAAATATTGTCACAAAAGTAGAGCTGATTTGGTATGTCTGTTGGTGTATAGCACTTAAAATAAATCAAAAAAAACATACAGTTTACCACAAAAATAAACGAACATCATACAAAAAACTATAATTTTGGTTTTAAATATCAGTTTTTTGTATTTTTTGAAGTGTAAGAAAACTTTTGCGTACCACTGTATCGCCAATAAATGGCTATAGTGCCAAAGGCAATTAAATGAAAACGAATTTTTGTATAAATAAACCATTTTTCTGTGTTGCTGTTTAATATTGCGCAGAAAAAAAAGACAACAACAAACAAACAAAAAATCACATTCATCGCCGATCATTTGCAGACGCACCGATCTACCAGCCAAACAATAAAAGTAAAAAAAAAGCACAAAACAAACGCGATCATAGTCTTGTAGACAGGCACTGGCACACAAGTACAACCCATGAACAACAACAACAACTGACGACAAAGATGTAACGCAATGGCAAGAAAAATCAGAGTGCAACTTCAACTGATGATAAATGCCACAGTTTACTACGGATCAACAAACAAAACAAGAAAAAAAAACAAGCGTTACGGTAACAGCAATAACACTGCAACTGCAAACTATATGACGTAGTTTGCCCAGTTGTTTGCAATAGAAGCACAAAGAAAAACGAGGGGCTGTTTAAAATTGGAAAAACCATTGCAAAGTTATTTAGCTATCAGAGGCTTATGTTTCAAGCATGTTTCTAATATTAAGAGGCATAATGGCTCTATACGTAGTTTTATTAAGGGACGTAAAGAGCTCAATTTGAAAGTTAAAATTTTCTATGAATTTTCCTTTGATCCTCGCATTTAAAAACGATCACACAAACGAAAGTGTTAAATTCATGCAGAAAACAAATTTTGCAATTTTTTCCATACAACTTTATTGGCAACATTTATCATTATCATCATCATCATCATCATCATCATCATGAGCAGCATCTACTTTACACTACGCATGTTAATGGCGTGGCATTAACGATACCAACAATGCCGACTGAAACGAAATCTTATAAAATATTTGCCATCAATGTTGCTACAATTCAATATTAGAGTGCACAAAGCATAATGAATGAATCACTAAAGGAAGGAATGACTAAGTGAATGAATCGTTATCATAAACAAATATTCAAAAGATCATAAACAAGATTTATTGTATTGTGTTGCAGGCAAAACAAGAGCAAAACGCAAAACCAGTGTTAAAACAAAATTTATACGCAGCATCTGCTGTTGAATCTGCTGCTGATTAGATACACCGATTAAAGTCAATTTAAAAGGCAATAGATTGAATTAAATCGGACTACTTCTACTGATTTGTAACAAGTCTTTTCATTTTTTTTACACTTTTTCGGTTATAATTCACGATCACAAGTTGATTTCATTTACAACACATTCGGTCATAAATTTGTTGCGTGAAGGGGATTAAGAAAAACATCTTCGCACACTAGCAAAGTGGCGTAAGAGCAAAAATGTAGCATTGAAAATTGAAGGCATTTAAAAGGTACTTGATACTTTTTCATCTGGTACTAATTTGTAATACATATTAAACATAAAGACAATTTTTATGGGCCATAAAAGTTGGGTTTAGTTAAAGGTGCCTTTAGCTAAAGGTAACTGTAAAGTTACATTTAACTTATTATCGTTATTAAATTACAGATAAAATAAGGTTCTCTTTTTCAAAATACGGCAATGACGGTGCAATATCGATAACTTATGCCACTTTAAAAAAGTTGTTTAAAAAGACAGTGAGCAAGTTCAAAGATAAAGTGAACTTAAATGATCTTCCTTTTGCTTAATGCTCACTTCTATCTTATTGGGTACTCATAATAATGAAAAAGAATTTATCTGCCCGTTAAAATCCACCCTTTAGTTAAGGCAAGTTGTACTAATGGCTCTAAAGAATCAAATAAAATTGTGAAACGTTTTGTAAGTAATTCTTATCACTTGTTTCAACATTTCAAAATAACTTTTTACTTTCAAAAAACTCTCAAAACGAAGTTATAAACTATCGAAGCGCTAAAAGGCGGTTGTCTACAAGCAATGACAATGTTTTATTGGAAATAATATTTTATGACTGAAAAAATGTGTGAAAATATTTGACGTTCAGGTAAAGATGTTTAAAACAACATAACTTCGTCGAAATATTAAATAATCACATGGAATATCTTAAAATAAATACTGCACGTAGAGAATAAAATAAGAAATTTCGATTTTCAATGGCAATAAAAAAACAAAATCATCCAAACAAGAATCTTTCAGTATATTTAAATACGAATAATATTTATGATCTTTAAATAATTTAAGGTGATTAATATTTGTACCCTACTCCACTACAAACGAAGGAAACCAGCCTGGCTTGTAACATCTTTGTACTTATTAAAATAGACTTGATGGAACATTTGAGAGGGATGGTATCTCTGTGATATATTCTTAAGGTGGTGCACCGTTTATTATGATCACGTGGTTCCTCTTTCGTGACAGAAGGAGATCGCAAACGAGCTTTTAATTCAAAGTCTCTGCCTTTCTTTGGCTATAGACTATGTGTGTTAACAATAAAAATAAAAATTGAGACATAAAAAGACATAAGACAGCATTGCCGAAGGCAGGAGTTGAGTATTCTTCTCAAGCCCCTGAGAGCACACAGCATTTTGAAAAGTGATTCAATTGGAGTTGCCATATTTCAATAATTTTTTAGAACAGAAACTGATTTTTCTAATGGCAAAATAGAACTCATTTGTCTAAATAGCGTCCACAGAACTTATAAGCAGACGTCGGCACAAAGAGAATAAGATAAAAATGTGAATGTATTCGTGAGAGGCATGTGTATTAACCAGAGAAAAATTGTTAGTAATATTTTCAAAAGTAACCTAATAATATGCATATGTAGTGGAAAATATAGAAAAAATGTACAGCGTTAAATCCCTAAAGATTGCGAATTTAACTTAACAAATATTCTTACAAAAATAAAAATCATTTCTCATTGTTATTAGTGAATTTCATTGGTTTCATTTCATTTCAATAGTGTATCCAACTGTAATATTTCTTGGGGTGTATCATTGGAATCGGAAAAAAGTGGCATGAACCTTCTTCTTTAGAAGTTGACAAGCAATTGAATGTAATTTTACACTCTTTTTAACTAACATTGTTGATTTTCGTGTCCTATGTGTGTAAAAAGCCGAAGATGTTCGACCCCCGGGAGCTATTGGTGCCGACATCTTCTTATGAGTCAGACTTCTATAGAAGACAATGGAAACTCCCTGATAATACATACATAATTGGCCATTACAACTCTTCAGTCAGGATTACGGCCTAGCTTCTCACACCACTTATGTTGTGTGTGCTAATTTTATACATAAGTGGCTGATAACGGATCATACTAATAACCGCGACACTTACGTTAAGAGGAATTTATAATATTTTGCCATCTTCCTTCAAGTTGTATGGTGTACCCTAAAGAACTAAAATGTCGCTTATCACACGTTCCAGTATTCATAGCTGAACGGTACGTATTTGTCCACAAAAAACAGCATCCGTCAGCAGTCTAAAATCGTTCCTTTTTTCTGTGCAAAAAATTTCTGAAAACTTCGAAGCAATTGTATTGCAATTGGAACCATAAACTATTAAACTGGCTGCGAAACCAAATATTATAAAAAAGAACATCGCAAATCCATAATCCCACGACATCTAAATCATACTGGCATATATGATATCCACAAGATAGCTTAGATAGAGAAAGAAATTCCCAAAAAAAATTGTTTTCTTTCTAAAAGTACTTGGCAGTGTAGCTAATCGTTTAGGTAGACTCTACCGCCTGTAATAACAACTTTCTTACTGGTTTATGTTTGTTTGATTTTCGTTTTTTTTTTTTTAAACAAAACAAATTTAGACAAATAAAAATATTTATTTAATAACGTAAATACCTTTACGTTACCAACATGAGAGAGCGAAGAAAAGTGAGTATCGTTGCAACACTATAATTTTCATTTTCATGTGTACGTTGCAAGGTAAATAGACAGACAGATAGACGATCGCATACATTTCGTTATGCACGTACATTAAGGGGACGAATCTGTAAATTTCATTGCGCGTAAACAACAACAACAACAGCAACGATGACAAAAAAAAATCACTTTCACCTTTAACTGAATAACGCGCCAGACGGAAATATGAATGAATTACTGAGTGACTGACTGAACGTATGAGTAAATGAATTGAAAGATCAAAATTTGCCAGGCGTGCTGTTTGCTAAATTGCAACAGTGTTTGCTGTTTGTAGACAGCAACAGTGGGTAACATAAGCGACAGTGGTTTACAACTTTTGTAAAGCACTGTTCTTTTTCACTAGACATTAAATTGTTACTATAAGATAAGGTCCTTCAGGTCCTTTATTCAAGAAATTTATTTTCTTTTACGTTGTATTACTAATTAATTGATAAATTTATTTAACAGTGGCAGGATTTGAACCCAGGGTCGTTTAAAGATCGACTTAATAACAATCCAAGCTATATATGTGAAGTATAAAACCACAATTCATTTGATTATTAATGTTGGTTACCACATATTAAATGCTGACTAAACTCTGACAAAATAATTTATTTGCAATCAAAGGAAAGAAAGAGAGGAAGAAAGAAAACAACAACAAATAAAAAGAGATATTCCAACTGTTGTCTTTATTACGAGCAGACCAAAAATGTTCATGTCGTGCGTAACAAAATTAAGAAACAAAAATTACTCCAAGACTGCCATACACACTCCATACAGTATATCAGGTTAAAAGATCATTAGGCGCGTCATGTTTTATGTGGCTTAAGTAATACAACAGGTAATTGTTGTAATGGCCACTGACAATATTACACTCTGAGCCAGTCTGTAATAAAATAGAAAAAAAAACCAAACACCGAGACTTGTTCACAGTCAAAGATAGTCGTCCGGCTGCTGCATATCAGCAAAAATGTCATGTCGTTGTTTTTGTTGTTGTCTTGTATGAATTTCTTTTTGAATGTAATTTCTACGATGTATGATGGTATGTATGTGCAACATGCAACATATCCTTACTACTTAACAGGCAAATTATTTGGTTTGCATAAAAACTGAACATAAATTTTAGGAGAGGTGTCTGTCTAATTTAAGGCACAGTCTGTACAGATTACCCAAAAAAAAAACAAAACAAAAATGTTATTAAACAAGCAGGCAACACAAGACAGGCAGACGGACGGACAGACGGACAGATGAATGGTTATGGATATTGAATATGTAAGGCTGGCAAATACAATACGGCCTAGGTAAATATGTTACTAATCAGTGGTAATAGCCATAAAAACTAAACAGATACACGTACTTGCCAAATAAGACTAGACAAATTGGCGTCTGCTTAATAGCTTGTTTTTAAAATAAACAAACACACACACGCGCACAAAATAATTTAAAAACAATAATAAAAAACCTTTTCAGATAGGAAGTTAATTAAACACGAAAATACTTATAAGCAATCTTGAAGGAGTGATTTTTAAATGAAATTTATTTCCTGAAAACCTAATAAGCAATGAGTCATAAGACGGCCGCACGGTGCCAAAGAAAAAATCATTAAGAAAACCTTTTTTCAAAAATAAATAGGAAATTAAAGGAAATGTCACATAATTGTGCTAATGGGCCGTCTACAAGTAACTGATCTTAATTTTAAAAACTCCAGTCATAAAAGACCAAATATTTGTTTAACATTTTCTATGCCTTAAAAGGACTTTTTTAAAAAAAAAGGATCTTATTTCACTTTTATATCCTAAATCGATGACTCAGTTTTAACTCAGTTTATTAGGCTAGACATAAATGACTTACCACAGGTTAAAATCTTCATAATAATACGATATGAAAAAAACGTAAAAGAACTTACCTGAAAAGAAAGAAAAAAAAATGAAAATAAAAAATTAATAAAAAAAAAAAACATTAGTTTAGGAAAGGAAATCAAATTTACGTTTCTTTTTGTAAAAAAAATAAAACAAATAAAATTTAAATTTAGTTCTGTGAGAACGATTGCGTAGCTTCACAATCAGAACGCAAGCAAAATGGGGGAAATTTCAGCTTCAAGGTTATGTAGCAGACAGGAAAAAAGAATTTGTAAGGCAAGTGAACTTAGAAAAACCTTTTCCCTTAGGTCAGACATTTTTAAGAACAGTATCTAAGACTATACATAACATACATACATGGTT
>QOCX01000090.1:453345-465117 GCA_005959815.1 Sarcophaga bullata
ATTCATACGTGGAGTACTCCTCCTGTAGAATTCCTTTCACTCTCTTGCAATATAAACAGACACTAGGCACTATTCCTTTTCGACTTCTCCTACATTTCATGCTGGTTTCAACGCAGTACACTGCGTGAGTCATCTTCCAAGTTTTGGTCGTAGATTAAAAGAAAACACCGGCCTTACACAGAATTCTCTGTCCACAGAAAGGATAGCAACAGGTTCTTTATGGACTGCAGCTGTAGTTTTATTCTACCTGAGGCCAGTTTTTCAGATAAGGTAGGGGATTGAATATTAAATTTTACTTTGCACGAAATCAAGCTTCATTGATAGGCTGGGTAGTGATAAGTGATCTATGCATAATGGATTAAGAATTCAGAAAATGAGACTGGTTTCTGGCCGACAGTATTCGTACTTACTTGGAAGTAAAATGACTGAAAACTTACGATTCAAACGGATATATCTTGGAAGTAAGAAAGATTTCAACATTGTTGTGATCGCATGCTAAGGCTATGGATCTGTAAGTGGTCTGCTATTTTAAGATCCGTGTAAGCTATAGACCGCCGTGGTCTAGTAGGTAGTGTGTTGGCTTATTAGACGAAAGGCCAGGGTTCGAATCCCCGGTCAGACATCTAAAAAACGAAATATGAAAAAAAAATATTTCTTCGGCGGCTTCCTCTCAGCAGATTTCTGGCAAAAACTCTGAGAGTAAATACAATTGCCATGAAAAGTTTCTCAAAAATCTGTCGTTCGGAGTCGACTTTAAACTGTAGGTCCCACCACTCATATATAAAATTAACGTACACACACATAAGTGGTGTGAGAAGCTAGCTCGAAATCCTGACTGAAGGTTTGTAATGTCCAATTATGTATGCATGTGTAAGCTATAGACCATACCAGCAGTACTAAGGTCTGTAACTCGGTAAAGATTCTTGCACGATGCAGAAATACCAAATATCTCGGATGATTATTCATTTCATAACCGAGAAATTGTTGCAGATGTGACCTTAGAAACAACTTTTTTAATGTCTAAACTTTTGATCTCTCTTTCTTACAAAATTAAAGTGAAACATGTTCTACTAAACGATTTCATTTCACGATTTATTTAAAATTAATGAAATAAATCATTTCATTCCTTTAAGGGCATGCATATTGAAATTATTATTGTTATTATTGCCGTTTCTGTTTACACAAATTTTATTATTAACAACAAAAACACAAACAAAACAAAGCAAAAAAAAATTAAGTGTAAAAGACAAATAAATTGTTGAGTTTTTTATTTGTTTATTTGTTTATAATAGTTTAGTGTTACTATTATTGTTGCTATTGCTTTTGTATTTGTAGTTTTCTCACTTCTTTTATAACAAAAAAGAAGAAGAAGAAGAAGAAGAAAAAAAGGAAAACAAAGGAAATTTTGTTAAAATCAATACTTTTGCTTTTTATTGAAATATTTGTTTTTGTCTGCTGTGTAAGTATATATGTCTGTACGTATGTATGTGATAATTTAAATGAACATTCGGTCATTCAATTATTCATTCACTTCTCTACACTTTTTTTACATTGTTAATATGGTTGTTGTTGCTAGTATTGCCTGCATAGTTAAGGCGTTTTTCCACCACTAACTCCTCTTTTTCTTTTTTTAGCTGCCACTTTTTCTTTATTTTTTTTTTTTGTTTTTCTTTAAAGGGTTACAACAGTCCATTGAACTTTATTAATGGACACTGGAAAGTATTTTGGTTTTTTTGTTTTTGTTTTCTTAACACTTGCGTGTCAGTTGATTGGCTTGACTGGTATCTGTGATTTGAGAGGACAGTTTGAAGCATCATAAAATATTGAGAAATTATTTGAAATCCTTCATAAATTATTTGTACAATAACGAACAAAAAACAGAAAAACGAAGTATTATTCAATATTAAGTAATATTCATAGACATACATACATCGATACATAGATATTGTATATGACGATTGATTTATTAACCATTTTTTAATGTTCAATTCGACATGCAATTTGAAACGGAATTTTGAAGTTTTTTTTTTTTTTTGAAGAGTTGTTCAAAATGCCATTGCGAATTATAACCAAACAATTTTGCTATGATTATGCAATAAAATTGTTGGATTGTTAAATTGTTTATCAATAAAATTGGAGATGTTTTTAAAACTCTACAATGTCATAAAAGTCTTTATGGTGGCTTAATTAAAAACAGGGTATCTTCTTTGTAACAAAGCCTACCTACTTCACATAATAGGTGGGTTAGGAAGGGATAGAAAATATATCCAAGGGTTAGTATTCTTGCAATACTTTAATTTATTTTTTAAACAATAATCCATTGGAGTATTACAACTTACAGTAGGTTAAAACGGCTGTAAGGCTGTAATTTTCATTTAAAGTAGCAAACAATTACGTTATTGAACGGAATTTAAGAATACCATAAAAGACCATTAAAAACAAATTATTTCTGTACTGTCTTGTACTATTTATAGCGACTTGAAATACCAAAATTTTTGAACTTCCAAAAACTTCAATAGGACTGAGCCTTTAAGCCGCTAACTTCAAAGGAATTGCCTGAGTAGTACGTGCTGACGTAATGGATATAAAAATTATTCAACGTTACAAAGAAACTACAACTACATAGTTTGGGAAATATTTTGTTTTCTGTCAACGTACTAGACTCTTTCGAAACGTTTTACCCATCGTTATTTGTACTAAGAACCATTTCGTTTCAATCACAGACTCGATCTCTCTATTTGCTGCTAATCTTTCACACCCGCCCGCCCATTTTTTCAAGTTTAAATATAGAAAATAATCGAGAGCGGCTAAGTCTAAATACAACTCTGCAGTCAGGATTACCTACTAGTTCCACACACCACTTATATTATGTGTGTTAACTTTATACATGAGTGGAGTGGACCTATAATATAAACTGCGAACTCCGAACGACTTTTCATGGTAATATTATTAATTCTCAGTGTTTTGTTGTCTCAATTTTAGAAAGCCAATAAACTACCTGCTAGACTACGGCAACTTCACGGTACGTGATTAATATTTATTGGATTTTGGTCATTACTGGTGTGTTATCTTTATAAAACATTTCTTTCTTTTACAAAAAATAGGGCTTTTTTGCTTGATTAACAAATTTGCCTTCAAATAGAACTTCCTTCGCCTCTTTTGGTCATGATCCTACTAATCCAATCCACTTCCTTATTCAAAAATTCTCATTCATTGTGGTGAAACATCGCCAAACAGTCCGTTTAAACATCGGTGTTTGTTCTTACTTACTTACTTACTTAATTGGCCATAACAACCCGATTAACGGATTTCGGCCTGCCGCAACACATTCTTCCAGGCGCCTCTGCTTCTTGCGCGCCTACGCCAGTTGGTCACACCAATCGATGACAGGGCTTCCTCGACTTGGTCCTTCCAACGGATACAAGGTCGTCCTTTCACCGACTCATCCGCAAATCCCCGCATCAAATACCCGTCTCGCCGCCGAGCATCCTCCTCCCATTCGAACGACATGGCCGAGCCAGCGAAGCCGCTGGATATTAATACGCTGCACAAAGTCCATGTCGTTGAGGAGCTCATACAGCTCACTGTTGTATCGGATGCGGAAATCTTCGCCAACTCGCACTGGACCGAAGATCTTACGTAGGACTTTTCTCTCGAATACTCTCAAGGCTGCTGCATCGGTGCTTAATAAGGTCCATGCCTCTGCCGCCATAAAGAAGCACGGGTAAGATGAGCGTCTTGTAAGAGTATTAGTTTTGTCGCACGAGAGAGGTCTCTGTTTACTCAATTGCCTATTGAGACCATAATAGCACCTGTTGGCAAGAGTGATCTGCCGCTTGATCTCCCAGACTGACAATCATTTTTTCGTGGTAACGGCGGAGCCAAGATAAATGAATTCCTTGACTACATCAAAAAGTATAGTTATCGACCGTAATCGAGAATCAGTACGCCGCACTCCTCTACTTGTCGATAACATATACTTTGTTTTGCCCTCATTTACTGCCAGACCCATCTTCGCAGACTCTCTTTCCAATAGCGCTGAAGGCAGCAGTAATATCTCGCTTTGGTACCGCCCTATGATGTCAATGTCGTCAGCGTACGCAAGCAACTGGACACTTTTATGGAAGATAGTGCGGTGTTTGTTCTATTGTGTAAAAACACGGAATCCGCCTAACATTTAGCTTCCTCTGCTCCAAAATTTTTTAAATTCCTATCAGTTTAGCTTACATACATACATACATACATACAATTGGTTATTACAATCCGTCGATCAGGATTACGATCTATTTTCTCAGTTTAGATTGCACACGTTTATTCAGTTAACGATCATTAAAAGCCATTTTGTGACTCTTATTAATAGTTTCTCGTATGGAAAAGTCAGTTTATTGACAGCTACAACAGATGTCTTGACAGCTCACGTAATTTAATAAAATCTAGCTCGACTTTAATATTCCTTAGACTGAGGTATTTCAGAAGAATGTATTGAAGTATAGAATGGTACGTAATTCTTCCCTTTTTACTTTTCTATTGACATTCTCATTCTCAGCGCCTATATTAATCGTATTTTCGAAATTAAGAGACTAGACTACCACGCAGATCTGCTATAACTAACTAAATCAAGACTGCATCGTTCCCATAATTAAAAAAAAAAATGGCGTACCAAGGGTATTTCAAAGACTGGAACTAAAACAAGCAGCACAGATTTTTATGAATAATTTTTAGTAAACCTCGCAAAAACACTTCATACAAAATCAAACTGCATACTGAGAAGACAGAAAATAAAACTAAAACTTAATACTGCACAAGATCTTTGCCAAAATTGTATGTTAACTACTGCGTTTCTACAGTATGTTGTCAAAAAAACGAACAAAGTGTCAACAAAGACCTCTTTTTTCAAATTTATTTCAACCGATTTGTGAGAAAAAAAAAAGAAAATGTGTTCCAATGTTAACGATTTATACAACAACAAAAAAAATAATAATTCTTTCAAGTTCTAAAAACCTCTTTTAAATGAGCGCTTCTTAAGCAGAAATTAAAATTCGAAACAGTCTGTTGTAATAAATCGTTACTTTTTGAATAAACAAACTTAACAACAGAAGAAGAGTTTCAATTTTCTTTTTTTTTTGTTTGGTTTCTTTAAACGGTATTTTCAAAAGAAATAAAAAATAAATGCAGATTTTTTTTCTATTTTTTTTAATAATACTTCAACTATAATGTAAAAATATAAAATAAAAGCCAATAGAAATGGCAAATAACTAAAGAAATAAACAAATAAATGCGCATGTTAATACAAGTGGAATTGGAAAATCTAAAATTAAAAATCCAAAGACGTTTCCACATAAAGACAACAATATCAACAACAACAACAACAACAACAACAACAACATTAACAATAAGAAGATATTGAAATTCAAACACAATAATATTCACAACTCACAAACCTACTCCATAGAAAATCTAAAACAGAGAGACAAAAAACGATACAGAGGAACGTATTTATTTTTAAGTTTATTTTTTAATAAACAATTCCTCACTTGAAACGTGAACGTTTTTTTAAACAACGCAAACATGAGACGCAATAGTAACGCAACGCAACGCAGGTTTTATGGCTCTGCCACAATTGAAATTCTTTTAAACGCACTCACAGCAAACGCACCTCTTCTTCTATGGTTTGCTATAGGAATTGATTTAACCAGAATAGATATTTTATGATCAAAAGTAAATCTCTCTCTCTCTCTCTCTCCCTATTTAAGGTTTTTTTTTTTGTCTAAATTATGCTGAATTAAAGAATTTTGTTTCGTATTTAATTATGAAATTATGACAGTCGTGTCATTTAAATACATTTTGACGTATAATTTAGATAAATAGAGAGAAAGAGGAAGATAGAGATGACAAGCAAAACTGATATGAGATGTTATGGAAATTTCACTAAAATAGTTTGACATTTTTATAATACAACAATAACAATAATAATTTGATTTTATTTAACGATATACTACTTGCTAGCATGGATTAAAAGTTTGCTTTAATATATCAGTTAAGTATTGGGTATGAGCATTGGTTCACATTGTTAAGAAAGAAACATTATTGAGTATTTCAAGATAGAATTTCAAAATATTCCGTTCAAAAAATGTAAGTAATCGATCCACCAAAAAAAAAAAATACAAGTCATTGACCACACAGTCATTGACTATAAAAGTAATCAATCGAAAAATGCAAGTTATCGACTAAAGTCATCGCCCAATAAAATGCAAATCATCAAACAAAAACATACAAGTCATCGACCAAAAAAAAAAAGGTCAGTCATCGGTCCAAAAATATGTAAGTTATCGAACAAAAAATGCAAGTCATCAACCAAAAAATTCAAGAAATGCAACCAAGTCATCGACAGAAAGACTGCAATGCGACAATTTTGCACGATTTGTATAGAAAAAATTTAAAGAAAACGATTAGCTTCATCGTCTATATCCCTGGTCCCAAATAACGCCCGACCGTAAGGAAATTGTTTTGGAATCCTTGATACAACAACTATCTAACCCGCTATGTCCATTTCCTCCACAACTGCAATTTTATTGATTTTGTGAAGGGTATCTTTGGTGATAAAACCCTGATCTTTGAACTTGATTATCTATGAGGGGGAGAAGCTATTTTTGTTATTTGAACAGAACTATCGTAGCTGACTTCACACACAAAAAGCTTAAAGTATTATGAGTATTTTTAATAATTTGTCTTTAAAACCTATGCATGATTAAAGACCTAAATAGGTAGCTGTATTGTATTGCATTATTGTTCATCACAATTTCATGCCCTATCCATAGAGTTAGAGGTGGAGTCCATATGCATTTAAGTGGCACGCACTGCAATTAAAATATTTCTATTTATTAACCAAAAAAGGGAGCGTCTTTTTAAAGGTGCCAAAGTCATAAACATTAAATATTTTTTCTTTTCAGATTTTATTAGTTTGGAACGTGTTAAGTAACACATTGTTTTGAACAGTAAAAGATCAAAAAAAAAAAAAAAAAAATATTAAAAGTGAAGTTTTGAATTTAATTTTAAATCCTACAAAAATGTTTTAAACACGTATTAAGTACAGCAGCCTACGACAATGTATTCTGTGTAATAGCAGTTTCAAACTGAAGTGTTCAAAAGTTCGATATTAAGGTGAGAAGAAAAAGAAAAAATTTTTTTCTCAAATTTATTGTGTTTTATTTGTAAAACGGGCAAAATAGATGAACTTGTGTTTTTTATTTATTAATTTTCTTTTCAAATATTATTTTTATAAATATGTATTGGTATTGTACTGTCCTTTACTTCATCCACCTGTTACATAAAATCGATAAACAGTTGCACTTAACTTATGGTTGTTATCGATCCTTAATTATTCACTTTAAATTCTTGACAAAATGCCTGCTGACATTATAGACTTTGTTAAAGACCTCAAAAAATATGTAAAAGTACGTGTGTTTGTAAAATCTATGCCAATGATTTATGATTTATAAAAAATAGAAAAAATTTAATTATTTATGCAACTCAGTAGTTAACAAATTAATAATTTTAAAAATAGTTTCTCTAATAGCTTCTGCGTTTTTTTTGATGTTTTAACAATGACCATAATTACCAATTAATCACGTTTATTGACAAAAAAAAACAAAGAAAAGAAATAAAAATTATGAAAATTTTATTGAAATTTATGACAATTGAAATCGTTATTATTGCCTTCAACTACTGCAATAAAGCCAAAAATATTTTCTAAATATTCCATGAAATTCTTTCAATGAAACCGAATTGATAGAAAATTTTAAGGTGAATTCTCTGTTCAACGATTTAAATTTGCTCAATGTTGTCTTGAATATTGAAGCAACAAACCAGACTGACTATACCCGCAACCTATAATTATATTTTGATTTGTATTGTCTTTAATAGTGTTGCATATTATTGTAGGTTTGTTGTTGCTGTCAGTGGTTAAAATCATAAACATTTTGTAGGTCTAGATAAAATTACACAAAACAATACAATATATTTCTTATTGTTGTTATTGTTATTACTGGAATTAACATAATAAATAATTGTTGGTTTAAGTATAACAAAATCCATCTACAAACAATCCATATGAAGCAAAAGCAATACCACACCTTATGGATTAACATGCGCGATGCACTGAACTGCTTTAAATGTTTCAATTTCAAGATTTCAAATCCCTCTAGGAAATAGTAAAACGAGAACCTTCTGCTAATAAATGGTATGCACTTTCATTAAGTTTGATAACGAGGAAAAGGAACGTTCAGACAACAATTCAAAACTGTCGGATTGCAGTATATAAAAAGACTTTTCCCGATATGCATTTATCTAGAACTAAGACAAAGAAGCTTCTTTGCTTGCAATGCTATGCAGTCTCAGAAGCTTTTTAACCTCCAGAAAATTTAAATATTTAGAGCTACCTGAATAGAGTGCTTGCTCGCCAGTATAACTTCCAATGCCACCATTATACTCGTAGAAGATTTTAATCGTAACTCGGCTCAATAAGAGCAGACCGAGAAATAATAATGGAGCGAAATACAATCGATTAAAAGATGTAAAATGAAGGGCTCTTTTCGAAATATGAAATACTTCACCCCAAAACTTGTTACAACGTTACATGGTTCGTGCCACACAAAGTAACTGAGAGCACAAAAAAGTTTAATGATGTAGCCAGTGGACACAGCAGTTTCGGGGTACTTCAGAGGGCTTAATGTTTATTAAACGATACTTAATAATTTATCTCGAAAAGTATATTAAAGCAGCATAGAATGGACAATACAAGAACTTGCTATTCAAGGCAAACATTAGGACGAGAGGGTTTTTTTATATCTCGACAGGAAAGTTAGGCAATGCTGTGCTAGATAGTTAGTTTAGGTCCAAGTGGTAGCTCTAATTACCAATGTTCTCTTGAGCACGCTTAGTGGCCCGTTGTGACACCACAGATAAGCTAGTTGGTTAATTAACCGTCAACCTAAATGCCAAAACCCTGGAATATGCATAGGATATATGCCTCTTATCGCACAATCATCGCCATTTATTAGCAAAAACTTCCTTGGAATCGAGGTTGCAAAATAAATATGCACAATGGCAAGCCGTTACGTAAAAACTATCTAAACAATGGCAAACTGAAATCATAGGGTAGTGAACCGGAAATTTTGCTGTCTTGGTACTTTGAATCATCACGAGTCTTTGCAGAAATATTACAAGTTACAGAAATTCAAGTGTTTAGCAGTCGTTTAGTATCAGAAACCCTCTTCGGAAATCTGTAGCTAACTCGAAAGCTACTACGATCAGAATACTCAATCCTTGATTCTTGTGTACAACTTCCCTACGAAAGATTTTTAACCAACCGGCGAATTAGACTTCAAGCTTATCAACGACCTGATACCTAAGCCTTTTTGCTTGCTCGGCATACCTTCTTCTTATATTTGATACAACCTCAGTTTAATTGACAGTTATAGCCTTGCTTAGTTTGAATTGAATTTCTTTTCAGGTAATCTTATCCTACTAGGCAAATTCTATACTGAATTCTACAGAAATTTTACAATGAAAACAGTCTACACTGTCGTGTCATCTAACAAATGTTTTGTGCATGAAACAAAAAGAAAAATTCACTGAAACTACCAGATTACAATTAAAAGCATTGATTTGTTATAATAAAACTTGAGCTTGAATTGATTCACTTGATATTGAAGGCATTTGCCTCAAAACTTGTAATTGAAAACTTTATAGATGGTGTAGGATTCGTTTATAAATAAATTAAAACAAAAGTAAGTTTCATTTGTCAAACTTAACAAAATGAATCACATGATAAATAATTCTGTTTTTTTTTGTTTCTTTACTTTTTAAATAGAACAAAAAGTTTTGTGTGGAAATGAAAAGGAACTTAAAAGACAAAATTTTAAATTCCAGTTTTTTACAATGGAAATTAATTTTTTTTTTGCAGTGGCAATTTGTTTAACAACAACAACAGCTGTAAACGTTTGATAAGCAAATGTTTAGAATCATTTCTTAATTGCCCAAGAGATAAGAAAATAAACGCTTTTCTTAACCCAATTACAATACAACATTGAGTTGAATTTAATAAACTTTTCACACGCCAAACATTTAATGGCACGCAATCAAACCACGGCTGACACTATGCAGCCATCATATTATAATTATACAAATCACTGGCTCTACAGGAAGGATACAAATAATATTCTTATGGTAGACTCTTCTAACATTATAAAACTCTATAATTTTCTTAGTGAGACAGGTTTTGCCATGAAGAAAAAGTGAAAAAGCTAGACACTAAAATGAGCCAAGAAACTTGAACAAAACAAAAATTATTTGCCAATTTGAAAACAGGTTGTAACCTAAATAGAAACTTTAATTAGATTAAAGCTCACTTTAAATCATAAAATTGCCAATGGGAAAAACAAGGCTATTTAGTAAAAGTCATTGATAAACAGAACTAAACTAGAACAATTTGAAACATAATCATACCTGATCTACAGTGAACGTCAAAAGAAACCGAACACTAAGAATTCTAAATTCTAACTTACTTTTACCATTTAAGGAGAGTGCACAAAAATATTTGACAAATATCGAAATTTTTGTAATTTTCTGTTTGTTTCAGTTTAAAAATACAGGCAACGAAATAATTTTAAAATGAAAATAACGGTAATTTATTATTGATATTTTTTAATGTACAATTTCTTTTGACGCTCAATGTATTTCTGAATAGTGTAAATAATGTAGAATTGATGAAATTGGTAATTAAGTTTTGTGTTTATTTTCAAACACATTTGTACATTAGAATGCAGCCGAAGAAGAATAAAAATAAGGGCAGCTACTTATTCCATTTCCATGTTTTGACAGCCCTGTACTTAAGTGATTGCCCGAAGAAAAAAAACAAATTTTGAGCAAACGCATGTCACTTTGCCAACATACGCCAAGGCTATATAACGCCACAAAGCAAATAGATTTCGTAAAGGGTATTCCAAAAAGAAACTGTTAGGATTTCCATATACTTCTCTACGTTAGACACTATTCGAGGATGTCAAACGAACACTTATTTAAAGACGCACATTTAAAGTTACATGTTGTGATTAAAGAGGTACATATTTCAATCGTGGCTTGTCAAAAATTCCATGTGCTGAAAAAGAGTAAAATATGCATAATATGTGATTTGAACGAAATTATCTGCGATATCTCGAGCTAGGAGTTGACCAGACAAGAAAAGACCAAAGTTGAGAAAAATATTTTTGTTTGACTGCAAAGGACCTGTATTGACATAAATATTATTAAGATTAAGAGGAATGATTAGAAGCCTGCAAAGCCTTAAAGTTAATTAATTATTCATGAATATTTAGTAATAAAGAGATAGTAGCTACGTCCTATGCATTTTCAA
Organism: Sarcophaga bullata; assembly: GCA_005959815.1. Taxonomy (NCBI): domain Eukaryota; kingdom Metazoa; phylum Arthropoda; class Insecta; order Diptera; family Sarcophagidae; genus Sarcophaga; species Sarcophaga bullata. Next base: position 464,759 of record QOCX01000090.1, read on the forward strand.
CCCGTCAGTCTAATAATCATACCTGATCTACAGTGAACGTCAAAAGAAACCGAACACTAAGAATTCTAAAATTCTAACTTAGCTTTTACCATTTAAGGAGAGTGCCAGAAAATATTTGACAATATTTCGAAATTTTTTGTAATTTTCTGTTTGTTTCAGTTTAAAATACAGGCAACGAAATAATTTTAAAATGAAAATAACGGTAATTTATTATTGTATATTTTTTAATGTACAATTTCTTTTGACGCTCAATGTATTTCTGAATAGTGTAAATACATGTAGAATTGATGAAATTGGTAATTTAAGTTTTGTGTTTGATTTTCAAACCATTTGTACATTAGAATGCAGCCGAAGAAGAA
>QOCX01000090.1:477455-530283 GCA_005959815.1 Sarcophaga bullata
GTGATAGAAAGTTGTGATAACTTAAAAGCGTATTCTAGGCAAAGTTACAAGTGTTATCCTATTTAATATAATAAAGACACGATTAATGATTAAGAATTTACATTAGAGATAAAGATTTACATTCGTTAAACTCAATATCATAGAAATGTTTACTTAAGAAATAGTTGCTTTAATAATGCCTCCATACAAGTATCGAATTAAAATAAAGGATGGTGTAGAAAGAGGAACCATTGCCAATGCATGAATTGGAAATCTTCTGACAAAGGATGAATTGAATGAACTGAAGCTTATTGAAAAAATACAAAACAAATAGATTCCAGCTCTAGTGAAATAACCTTTGCCCTTACCCAATACTTTACATATTATTCTCATATTAAGGTATTTAAATAAATTTGTGAAAAAAAACTATTTTTAAGACAAATACTTACACTATGCTTGCGTACTGATGGACATTAAATTTATGAAATCCAATGGCAAATTTCAAAAAACCACCACCATCAAGAAATAGAAAAAATAAACGCGAAAAGTTTAATGTTGTCGAAATATTTCGTAGAAAGAAAATAAATGTTGACGATAATATTGAAAAAAATTTCCGGTGGTTTACTCAATAAGCAAAAGGAAAAATATGTTTATTTTTATATTTTTTGATATTTTTTTGTTTTGTTATTTAAAGTTTAGCTAATGAGTGTAAAACTATTTTCTTGCTTGAGTTTTTATACGGCATTACGAGTATTGACTTTACGAAATTGGTTGGCTGGCTGGCTTGTTGGTTGGTTGCCTTAGAAACCGCATTTAACAAAAACACACGCGTTTACACTGAAAACACGTTTTAAACACGTAAAGGATTAGAAAAGAAAGAAATTTTTTTGTTGTTTTTATTTTTTTATTTTTTTTTTTTATTGATTTTCTTTATTTTTCCAGCTGCACTCACTTTATATGGGGAAAATCATTAATTTTTTTTTTGCATTATTTTGAATTATTTTTCTCCTTTTTTTTTAGTTTCAAAATGGTTTAAAACTAAATACGTTTTTCTTTAAATGTGTGAACACTCAATAGATATGGTAAATGTGTAGGAGATTCTGTTGGTGGAAGTCACTGGAAAGCAATGGTTATTGTTTGTTACTGGTTTCTGTTGACGTTTTGCCTGGCACATTAACTTCGTTGACAGCTATTGAGTGTAAACACACGTCAATCCAATTAGAATAACAAATGGTTTTAAATTACAGATTTATTTTTCTTTTTGTTGTTGTTGTTGTACTATTTTCTTTTATTTCTATTAACTCGTGCATTAAATGAAAAATTTTTTAAAGTTTTTCTACACAAAAAAAAACGAAAGAAAAACGCGGGAAACGCCTGTTTAAAGTGATTTATTTTAAATCACTAATACGCCCGGTTTAACTGAAAACATTTCTTACACTCCACACACACACACACTCAAAAAACGCGTTTAAAACGTCGTTTTTTTTTTGTTTAAAAAGGCCACTTTTGGGCTTATAAACCTTAAATGCTTTTACACTCTATCACCGGAAATTCTTGTTTTCACGAAACTCATTGAAATAAATTCATAATTTTATTAATTTCTTAATCAAAAAAAAAAAAAAAATTGTCATAGAAACGTATGAATAAACCGCAAAACGACGCGACGATTTTTTTTTTATACCGAAAGACAAACACAGAAGAAGAAAAAACACGTTCGTTTTAAGAACTCAACAATGCTGAACTGAATTCATTTCATATTGGATTGTTTGTTACCCTAGCGGATATTGTTGCGGACAGACAGATAGACAGGCGGATGGATGGACGGTCGGGACGGACGTAGGCAGCGTAATACTTTTGCGCAAAAACATCATTAAATATGAAAAAGCAACAGTGATAGATGTAAAGAAAATCAAAGAAAGAAAAAACACACACACACACATAAACACAGAGAAAATAAACAACAAAAGTGAGGGAAAACTTAAAAGAAGAAAAACCTGAAGAAAATAGAACCAAAAAACAAGAAACTACACTGAAAGTGAAACACAATTCTATAGTGTGCGGTCTTTTATTTAATTTTTTCTACTTTTTTTTTCATTTCTAGTGGAAAAAAATAATAAAAGCACAGTAAACAGATTATAGAAATTGAAATTAAACAAATAAAACACTTGAACTACATGAATCAGAAAGTTTCGAAACTAATCAGTTAATCGAAATATTTTTAATTTGATCACACTAGAATTTTATTTTGTCGTATTTACTGAAAGGTCTAGGCGACAAAGGTAAGTAAGGTAAGTAGGTATATGACCTTTACAAGGGACAGAACCAAGTACCAATTGGAGTTCAGGAAGCACAACTCTGCAGCTGACTAAGACCTAATATGGACATAAATGGGGCTGAGTACAGATAAAAGAGCTAGGAACCGTTGCTGCCATAACTCTATTGTTATTGCTATGATTCAGATTCAAATAAACTTTGAAACTGAAAAAAATAAAAATAAAAATATTTTTTGACAGTCAACGACACACTGTATTGTCAGTATGAAATTTGAATTTTTTGATGGAAAATCATCATAAATTCCTAATTTAAGCTAGGCTTTAAATTGAAGCAAGGATAATTAATTTGAAAACGTTATTTTTTTTTGTTTCATTCTAAGTCCACAGCTTAATATTCTTAGAAATGTTAAAAGATTATAAACTTTTCAATGAGGGTATTTCATTTTAAATACATATGGTTATACCCTACATGTGTCCATTTCTTGAGTTTGACAATAGATTTGTAACACTTTTAAAAATAATGCTACACCAAACTCTGAATATATAGTTTCAGTCAGGGATTACCATTTTATAACACAATTGTGCACATTGCTTATGCTCTTTTATTTAGTCGTCAATCAGATGCGCGACATGTTTGAGGATGCTATGACATGTTTTTCAGGTTTACACTCAAAAAATATTTTAAATATAAAATATTTTAAAAATGCTTTTATAAAAATGCAATGCCTTATATATTCTTAAAGGATGTTTTAAGACATTTAAATGACAAGGAAATGGGATTTGATTTTTTAGTCATAAAATAACTTTTTTTTTTTGGAAAAATGAAAAGGTTTGTTATTAGTAGGTGAAGAAATTTATGAACCAAAAGTAGCACCTACTAAATATCCAAAAACATTCCCTAATTCTTGAGTCAAAGATGTATAACTTTATGCATGTTGATGAAATGAAAATCAAAATAGCGTATATTACTAAAATTTTTCTTTGACAGTACATAAATAAATTCTCTCAATTTGTTTTCTCTCTCTTACTCACTAATACACAACCAAAAAAATTTTGGTAACCCCTGGTTTAAGTTCACTTGCGTTTCTTAAAACTCAAGCACCATCCCGCCTTGGGTGACTGCTGAAGATAGTGTAGTCTTTTCCAAATTGTGAAGAAGTTATTGTATTAAAGGGGATTTGACAGGTATAATCTAATTCTTATTACTTTATATTCTAATCTCGTCAAGAAAATGAATGGATGCCTTTGCACAAGTTGGTGACACAAGCCATGTTGTGGATTCCGAGGCATAATAGCCACAGAACATGTGAACGAGAGATGAGGTGAAATCGGTGGTCTTTTGAGATAACCATGTAGGTAATGTTTCATAAGGCAGAGCCTTCATTGATACCTCGGAGAAGCTGGCCTTATTACGATAGGATGCAGCAGATCACTTTCTGTTGTTAAAGCTAAGACGAGGAAGTTTCTGCTAAGCATAGTACTGGTTTTCTTAAAAGACAGTGTTCTTTTAAGTCGTGTGGGTAGCTTTTCTTTTAGTTTAATGGCAAGGTTGAGTTATATTCCTTATTTTCTTCTTTTAAAAACCCCGTCGTATTTTTTTTTATTACTCGGGACGAAATATTTATGTTCCTCAAAAGACCGTTTGTAATCGGTGTTTACCCAAAAACTGAATATGAATTCACTTGCTATTTAAAGTGTTACGTCATATAGAAAATAAAACGACTAAAATGTAATTTAAATGGAAATTAAAAACAATTAGAAAAAAAAAAGAAAAATCACCACAAACTAATATAATAACAATACGAAACTATAAAAATATCAACCCTCTCAATAACAAAAACAACAACAAACATTTCCCAAGTAAATGATACACTCATTATATACAGAATGAATGATACAGTATTTAATAAAAATTACCCACACGTATATTTATTTGTTTGTTTTTGTGGAAAACAAATGTAAACCAATGCGAGAAAAATAACAACAATTGGTTTTTTTTTTCTTCTTATTGTTGTATATGTAGACATTTGCACGTTTTTCTTTTTTAATTTTGTTGTTGATGTTGTTGTTGTTATTATTTTAAATTTGGTCTGCTTTTAAAGTTTATTGAAAATGTTGTCTTCTTTTTATTGCAACTTTTTTTTTCTATTTGTGGACTCAATGAAACGGTGTAGTGATGATCTGATCGATCTCAATGAACATAGCAAATCGTTGAGAGTAATAAAGATAACAACAACAAATTTTTATAAGAAAAAAAAATAAAATTAAAATCATTTATTGCATCTGTCAAGACAGAATGATTGTGTTGTGTTTTAAAGTTTTCCTGCTGTGATTCAATAAAATCCCATTCATTGTAGGTGACGAACGGAATGCTAAACGAGTATTTAAGTCTGTTTGCCATCAAATGCATTTCATTTTAAATTAATTTTATTTTAATAAAAACATTTAAGAAATATAACAATAAGGAGTACTAATACTCTAAGAGTAATGAAAATAGTTGAAAATGGATATCTAACCTGATTCAAGTGTGTTACAATTTTGTAGGCTTATTGGTTTAGAATCAAGGACTTTCTACTTAAAGAAGTCTACAATTTATTAGAAATCCTTATTGGGTTTAGTTTCAAAGCTTCAGTTATGTTAGCAACTTGTTGCCGTTGTAAAGATAGTTCCATTATGCCAATTCGACAACCTAGGAAAACCTCACAACCAAGCTCCCAGATCACTATCAATTTATGTGGCCTGCCAGTGTCCTAACGGAACACAATTGCTCTCATATTGGCACTAGTTTCCTTCAGTTCATATAATTATGGACAGTAAAAATCCAATTTATAAGAAAGCGTCCTCTCTGACTGTCGTTCGTTGTCTGACAGCAGCAAATGGATTCCGGTTTGATAATTGATTAAATGATATTAAAGATTCACCTCGATCTAGACTACCAATCACTTAGTACTCGAGGAAATACTGCAAAAAGACCGGAACATAAACAACGTGAACGTGGCTTTAGATTGAAGATAGCTGAATACACAAGAAAACTCGAAGTTTGCAATTAAGCAGAACATAATCAAACATTTCTAAATCATCTTACGAGCGATGAAAATTGGATTAAGTGCAACAATAATGAACAAAAAAGATTTTCGATCAACAGAGTACAGAGAAATTTCACAGATGGCGACAATATTAACACCAAGAAAGGTACTCTGAGTGTCTGGATTGATTAAAAGAGAAAGGATCAATGTGACCTTCTACAACCTAGTCAAACAAATGATTATTGTCTCTATGTTTAGCAGCAAACAATTCAATTATGTTTTGATGCATCCCTATAGCCCGATCTCTGCAGAATTATCCTCCACATGATATAAATTTAAATTCCATGAAGCCCACCAACATGGAAATAGATAAGTATTTGCGCTCAGAAAAACCAGAAATTCTACAGTGATGGAAGAATAGTTTTATAGCAAAAATAGCAAAATTATATCAATCATAACGGATTATATTTGGTCTAAAAAATCGTTTCAGACATAAAAAGTTGATTTATTTTGATAAAAATTGTATAGAGTAGCCAATAAAAAATATAAAAATAATAATAATAATGATTATAATATGATAATAAATAAATGTAAATATAAATAAATAAATACTTAAGAAAATTTTGAAGTTTTGTTTTTTTTTTTGCAAATATTTCCAACAATCCATACTCTTATGAAAAATAATTATCTTTACTCTTTTAACCATCACTGTTGTTGGTATACACATTTACATTACTGGAGAGTAATCTTAACAACAGCTCGTATGTTATTAATGTAAACAAATGTAATGTTAAATATTTTAAAATGAATAAAATATGTTATTTTTTTATTGTAATGTTGCTTTAATAATTTATCTTTTATAAGAAAACAATATTTCAGCACTTACCTCTTTTAATTTCATCCTTGTGCATTCGTCTGCAGTGCAATTTAATATGGCCGCATCATTTAATTATTATTTTTGTTCTGTATTTTTATTTTTAGAAGATGAGATTGGCCTTGACCGACTTACAAAACGGAATAAACACGGAGGCGCTCTCATTAACACACGAAACACTTGCATTCACACACATACACACTTTAGAAATCTTATTACTAACACTATTAAATTATGAAATTTTAATATTCCCTTTACTTTGAACGCGAAAGAAATGGAAAAAATGGTGGAAAATTGACTGCAGTAAGGTGTTACTTTTCTATATAAAAACTTACCTCAAATTAAACGTCACCCCTTATAAAGAAGTGATAATAAGCAGTAGATTTTATTTAAATTAAACTATTTACTTTAATTTCTAACACTTTATGACTGGAATTATTAATTATCGCACGCACTACACCACAAACATGATCAACCCTTGCAACATTTTTCCTAAAGGATATTATAACTTTAAAACACTATATAACTTTACAAAACCTCTTAATTGGTAATTTACAACACTTTACTTTTATTTAAAAGATATATTTTATTAATTTTTCTTATTGTGAACACAGACGGCACTCGCGTTAATAATTATTTTACAGGCTTTACAATTTGCAGTTTACTTTGTTAGTTCATTCGCATGTGTTTTGGAGGGCTTTTATTGCTTATGACGTCGTTGTTGTTGTTTTTGTTTTGTAATGTTTACATCGACAGATGATAGCTTAAAGTCAGGGTTGCTTTCTCTTAGTTCCTAGAAAGGATAAAATACCAGAATCTAAATGCTGCCAGATTACTTAGATATAGAATTACCGTTGTACGACTTCTGATAGCGTTTAAAAAATCATTTAGGAACACAATTTTGCTTCTAAATATATATAATACTCTTTAGTTAATTTGCTTGTACCCCTAAGTATTTAGTATACAAAGTTTCACACTTTTAAGTGCTTACAGCTCACATTTTTACTATATGAGGGTTATTCATTCCATAGCCCGGCAACACTTCCGTTATTAATATTCCTAGGAACCACCCTGTTTCCTAAACAAAAACTATTTAAAAACATCCCTGCTTTAAGCATCTTGTAAATAAAAGAAATAATTGCTGCACGATTTTCTTAAAAAACAATTTTAACCACAATCGATTTCAATATTTAAGCACAGACATAATGGCTAAATTGGAAACAGAAACAGTTAAAAAAGCAAAAGGCAAAAAGAGGAAACATAACAATGCAGAAAATGAAGATGAAATAGCCAATAAAAGCGTAATTGTTGAGCGACACGATGAACAAGATGAGCCCGTTCAGGCAATCTCATCACCAGAAGTTGAACAACGTAAGTATAATTTCAGTACATTTTTAAAAAATATTACATGCATTTAATTTTTCCAATAGCGCAAAGTACAAAGAAATCTAAGAAACGTAAAAATAACGAAAAGGGTGATGTACAAGAGAAACGCAGTAAGTCACAACAAGACGAAGCAGAAGATGAAGACCACGAGGCAGGTGAAGATTTTCATGAACCCACTCTGGAAGAGTTAAAAGAAAGTGAGAAGCCTGAAAATAATTTGGCAATAGTAACGGGCCGTCAAAAGAAAAAACAAAAACATCAAAAACTTGTAGAGGCTCAAAAGGGTCAGTCGGCCGAAAAAGAAAAACAACGTAACGCTGAATATTTACAGAAATGGAAACATTCACGAGACAGTTGGAAATTTGAAAAGCTCAGGCAAATATCCATACAGCAAACTATGTTCGAACAGGAGAAATTATCTGATGATGTATGGCCTTTAGCTTTAGAATATTTGGCCGGTAGCAAGGGAGCAGCTAAAGATAAAATTGTTAAACTGGCCAATGATGCTATTGAAGAGGAAGACAAACGAGCCGAACAACAAGAAACGGAAGAACAAAGGCAACTAATACTTAACTCAGTGAAATACCAAAGAGCTAGAGATTTACTACAAATGTTTGACTAATTAGATGTGAAATAGATTTGTTTTTTATAACCCTCTACCTGAACGTGAAAGTAAATTATTTTTTTATGAAACTAAAAACTTAACAATTTATGTACTTGGTTTTATCAACGATATTTTAGCTTAAGTTAAATTTTTGAAATATATGTTCATTAATTTTAATAAAAACAATTTCTTTGGAAGGAATTCTTGCACTTTAAGCATAAGACAAAGATTTGCGCTGAAAATTTCATTAAAAACTTATTTTTAAAAATTATAAAACATAAGAATTGTATTTTGCTTTTTACAATTAAATAAATATGTATTTACAAGTCTACATAGGCTAACAGTTTGTCCACATAATCCACTCGTCTTTGCAACAGCTCCATTTGTTCTTCGGTGAGCTTTAAAGTGGTACCTTGTTCTTTGAGTAAGAAGTGTTGCAGGAATAAACGCAAACTCTGTTTAAATTGTTGCAACTTGCTGTTCTTAGCCAATCTCTCGAAGGCCTGATACAATTCCTGTTCCTCTTTGGAGAGTAGCAAACCTTTGCAGATTTCTTTCATTAAAGTGAATGATTGTTTATCCAGCTGAAGGAAGTCCACTATTTTCAGCACAGCTAATTGAAGACCATTATGAATTATAAGATGTTGTAGAAAATGTGCTAAATTTCGAACTTGAATTTTATTAAGAGAATCGATATCGTTTATACGATCCCAGGAAGCAAATTGAAAAGCAAGTTGGTATTTACGATTATAATTACAAAATTTTAAAGCCAAGTGGGCATAATAAGGGTTCGAAGCTTTTTCGTTCAGGCAACAATGGATTGTTACATAAGCAATTGAACGCTGATCCTTAACAGCTAAATGAAGTATTTTTTCAAAAGCATCTATATAATCGGCAGCACTCATTATAATACAGAATATATTGCGTCTTTCTTCGGTATTCATTTTTTGCTGTTTAGCCAGAGTCAGCAATTGTTCAGAGAATTTCTGTGTTTTACTAGAACTTTCGCCTTCTGCGGCTTTCTTTTGAGCTGCAGCCATTTCATTTATATTACCTGTCCAGGCAGAACCTACCACCCACCATTTGCCCACAGTATCGGCTCTTAACAAGTCCTCCATGGTAATGTTAAGCGTTATGACGTATTTATCATTCCTTAACATGGCTTTCAGTTTTTTGCGTAGATTTTCATGTAGAGCAGGATCAAATTTAGGAATTTTGTTGATGTTATTGTTCTTCACAGCATTCAAAATATCCACCATAAATTTAAGTCTCAAATTTTCTTTCAATTCTAGTGGGGCTGCAGCAATCTTTGATTGCACACTCAACATCATTTGCTTAAACGCCAAAGGATCATCTTTACGTAGTTTAAAGCCCACTGATTGGAAGATCAAAAGCAAACATTCAATAGTCTTTTCTTCGAGCTGATTAGTCAAGCGATCTATAATTTCTAATAGCAGTCTATGCTCAAATATTTTAAATACATACATGTAGCTGAGCACCAACACCACATTATTTAAGCGTTTGTCTTCTTGTTCTATCTGCTGCAGGTTTTTAAGTAGATTATCAAATTGCTCTATGAACATTTGCAAGAAATGAGCGCCTATTTCGCTGCCAACATGGGCATGTAAGTATGCTAGCAATACCATATGTTCCTGTACCATACGTTCATTTGTTAGAACTTTGCTTATTAAGGCCTCTTGCAATAACTTATTGAGCGTTTCATTCATATTGAAACGTGAATTTTTCATGTAAAGTTCTTCTATGCCTGTAGAGATTTTATGTAGATTGGCTTCAGATAAACGATTCAGAAGACCTTTGCTCTGTTTGCGCAATCGTTCCAAAATTTCTGCTTGCTTGTCATCGCCTTTAGCAGCTAACAAAGCTCTTTGATGAGGCGGTATATATTTTTGTGGACCATCGCTTGTTGTCTCCGTAATAATATTGCCATCTTTGTCGCGTTTGCGTCCATAAATATCTTCTCTAACTGAAAACAAAAAAAAATAATAATGTGAACAATAACACAATAAGCATATATAACAGTATGAACTTACTTCCATTCTCTTCTTTCTTGTTTCTTTCTTCCTCAGATACTTCTTCATCTTCTCCATCATGCTCCATATCATCGAAATCACCTTCTTCCTCCTCGCCGAAATCACTTTCTTCATCTAAATTATCAGCTATGTCGTCAAGACCATTATTTTCCGAACCATCGGATTCAGCACCACTACCAAATATGGCATTAAATCTTTCCTCATCTTGCTCTTCATCACTCCAACTGGGTTCTTTGTTTTGTTGCTTTTTTAAGTCCTCTTTGCGCTTATCCTTTAGGGCCTGCTTTTCCTTTTCCTCCTCGTCATCGAGACACAATTCCAAGGCGAAATCCAAACCATCATTGAACATTTTGCGAACTAAACGATTTTTGTTTTTCGTTTTATTCAATCCTAATTTTTTCTCTAGCTTTGCTATAGTTTTCTCTTCTTCTTCATTTTCCAATTTCAGTTGTTTTATGCGTCTTTTTTTAGAGGCGTTTTCTAAATCTTTCTGTTTCTGCAATTCACGGCGATGTACTATTTCTGCATCTGGCCTTGCGGGATTCAATTGTTTGACTTTCTTAGCAGGTGGCTGAATGATTTTTTGTTTTTTTAAAGATTCTGGTAATAAAGCATTCACTTCTTCATCTGAGAAGTCTGAATCAACCGATTCATCATTGTCCGAGTTTACTTCATTGGAAAGCAGTTGTTCAATAGGAATATCATCGGGATTTATGAGAACTTTTGGCTTTTTCTTTTTGTTACTCTTTTTTTCTTTCAACGTATTTTCCTTTTGCTGTTGTTTGGCTTGGGCCACTAGTTTCTTGCCTTCCGTTTTACTGGAGAAAAACAAACGTTTGTTTTGTTTCTTCTCCTCCAGTTTTTGTTTACGCAATTCTTTGCGTGACAATTGTTTCACAGATGCTTGTTTTGCTTTTGGTTTCTTTTTATTTAATTTCACCATTTTCTATGCACAATTTATTTAAAATTAATTTTAAAATGCAAAATTCATGGAGCAACAATATACTGCAATTTATTATTGTTTTTAATCTTAAAAACAAAAACAACGAATCAGCTGTGTTTAGCTACACGTGCACCGGACAAAATTAAGAGAGTTGTATGGTGTGTTGCCGTACTTCACTTAAAAATTTTGATGAATTGAATACATTTGTAAAAAATGTTTTAGGGCTTTTTTTTCTCCACTAGAATTCTAACTAGGTCTTATTTTTGAATAAACTCTTTAACCACTTTGACATTACTCAAGGTCCAACAATTAGACGTTTGTACAAATAATTCTTAATTGCTTCCACCTATTTTTTTACACTACAGAAAGCAAATCACCTCGGCAGCAGCACAGCTATTACAGCAACAACTGCATACATAATTATTTACAATTTTAATTGATACACAGCAACATATTTTGGGTTTTAATTGTTACAAGAGTTTAAAATAAAAAGACAATTTAATCTGGAAAATTTTTCTCAGTGCTTTCTCCAGCTGATAACGCATGTGTAGTGTTGCCAGTTTCCATTACTAATCCAAATGTAATACGGTTTAAGCAACTGTGTGTTATGATTTTCTATGTAGTGTGGTGATATTATTGAGACGAAAAATATAATTTTATGTTTACAATTTGTTGAAAATATTTATAAATAATCACATAAAAATGTTAACAACGCGCCTAATTAATAAATTATCCAATGCTAGAAATGTGTTAATGCCGGCTGTAAGTATATAGTGACAGAATCCACATAGAAAAATCGTTGGAAAGCACTAAGGATGCAATTATTAAAATGCATTCTCTTACATAAACATTTCTAACAATAATTTAATGCGTTCTCACAAATATTATAGATTTCGTCTATTAATAATTTACAATTCGTGGAAATAAAGACAGAAATTAATAAACAACAGTGGTCATACAAGCCGGTGGTTTTATTAACATGCCAGTATTGTTCAGGCAGCACAACGACCACCGCCACCACCAACCCTGGCGCAGTAACAGGCAAAACAAATGCTGCTGAAAATGGTATACTAAAGAGGGTTTTGAAGAAAGTTGGCTTTACACCGAACTCTAAAGCGGTAAGAAAGTATAAAAACGTTGAAACAGATGTTTGCTTAAACCTCTGTATATTCCTTTCAGCGCCTACGGGTGGCTAGTCATATGTTATATGAAAGTGTAGCTGATAAAATAAATTATTTGGCATTTTTCAAAGATTTCGATATGCCGAATACTTTTAATTCATGGTTTTTGGTTACCGAATTACATGTATGGATGCTGCTGCTTCGATCTATGGCCGAAGGTTCAGAGAGCGGTGAAGATGGCCGTTTCTTGCGTAATTGTATAGTGGAAGCCATGTGGGGTGATGTTAATACCAGAGCCAAAAAACTGGGGGTAATTATCTAGGATGATCATGGCATTTGCCCAACTGATAAAAATATTCTTTCCATTGCAGGCCAATAATCCTTCACGAACACGCCAGCAGATCGAGGAATTATCTGAACAATTTCAAGCTGCCTTAATTGCCTATGATGAGGGCGTTATGTCTGAAGACAGAATATTGGCTGCCGCCTTATGGCGTCGATTCTTCGAAATGAATTGTAATGACTACGAGCGCATAGAACGTTTAGTTAAATATGTAAGACGTCAAGTGCTTATGTTAGATAATCTTACTAAACAAGATTTTCTTATAAAACCAAAGATTCCTTGGCAAGATTTGGACAAAATTACTATTTAATAACGTATATATAGGGTATAAAAATATTTGCTTTTTGTAAAAATTAAAATAAATTGTTAATAAAAGTCTAAAGCGAAACAAAAACGTATTAATTTAAACATATAAATCGTCTATACTTTGATTACTCAGAGCTCTCAGTTGACATTTACATAGAAACGCACATAACCGTCTCTCAATAATGTGTAAAGATCCTTCGTCAAAATCAGCCAATATGGACTGCATCTTCTGATAATTTTCGAGACTATTATTTGAGGCAAAATCGTCGCTTTCTTCCACTGTTTCAGAGCCTACAATTTCTTCAGCAATTTCCTCTATAATCGAATAACTTTCGTCTTCCACGTAAATGTCTTCTTCTAGGGTTTGGGGTTCTTGTACTTCTTCTGTTATGTCCTCTACTTTGAACATATCGGTTTCAAATTCTTCTTCACTTAAAATCGATTCCTCATCATCATCGTCCTTCCACTCGGATTCCTGTTCCATTTCTTCCAACTCTCTCAGTTTACGTTTACTTACTTTTTCCTTTTTAATTTTATTTGCCTGCACGGTGCATTCCAAAAACCTTAATCTGTTAAGATAAGGCCAAGTGGAGCCTCGTATAAGTCCACTTTTGGGACAAAGCTCATTACTGTGTTTGAGTTCCTTTTGAAACTGGCCACGTAAGTTATTCCAGCGATTTAAACAAAATTGTACTGAAACGTATAATCGTTTATAGAAAGCGGTTTTTGAGACTTAAATTTTCTTTTTTAGTTTACCTGGATGTCCCATTTCAGTTGCTATTTGTTGCCACAGACTGTTTTTGGTTTTCATCATTTCGAATGTTGTCATACCGGGTATTTGACGCAAATATAAGACAGGATGCGGTTCTACCAAATCGATTAATTTAAAATCGAATGGTCTATTCTTTTTATGACTTGTTTTTGTCATATTTATATTATTAATTTAAAATTTTTACGAACAATACTTATATGTAACTTTTTTTTTAATAACATTGAACTGTTGTTGTCGCAGCAGCTGCTGGTGAAATGTAAACAAAACAAAAAGTGTTGCCATATCTGGATGTTTGTTGATCATAAACGAATAATGCACTTAAAATCAAAACTTATCTTTTTTATTTGTTGAAATACTGTTGTACTTAACAAACTAATAATTATTTTTTGTTTAATAAATATAAAAATATTGCTTTTAGATATTTCGTAAATATTATTCACAAAACTTGGATTGGACTATCTGGCAACATTTAAAGTTTAAATGGGGGTATGGTGAATTACAAAGTGTTGCCATGAGCAAAAGAATATTGTAACCAACGATTGTGAAAGAAATCACCAAAATAAAGTTCGCAGTTTATTCTATTTTTTTCAAATTTAAGTTGTAATTAATACAAGCGAGAAAAAAAGCAAAAAAATTACAAAATAAAATTATAGTCTTGATTGTAATGCGTCCCCTATTATTTATAATTTTTTATTTATAATTTTTTAACCAATTTCAGAAGAAGAGGAAAGAGTAACCAATTTTGTTTAGTTCATAATTTTTTTTATTCATTTATCACAAAATATTTTTAATTTTAACTTTTAAGATGCCTAATAGATGACACAATGGTAACACTTCCTAACTACCGCCTATTCCTGTTTCATACTCTATTTTTTTAATGGTGAATCTGTTGGAACCTAATGGCTCCACTAGGGGGGGGTGAATTAGTTCTTCTAGACACGCACCTGTTAATTAATCACTAATTGTACAGTGATTTATAGTAATACAGTACCTATTTCAAATAACGGCACTTTGGTAAATTTCAATTTGCTTCACTACACCGGGCAATTTCCCCACACTTTGTAAAACTTACCACAATAGGAACTCACCAAACCGAATAAATTCACCACATTTCTCAAAAATCCACTAAAAAGCTAAAAGTCCAAAAAGCCACACTCGCACACAACCCATCTTGGCAAGCAACAATCCAAGCAACAACACAATAAACTTTTCTCTGCCCGATGAGCCATAACAAAGCAAGCACAACACGCACACACACAACAAATTCCTGATCTAACGTCAAACAACAAAAACACATAGAGAAGAAAAACCAATGCAAGCAAACAAACACACACACACAACTCGAAATATTCTCTATGTTGGTTGGTCTATTACATACATATATACACTTTATTTACTCCTTTATTTTCGATCATTGCTCATCGCTCTGTACCTACTAAGGTAATTGTTAATCGCCTTTTTACATTCAATGGCGGTTTCTTATCCTATTATTGCTCTTATTTTGATTTGACTGTAAGTGAAGGTATTTATATCCTTATATATAAATACAATCCTGCTAAATAATTACGTTTTATGTTCGAAAAGTAGTAAGTGCAGCTTAGTTAAATAATTCCAAAATCTATATCGCACATGCTAAAAATTATAGGGAAGTTTGATTGAAAATAGGCTGATACGAGTGTGTTACGAACACCTTTTTCCAATATTTGAAATTGTTTACTAAACCAGTTGTATTTTGTTTTGATAGACAAGATATATTCGTTTTCGTGGTAAACATTATTCCCGCAGTGTAGGATTGATTACTGCGAATGGTTTTATATACCTCAATATGGTTTTATATACTCACTTAATACTTTTCTTTTAATTTCAAACACAATCTCTTATTTATTTTTTATGATTTTTATTACTGTTTTTTTTTGCTGTGTTCATAATTTTTTTTTTATGTTTTTTGTGTTTACTTTGTTTTCTTTTTCATGTTTTCTTGTAATTTTTTCACAGTTCACAACCTTACAAATGGAAAGAACAAATAATTAATACAATACAGTAATTAATAATTAATATTGTTTTTGTTATTGTTAATGTTGACCAATACATACGCATACATACATAGATATTACTAAGTATGAGAATGACAATAAAATTTCATCTTCCTTCCGTCGGCCTGTATCCTTTTCTAAGTGTTTTATATAATTTTTAATATTAAAAAATAAAATTAATTATTGAATTTAAAATAATTTTTTTTTGTGGTTTTTCTATTTAAGAATCAAAAAATAAAATAGTTTTGCTTTTTTGCAATAAATTCAAACAAGACTGTGATTGTTCTCATGTTGTTTATTTATTTGTTTGTTTGTTTTTCGGCTTTTATTTTATTTTTGTTAATTGAATTAAAGTTTTCAATTTATATGTATATATGTATGTAGTATGTATAAATAATAATTTATATATGCATTGTTTGTATGGTTTGGAATTAAATAAATTATTTTAGCTTTGTTTATAATAATTTTCTTTATAATTGTTTTTGCAAGGAAGATTTAATTTGATCTTATACTTGTTGTTAAGGTCATCATTCATTATTTTTTATTTTTTATTTGTTTTACTTTGTGTGCTAAAATACTTTTTGTTGTTGTTGTTGTTGTTTTTGTTTTTGTTTTTATGTATATTTGATTTTGTTATTTTTTAAGTTTCTTTTTTCTTGTTTTGTTTGCGCTTTCTTGGGAGTTGTGAACTCAATTTATTTTTAAACATATGAAAATTACATATTTATAGTATATATTATTATTTTATTTATTTATTTTGGCACATATTACATTTTCATTATTACATTTATTCATCATTTATTTATTTTCTTTTGTTTGTTTACTTTACTTTTAAACTACACTGATACGTATTTTATGGAAAATAAAATATTTAAAAAAAAAAAAAATTCTAAATTGTAACCTAAAAAAAGAAAAAAATTATTTAATAAAACGAAAACTAAAAATTTATTGCATAATACATAAATATGTATTTAAAGAAATATTTCATTTATTTTTGCCTTTTTTCATTTAATATTCTATTATATATATTTAAAGTTTATGTTGTTTGATTTGTATTTTTTATTAAAAATCATTTTATCAATTTTGTAAAAATTTAATTTTTAAATTATTTAAATATGGACTTTGTAATTAATATATTATTTATTTATTTTATTTTTTGTTGTGTTGTTGTTGCATATATTTTAACGGTGGATATTTTTTTATTGTTTTTAACATACATATACTCTTGGATTTGAACAACATTTCTGTTTTAAATGAGTTGTAATCGTGAATTGTAGGGAATAAGTTAAAATTTATTTAAAATATTATCCAATATTTATCTCTGTAAATACTTATATGTGTTATATATATCAATATATATCATATATATCAATTATCAATAAAATATGTCTATAAAAACATTGTGTTCGAAAAACTATATTAATAGTCTTCTGGCTTTAATAGCGAATTCCCAAAAGAACATCAAATATCACATTTTGTAGTCAAGTTATTCTTTATTTTGATAAATCTGTCAGTCGTATATGATCTCCTACGATCTATATATATATTTTCGTTCACCTATTAAGTAGAAAATTTAAAAGTCGAAAAATGCTTGGATTTTATAGAAAATTATTAAATTTCGCTCTTCTTCAATGAATACTAAATCGAAATTGAATAAATGTTTATCCTTATCCTATGTTAATCCTCAATCTATTCATTTGTTGCAACTGGAAAATTTAACGACTTAAGTCTTATTTTCCTTTCAATGCTCTATCATGTGGTTTAAAGTAAAGCAAGTTCAATAGGAAATTAAAAGAAAAATAACATTTTCACAGTAAGACTTAAACAATATAATTATAAATAGGAATTGAATAAGAAGACAAAATTTAAGCCTGTTTCCTTAGTTGACAGTGTTCTTAAGATGTTTGGCAAATTAAATAATATTGTAATAAAAAGAAAATCAAATTTTCAAACTTATGCTTCCGCTTAATAACTCTCTGGAAAATACTAACCGCTCCCCTTTGGTATTCTGTTCTGACAATGTTTTATTATTAAGTTTATTGAAAAAGAGAATTTATTTTGAAACTATTGTATATTTTGCCTTATTTTTCTCCGTTTACAATTCTTCTTAAATGATATAATTTTCATCGCACTCAAATTCAACAGAAATGCCATTCAAAAGTGATTGTTATAATTCGAAAATAGTTATTAAAAATTAAAAAAAGGCTTGATTTATATACAAATGAATTATAATTATTGTTGTTTTTTTTTACCATAATAAATAATGAAAGCAATTTAAATCCAGTAATGTTTTATAAACTTTATTTTTTTTCTTCAGATTTTAACTCATAAAACAAAATTAATAAAATTTTAACACACATATAAAAAAAAAAAAAAAGAAAATTGAGGCAAAAATTATTAAAGAATATTTATATAAGATACAATATGTAAAAAGTTTTTCTTTTTTCTCTTGCCATAAAGAGAAAAAAACATTTCGTCAAAATTAAAATAAAATTTATAAACTAAGTTTTTTAATTAAATTTTGTTTTGTTTTGTTTTTTTATTTGATCAATATTTTGTTTTGTATAATATAATTAATAATGTATAATAATTATAGATGTTTATTTATTTTTTTTTTTTGTAATTTTTTACTTTTGCTTTTAATATAAAATGTTATTTTTTTTGTTATTTTTATTTTTAATTTAATTATTATTATTATTTTTAATCGATAAAAGCTACAATTAATTTGGCAATTGATGGGTTTGATTTGTTTTGTTTGTTTTATTTATATTCTTTTGTTTTGTTTTGTTTGTTTTAGCTTTTCTTAATTTTATTGACATTTTTTAAAATTTTAAAAAACTACTTTAGTGTTTAAAAACTAAATTCTTATATATTTTTTTGTATTTTGTTTGTTTGTTATGTTTATTATTAAATCATCAAAAAATAGGTGATAAAATAATAATAATAATAATAATAATAATAATAATAAATAATAATAATATATAAAAAGTATTGGAAATTATAATAATAGTAATAAGTATTAAACAAATTGTTTTGTTTTTTTGTTTTTTTTTGTTAATATATTTAAAAATAACTTTGGCTTTATGTGTTTTTTGTTGTTATTAAATTTTAAATTATAATCAAAAAATTAAAAAACAAAAATTAAAAAATAAATTCGAAATAAAATATTTCTTTATGTGTGTCTGCTGTTGAGATGTGTACTTTACTTTTAATACAATATATATATATATTATATATATATATATATATATACGTATATATATATATTTAATTTTTTTTTTCTAAATATCTTTTTATTCTGTCTTGTTTTTTGTCATTAATTTCTTTAATTTGTAACAGGAAGAAGAGGACGTTTGTTTTTATTGTTTAGATTTAGACTAAATTTACAAATATTATGAGCATTTTACTTTTGTGTGTATGTTTATGTGTATTTAGTTATTTTAATTAATACTAAATTTATAATAATTTGAGCAAAGTTTAAAAGTTTTTAATTTAATTTTAAAATAAAAAAAATATCAATTTGAATAGTTGTACGTTTTAAAAAGAGAATTCAAGAAGCTGTTTGAGAACATTTAAAAATTTCTCCAGGGAACAATAAACAACATAGTCTCAACTATTCAATATTTGTGCTTTTATTAAATTTAGTTTTGGTTTTGCGTGTTTTTTTTTCTTTACAAATTAATAATTTTTTTTTCTTCTGTTTAATGTAAATTCAGCAATTTTTTTTTAATTAATAAACTGTTTGAAAGAAAAAAAAAACTATTTTTAAGCTTTCTTTTGATTTAAATTTAATTGGTTTTTAATGTTTACTTTTTATCGCTTAATCTCTGCTAAGATTTGCATAATTGTGTATGGAGAGAAGTGTTAGATTTTACCAGTTAAAAAGTGCTAGGCTTTCTCTTATTTCTTTTTAATATTTTTTTATAATTTACCTGTTTTGAATGCTAATTTTTTTTTTATGTATATACATCTAAACAATTGCACATTTAAACACGCAATACATTCATACAATTAAAAATATATAAAAGAAATAAAAACAAACAAAAAATTTATTTTATTTTATTTTATAACACACTTAGAGAAATATCTTTCATATTTTAAAATATTTTTTGCTTAGTTTTAAGCAATATTTATAATATTTTTTTTATGGCTTTTCATTTTATTTAATAAATCTAAAATAATATTCATTTTGAGCATTTTGTTTTTGTATATTTTTTTTTTCATTTATAATTATTTTTCTTAATTTCCTTTACTTTTTTGTTATTACGTTTAAAGTAGCTGTCTTATTTAGTTAAATTAATTTAAATATTATTTATAATTTCTTTTGTTTTATACTTTGAACACACTCATACATTTATGCTTATGATTTTTCATTTGATTTTATTCTCAAAACTTTCTTTAGAGTGAAGGAAAATGTTTAAAGAGTTTTTCTTCTATTTTTTCTTTTTCTTTTTTGTTGTTATCTGTTCTCTGTTAAAATAGTAAATTGCTTTCTTTTTTTCTAATAAATTCTTTGGAAAAATATTTTTTTCATTTCCTTCATTTTTATTTTATACAAAAATTAAAACTTTTTCAATATATATTTATAAAGAATTTTAATAGCTTTTAATTTTAGTTTTTTTTTTGAATTTTTTTCTTATAAAGTTTTAAATTTTGCTTTTATTTTTTTTTTTTAGTAATTTATTGTATATATCAAGGATATGTCTACGTTTTTTTTTTCACTAATTTCTCTTTTTAACAAAGATTTTATTTTAATTTATAATAATTAATCATTTGTTTAAAAAAAATGTGTAGCTGCCAATATAAAAAAAACTATAAATTCTATAAAAAAAATAATTGCAAATATAACAGGAACATAAATTCTTAAAAATTAAAAAAAACTATGATTTTAATTAAAACGATTACGATTACACCAAAGTTATCAGCATATAGAATGGTTGCTGAGATGAGTAATTCAATATTTTTAAGATGTTAATGTTAAGAAAAATTATAAATCTTTCCATAGATTTGATTAATGTCCTACTTATCGTAATTGAACAAATTTCTGTTAAAGAAATATCTTAAAAGCTCAATTAAAATTTGTATTCTATGAGTCTAACATCGAATCATGGATTAAAAACATTCTGTGTTAGCATTAACATGTCTTTTAAAATCTATCGATCAGGTCAAATGATTAAGCAGTCTAGTCTTTAGTACTGCTAATTTTCTAATTTATAAAGACTTTAAATTTTATTTTAACATTAAATTGCTTAACTATAGCGTATAAAATAGATAAGCATTGTTACGAACCTAAAACACTTTTTACTTTTCCCTAACATCTCAAGCATTGTATTGTAAATATGAATTTGGTAACAATGCAAGGCTTAAAGGCTTACAAATTCGTAATATAAACTGATAACTTTAGTGTTCGATTAAATCACAAAGAAAAAAAAATTATTTTAAATTTATAAAAATAAAAGAAAATATTTCTTTTTGTAGCTATAACTACTGTTTGTATGTAGTTATTAAAAAAATTAAAATTAATAATAAGAAAAATAATTATAAATATAAAAGAGTATTTATTATACATAAAAAAAATGTAATAAATCAAATATAAAAAGAGAGAGCATTTGTTTTTTTTTAATTTCAATAATATTTTTTAATTACACAAAAATAATGTATAACGTAAAACAATGAGTATTTTGTAAATAGTTGCCAAATCAAAGGAAGTAAACTTATATAAATAAATATACAATTTGTTTTAAACTTTTAGAATATAATAATAATTTTTGATTTTGTTTTTTTTTGTTTTTTTATAACAAAACTAAAATGTACATTAAAAAGGGCTGCCATTATTAAATAATTTTTTTTGTTTGTAATATTATTTTATTAATTTTGTTGTTTTATTAAACAAATGATTTTGTTTTGTTTTTTTTATTTTTGTTATTCAAAAAATGTTTAACAATAAAACAAACTTATGCATTTGCATTTGTTAAGAAATATTTTTTTAAAGTGAAAATTTAAATTGTGTTGTATTTTTGTTTGTTTTTTAAACATTTTCAAATGAAACGTAAGGAAAAAAAGAAAATTATCAATTAATTGCATAAATTTAATGAAAGACAAGGAAATTAATCTACCTCTAAGTTTTCTTTAAATAGAAGCTCTAAAATTGTGGTAATTTTTTTTTTTTCTAAGTATAAGAATTAAAGATTGTTTTTCTTTGTTTTGTTGTTGTTTTGTTTAAATTTGAAATTAATTCTAGATTTAATTTAATTAATTTGTTAATATTTTTGCTGGACGACATTGAATTTGAACAAAACTACTTGTTTTTTTTTTAAGAATCTGTTTTGTAATCTAAATTTATAAATAATTTCATTAGTTTTCATTGAAATCTTAATTCTTTTCTTTCTTTTCACTTATTTCAACAACGCACTTTAAACGTGTGTTTCTCCTTTGTTCTTAATTATTTTATTTTTGTTTTTTTTTCTTTCCGGTTTTTTTTTTTTGTATTTTACAGTTTCTATAAAAATTAATTCTTTATTTAAATGAGTATTATTATTATTATATATGTTGAGCATTATTTTAAATTTTTATTTGTTTTGCAACCCCTGGTGTGTTGATGATGAGTATTGAAAAAAAAAAGTATTTGTTTTGTTTTCAATAATATTGATGAGTATTGAAAAAATTTGTCCATTTTTTTTAATTATCTGTGATGATTTTATAAAGAAATTAGTATGGCGTGAAACGATTAAAGCCTCCACGATACATGGTTGCCTATACAGAGAGAGAGAGAGAGAGAAAGAAAATGATAAATGATGTACATATTCATTATAAATAATATAAGAAATTATAATTAAAATATATTTGTTTACTTACCCCATAGCCGGGTACAGGACCAATACCATGGCCTAAATATGGATCAGCATATTCTCGGGCATAACTATAATAAATCGTAGCGTAATTGTTAAAAGTAAAAGTGAAATAGTTCAATTAGTATTTAGTATCACTCCATAAAATTTCAATGCTTTAAACACTTGATTATTTGATTAGTTAAGATGGAAAATTTGTGATTTGTTAGTATATTCGCTGTAGAAAACTTGTTATCTTGAATTAGCCTTATTTGTCGAAATTGTTAAGTTTTGTTAGGTTTTTGCAAAAGTCAATTAATAACATTTTAAGATTTTCAATTTTTCTTATTTCGTTTTTTCTAAAAGAAAAGAAATTATAAAAACAAAAATGAAAAAATTAAATCAAAATTAAAAAAAATAAAATTAAAAAAAAATTAAATTAAAAAAAATAATTAAAAATAATGAAAAAAATAATAAAAAAGAGAATGGTAAATAAAATCAAACAATAGCAAAATAATATTTATTTAAATTAAAAATTAGCTTTTTAAAATATAAATTTATTTTAAATTAATAAAATCTTAAAAGGTTTTTTAAAAATGTATTATCACTTAAATAATTGACTTTCATATAAAATAAACAGTTATTTGTCTAAAATAATTTTATACGAATCATAACAAGCTATAAGTAGTTGGTGGACCCAAAGAATGAAACAATTCTTGGAAAAGGATACAGAGGCTAGCCTATTTTGGTAAAATTGGTGCAATGAGAAGTTCTTCTGCTGAAGGACCAACGGTTTTGGAGACAATGGTTAGGATGGAATGGAAAACAATTCTAATACAAGATTCGTTAGGGAATTTTGTGAATTAATCGAGTTTATGGGTCCAGAGTGAAGTATACCAAGCCCGTGATGTAAATTGCCGGTATCTTTTAAGAGAAAGTGTACATTATAGAAATATATGCTCAATTCAACTAGGACAGAAAGTAGAAAGGACTACTAAACCAAAACTAGTATGAAACGGTCGGACAAAGCTGAACCAGATAAGTACTTAAGATCATTTTTTACTGTGTTCCAAGTCTTGAGGGAATTTATGGTAAGGACTAGGCAGATAGTAAGGACTACTAAACCAAAACTAGTATGAAACTGTCTGACAAAGCTGAACCAGATAAGTACTTAAGATCATTTTTTACTGTGTTCCAAATCTAGAGGGAATTTACGATAATGACTAGGCAGATAAGTTCGCGAAATGGGAATCGCTTTCACCGCCATCATAGGAATAATTTTACAACTATTACTATAAGGGCTTTGTTGAAAGAAAAGAAACTCAAGGGTTGCCCCAAACTGGGTTATACTTCATTTCATAACAAATCTAGTCTATTATTTTACTTAAAAGTCCATTGCTTCTCTTAATACTTCTATTCATAACTTTTGAGGGATGTGAGGCTGCAAGTAAGGGGAAATACTTTCTAATCAGTTTACATTATTCTAGTTAAGCTGGTAATTGATCGGACTACTCTAGCAGGTCTTAGATTACCGCATATAAACAACGCCCTCAGTGAATGTATATTAAGGAAAATGACAAAGAATTTTTATTGATTCAATATACAAACGCCTCTTCGCATTAAAAAATATATCGAAATGAGTATAAATTAAAATAGTGTTGCATTAAAGGTCAACATGCAGCTGGACATTCTAATGCATCGACTTTGATAGAATTTTTTTACTGGACAAGAGAGGGCTTGGAAGAGATGGCTTGCATGAGTAAGTAAAAACACCTTAAAATTAACAAACATTCGGTTTGATTGAAGCTATCATATCTTAAACGAATTATTCATTGTTTCATCGGAGATATTCTTTTCTTGGGCTCTCATGAGTCCAGCTTTCAGCATTTTATTGCAATATTTTGAATGATTTGTCATTAGATAAACTTTTTTTCGAATGTTAAATAAATAGTTTCCGCTTTCTATCTTTCTTTAGTGAGGAAGATTTTTGTAATTAAAAAAACAATATAAGTCCCAAGCGAAGTATAAGGTGTAGTAAGAAGTTATCTATTGTTAATTTTAATAATACATTATGATGATGTCAAATTTCTAATAATTTTTGTTATTTTTCGTTTTCGAAAAGTAAATTTTAATAAAAATTTTAGTTAGTAAACGTGGTTAGTATGAACAGTTTAGTTAGTTTCGTTTTGTTTACTCTTTTTTTTTTTTGTAATTCCTACGAAAACTTACCCCGCAACGGTGGCATAACCAGCTAAGGCTGGCTGAGCTGCTGCAGCAGCAGCAGCACCATAAGCTGCTCTAGCTGCCACAGCAGTGTATGTAGTTGCTGCAGTAGCATATGCCTGTTGAGCCTGAGACAAGGGTGTCTTTAACAGAGGACCAGTAGCCTAAACGAATCAAATGTTGTAACGGACAGAAGAAACAAAATGAGAAAGAAAACAAACAACATTAAATTAACAGTTATTTGTTAATATGGCTGTTAAGCAACAACCAAGTAAATGAAAAGAAAAAAAAATTGAATAGAATACGTTTCTTTTTTTGTTTTTTTTTTAGTTTAAGATGAGCTTTTACAAATAATTAAATAATTAAAGTTAACTTTCGTTTTTTTTTCCAAAAAAAAAATATTTAATTTTGATTTAATAATTGAAATATTAGTGTGTGTGTGATTTAAACAAACAAATCATAAGCATTCGATGAACTGGCACTTGTCAATTACAGATTCTACCAAACAAACAAAATTAATGTGAATTTCATTAAATTAAACGAAAAAAAAACACGGAAAAATGTATAGAGAACGTAACGTAAAGAATGTATGTAACTGACAGTGACAGCTGAATCAGTAGATATACGAGTATAAATCAACACATGATTGCCAACAACAAACATTGGTGAGAGGGGGTTGCAATAAACTAAATTCAGATTAATTTTTTCATTTTTTTTTCTCAAAATTTTGCAAATGAATTTAATAAATTTCATTCATTCAATCAATAAATTTATAATAAACACATGGACAGACATCAATATAAAGTATGGTGCAATTTGGTATTTTTTTTTCTTTTTTTTGTTTAATTTGGTTGCTTAAAATTAAATGCAGTTTTAAACAAAACACATAAAATAATGAAATTCAGAGTTAAAACCAAAACCTTTTTTTTACTATTCAATATAAATAATAAATATCTTTGGATATGATCAGGTATATTAATCATTAACCAGTGACAAAAAGACAGACAGATAAATAGAAAGACCAAAATATAAATGAAAAAAAAAAAACTAAATTAATAACATACATGCTTTAGAATAAAATATTTAAGAATAAAACTTTCTCGTTACAGTTTTATAGCTGAAATATTTGTAATAAATTATTAATAATACATTACAATAATTTACTGTTATATGGTACTTATAAATTAATAAATTAAAGAAAATTCTTTTTTATCTAAATTCCAACACACAGCAACACCTGTAAGAAATTATTAAAAAAAATAAAAAAATAATTCAACATGCCAGCGAAGCCGTTAGAAATTTTCAGATTTTTTAATTCAAAACCAAAAGTGCAAGGAACTAAATTACATACGAATATTGTACATTTAAAACTAGAATAATAGTTGCATTACACAATATGAAAACAAAAAGAAAACGAAATAGAAACATAAAAAGAGTAACAAATGTTGAGATTTAATTTAATTTTATTTTATTTTTTCTTTTACCAAAACATTCTGTGGTACCGGTATGCGGTTGGATCGTATGTGGGGTACTGTTTTAGCGTTGTCACAGTGCGCGGCTGTAAGTTTTTAAGTAAATTTCGTTTCTTATTTTTTTCTTTTCTGTAGTTTTTTTTTTTTTTTTTTTTTTAATAAATATAATATAAAGTATTGTATTCTTTTTTTAATTGTTAATTTTAATAATCAAATTAATGTTGTTGGGGTTTGGTTATGTTTCACTAGCCAGTGAGAGAAATTTTGATGTAAAAGTGTATAGAATTTGAACATAAACATTTTACATACAATAATGATAATGATAGAGAGATAGAGGCGCAACATAAAAACAATAAAATATTTATTAGTTAAACAAAAATAAAAATAAATTTTAATAATTATTTGCATGATATTTGTTATAATAGTTAACATTTTATATGAAATCGTTTTATTAATACTCAGTAATGATGCATAGAATTAAAAAGAAATATTAAGAAAGATACTCTTCATTTAATAAATATTGTACTCTTTAAAGGAATTCAATTTAAAATATTAACACTTCACAAAACTAAATGTAAATTCAAGAGAATATTTATGGCAAATTAAATTGTAAACTTCTTTAAACCGCTTTAAATCGACGACTGAAACGTACAATATGAAATTAATTGTTAAGATTTAAAAAAATTTTGATGTGAATTCATTGGGGAAACGTTTTCTAGTCAGTTCTTTAGTAGGCAGTTAGGTATAGATGGCCGACACTCCAAGAAAATTCGTACGGACGCACTTAGACCACATGGTGCTCTAGTCCTGGAACCACTTAGAGCTTCCAATGAAGCGGCACAAACTACCGCTATCAATGTTCGACAAATCAGCTAAATCATCGATATATTAGGCATCAAGATGTCTCTTCCTCCTTTGACATAGTGCCGGGCATGGTCCCAGTAGGTGAAGATCAGTCTCTTCCTCTTCTTCATCTCTGCAGCTTCTGCAGAAATCATTTGCGATGTGTCCTAGACCAATGCGCTTCGCGTGCACACCCATGATACAATGGCCCGTCACGACTCCGACAACCGTACTGATCGTGCTTCTTTGGAGCTTAAGCAGCCTTGTAGTGCGCCTTATATCCAACTTTGGCCAGATCATGTGCGGCGTTCTGCCCTTATCCGAAGCTGTCTACCTTCGGTTGACGGAGTCCGTGACTGCGTTGTCAATCACGAGTTTACAGGTCCCCAAAGGGACTCCAATATTCGAAAATTCCTGAGAGAGTTCGATGGTTAGATCATCCGCTCTGCAATTGCCCGGGATATCGTTATGCCCCGGAACTCAAATAATGTGTACATTATATCTTTCAGTCCTTTAGTAAGTAAACAACATTTAAAACATGAGGAAGCGGTGCTTTGTTGGTATAAACAAAATATTCAGCAGTCTTTTAAAATTCTCAGTCAATGAAAAAAAAGCCTGATGAAGAATTAAAAGCATCCTATTGGAACTTTGTTTGTACTCCAACTCTTCTTGATCTTTAAATATTGCAATCAGATCTGAGGTCACTAGGAACTATTTTATACAGTAAACCTGTTAAAACAGGTTGTGACTATTTCGAGAGGATATTTCGATTTGAATTTTTTTTTGGATCTATCAAATAGGAGTAAACAGGACATTTTGAATTTTGAAATGTATTTTGTGATTCACTTTCAGCGTTACAACTTGGTTTAGTTGTTATCAGTATTCAGAACAAAACAGAGTGCCGTTCTATGTAGATTACGTTAATAAATGATTATCAGAACTTTGAGAAATTTTTGGTGGCACCTAGATATTCCAAGAACTTTTTCCAAAAAACTGTCGTCTAATTAGCCTACTCACTTGACTGGGGCGACCGCGAAATGTTTTCCTTCAGAAGAAAGTGTCATAGTGATTGCAATGAAAATTCATAACGATTTAAGGTAAAGACCAAAACGATAATTTATTCCAATTTTTATAGGGAAATGGTATCCGTTTAGAACAAACAGTTTTAATCTCTAAAACTGTTTGTTCTCAATCATAATAAAAGTTTTGTAGAATCGATTTTTTTTTAGAAGGATGAAGAAGTTCTACTATTACCGAATTGTTTTTAAAATTATTATTCTTTTATTTTTAATATAATTTTTTCATTTTGAAAAAACTTTTTGGGTTTTTCCATTTTGTAAATGGTAAATGGCTTGGGAAGTATTGCAGGTCTTTGTATCAAAAGATAATCTGCATTTTAATTAAAAATATTCTCTTCGTATTAATAAAGAAAAATCTCATTAAAATTGTTTAAACCTTGTGTAAATTTGCATTGTGCATAATAAGTTTAAAAATGCATTTTTCTCGAACCAAATTTTTTCATTAATTCCTTTATAAAACTTTCTTAAAATACCATCTGTTTTACTGAAACACAAAACTTATCCATTTCAACCTCTGTCATCTTATTTTATAATCCCATCAACCAACTATTAAATGCAAATTAATATTAAAAAAAAAAAATGTTTTTTCTTACCCCTACCTACCCCTTCACAATTTAAAATTCATTCGTTATTTTTACACCCACATTCCATCAAAAGTAAAGCAATGCCACTTAAAATTCATCACTTTTATTGAAGGAAACGACAGAAAAATTTCAACAAAATTTTATCCTTTAAAAAAAAAAAAAGGACATGACATAAAATAATGAAAATGAGTAGAAAAAAGAATAAAAAAAAAACTGTCGTCATATTTGCATGAAACAAATTGTTTAAGAATACTTAATAATCGCAGAGAAATTGTTTTTTATTTTTTTTTTTTTTTATTAAAAAATAAACTCTTGATAAAAATCGAGTAGAGTAGAGTAGAGTAGAGTAGAGCAGAGTAGTGTAGGTAGAGTAAAGAAAATGTCATGCTTTTTTTTTTTGCTCGCAGTTAAACGAAATCATTACAATACTTTTTGAGAAAAGCAAGAAATACAAGGAAAAACTTTTACAATTTGAATGGAATTTATATTTTTTCGTTCGATAACTTTTTCGTATTTCTTTTGTTGTTTTCATACAAAAAAAAAAAAAAAAAAAAAAAATTCAATTCAATAGTTTTATTGTATAAATTGTATACAACAGAAAATAAAGGAAATTTTACTGCGAAATGTAACAGTCAAAATGGTAAAAAGAGTATGAAATGCATTCAAATAGTAATTTTGTATTCAACTAACACTATAAAATACCGAAATGATGAAAAGATGACCAAGGTCTCTATGTGACATCAAAGAGAGTTTTTTTTTTGCCAAATAAAATAAGCCAGTTTGTTAAAGCATTGACAGTAAGTGGTGTTAATACTGACTATAAGAAACTGATTTTAAATTTCATAAAGGAAAAGACCATTTGGAATTAAAGATCTTCACTTCGCTACGTAATATCTAAACAAAGTTTATACAAGAATACTGCTAAATGTAACTAAGTAAGGAAAAATCTACATTCCAGTGGCAGATTATTTATGTTGGTCATATATCCGACAAAGAAGAATGACA
The DNA here is from genome assembly GCA_005959815.1 of Sarcophaga bullata. Classification (NCBI taxonomy): domain Eukaryota; kingdom Metazoa; phylum Arthropoda; class Insecta; order Diptera; family Sarcophagidae; genus Sarcophaga; species Sarcophaga bullata. The sequence continues at coordinate 507,200 of QOCX01000090.1, forward strand.
ACAAAATGAATGTAATCGATAGGCTATACTCTAAAAATATTACACATGTTAAATAAGTTGTTCTGGGAAGGATTTCTATCCGCCTCCCTGACTACTGCCGAGTGTTTTAGGAAAAGGAAATGGCCATACATGCGGAACTGATGCTGAGTAAGAAATCTCCTACTTTTAACGCATCTTTCCATCAACAATTTGATCCTTTTCGAGTGTAACCTTCAGTTTTAAATTGGTTGACTTATATAATGATTTCCCTGATAGAATCTAACTGTGGTTTTGTCTTAAGTTCCTGGTAATTATGCAGCTAATGAACTTGCAAAGCAGGCACAATCTTAACGTATATCAATCACATGAATGTAGCTATTTATTCGCCGCTTACAAATCTTGCTAACTTGCAGACTCAACCGGCCTTCATTGAGTAGGAAGTCTACCAATCAAGTAGTTAAATTGGATTGTAGAGCCGACTCAGTCGTTGTATATATTATCAGAGTTCACGCGGGACTCGGAAAGTCTTCTCTTACTTGTACATAACTTCTCTAAAGTTTACAGATTCTTTGGCTTCACGTAGTCCTTTCTTCTATTTGGCTCACAATTTATCGATTCTGTATTCAAGCTTTAAGTTCAAAGTCTTAATATTGATTGCCAATATGGGTTAATCAGGACTTAGTCTTAAGCAACGTTTTAAATGGTATCGCAATGACTTGTTAAGTGAGCTTTAATTTAATAAAATTATAGGATATACTACTCCACCGTATATAAAACGAATATTATATTATATAATAAGATTAGAGGAATCATGCCTGACAGAGAACTCATTACGCACTTACAAACTTATGATTAAAATTTCCAAACACAAACATATTTTGATTCTATTTAAATGCCGCCATTACTTTCATATTGAAATTACAATTGGAAATAGTATTCAAGTCGATTAAAATATGCAGAATTATTTACATTTCGGTTTTAAAATGAAGCAAACATAACCAAGCTGCAGATAAAATCTAAGTAGAGGCCCGTTAATTTGAATTTCCTTCACCATTCGGTTTATATAGTGTTAATCACAAAACATTAGGTGTGTTCACAGTGTATATGAATTTAATTTCATATGATATTCGATACCATAATATACAATATGCTTTTATTACAATACTAAATATATATGTATGTATGTATGTACTGTTGTTAATAGTATTTAAATAAGCATTTTAAATAAAAAATCTTTTTAAACTAAAAATTATATGATGACGCATAATTGATAATAATTGAGTTCTCTATGTTGTAATGGTATTGTTATATTATGATTGAAAACTATTGGAAAAAAACAACAAATATTTTACGAAATAAATTTAATTGAAAATTCCTTTCCACAATAAGAGTACAATATAGCAAGAAAGTTAGATAATCTGTTAAGAAATGTATTTATATATAGAAGATAATAAATATAATATAACCAAACCAAAAAAAAAAAAAAAAAAAAAAAAGAAGAAGAGCAATCACAGTAAAAATAAGTTAATAAATTATGGGAAAATTAATGAAAAAAAAAAAATATTAAATAAATAAACTGCTGTATTAAAAAATTAATTTAGAGTTTATACAAGTTTCATTAAGAAAATAAAAAAATAAAAATTTTTTTCAAACTAAAAACATAAAACAAAGCAAGACTCAAGGGGACCAAAAAAAAAAAAAAGAAAGAATAAAAATAAAGAAAATAGGTGGTTAGAGAAAGCATTAAAAACAAAATTTTAATTGTTATTACAAACAGTAATGAAATAATAATGATGGATAGTTAAATAAATATATTAAGTTAATTAATAAATAGTTTTTGTTTTTATTTTTTAAATAAATTATTGCTTTTTTTTTTGTTTAAATATTTATACTTTAGAAAATATAAAACAATTATTACATTTATAATTGCGGCTGGCTGTGCTGCTGGAACTTCTGTGACCGGTTTCGCTGCCTGTAAAATTTTATTTTTAGTTTTTCTTTGTTACACTTTAAATTATATATTCTTGGTATATAATACTAAACTAAACTTAAATTGTAAATATTTTTACAACTAACTTAACCCTATTTCAAGTTAAACTAATCTTATGAAATCAAAAACATTAAACAATAAAAAAAATTTGTGAAATAAAACACACAATTTTAATTAACAAAATTAACTCTCTTACCTGAAAACGTAAATTGGGATCAGCTTGAGCTGCAGCGGCTGCTAAGTAGGGATCAAAGTAAACACTGTGGAAAAAATTCATGAGATAGAGAGAGAGAGAGAGAAAAAAAAAAAGAAATAGTTTTTTTTGTTGGTTTTTACTCAATTTCTTCTTAACTTAAAGTTTTTTTTAAACATTTTGTAGACGAAAAAAAAAATCTAATGATCTGAGTTCTTAAAAGCAAAATTCATGTAATTTTTTCCCGCATGATTTTTAATATTTTTTTTTCCTTTTTTCCAAAAAATTTACATTTTATTTTATGATTTCGAAATTTATTTTGCAAACTTATTTTATAGCTCATAGACCTGTTATAATACATAAACATTCATATTCTCACTGTTATTCATTCACTCTTTACAACGCATACATTCACTTATAAATAAATAAGAAAGAGTATTCATTTTAATTTACTTAAACTGGAAAGTAACTCTTTCTTCACATACTTAATGTGTAGTTCTATGATGAGAGAGCAAGAGAAGGAGATCATGAGCAAAGGCAACAAAAGCAACTAGTTTATCTTATTACTGTATATTGAAGTAGTTTATCTACTGAACTTTCTTTAGAATTCACATCAGAATTCATATTTTATTTGCTAACTTTATTTCAAGCCTTTTAAAAACCGGATGAGTTGGTCCTATTGGATTTTAATAGTACCTCCTAGTAAATCTGTGTATAAAGTTACTTTTTATGGTTTCAGTCAAAATTATATGGCACTGTTTACGATGCTTTAATTAGCTTTCAATTTCATGTTCCACCTTAAGATTATATACCAAGAAAAAGCCAAGAAAAACCAAAGAAATATCGTGAACTTTAAACTTTAGAAATATAATCGAATTAGAGTTCTGCAATACTTGGGTAGTATTAGAGAGATCTACTAAGCTTTCTAGGTTACTTTTAATGTGAGTACTACCGACACATTTCTTCTCTTCTTGTAAATAACTGCTCTAAAGTTTGCAAATTCTTGGGCTTCACGTAGTCCTTCCTTCTATTTGACTCACACTTTATCGATTCTGTACTTAAGCTATCTTTATTTGACTTTAAGGCATTCAAGCTTTAAGTTCAAAGTCTTGCTATTGATTGCCAATATCGGTTAATCCGGACTTAGTCTTAAGCAACGTTTTAAATGGTATCGCAACGCAATACTTGGTAGTATGTGAGAGATCTGCTAAGCTTTCTAGGTTACTTTCAATGTGAGTACTACCGACACATTCTTAGAAAATTTTATTTTGGATCTCTTGAAAGAAAGGTTGGTGTAATGGGTTAAATTAATCCGTTAGGAAAGAACTGTTTAATAGGTAGAAGAACAAAACCATAATATGTGTATTGTAGAGGCATTGATTGCTGCAATTTTACAATTATCTTTTAATAATATTTACACTTCAAAGAAGCTCTAGAATCTCTTTATTTTACCCTCTCAACATATAACCACATGATTACATGATTAATAAGCCTGCATTAATAATAGACCACAAAGTAAAATTTTCTTAAGCTAAGTATTTTTAATGCCATCAAATCTCATTTAAATTAAATACTAGACTTAATAAATATAAAAGTTTTATGTTTTATAAAAAATATCTAAAATTATATTTCTTTTTAATCTTAAGAAAAAGAAAAGAAAATAATATTTTTTTAATAATATTTTCTGGTGTATAAATCATACTGAGGGCGGCTGACGATAGGCTCTGTGATGCATGAACATAAGTAGTTTCAATTTAAAAATGTACATGATATTTGGCCTTAATAGTACATTATTTAATATATTTTTGGTTTTATTGTTTTTATTTCACGCAGCTTAAAATTTATTTAATAATTCAAAAAAATATTTTGGGGTTCTATAATAATATTCAAACAAATTGTTATATAAACCAACCCTATAAAGAAAAATTAATTGCTTGGGGGTTCAATAATATTAAAACCCTATGAACATAAACTAATTATGTAATAGTAAACAATAAATAAATTGTTGAAAAATTTAAACAAAAAAAAAAAAAAATAAAAAAGAAGAAGGAACAATTTTAAATTAAAAGCTTATGAAGAAAAAAAAAACAATAAAAAATTAATACGAAAATAATATTTTTTAAATAAAAATTTTTTTGTAAAAAAAAATTCCTAATGGCTTTTATAAAACATACAATGAATGATTAACATGCGCCTAAAAGTATGCATTATTCCAAAAACAAAAAAAGAAGACATAAACAAAAACCAAAATAAATAATTCAATATTGATTGTTATTTATTGCTTATTACACAACAAAAAAAAAAAGGCCATTCATGTTTGTACTTTACTTTGGTTCTTTTAGAATAATTTCTGTAATTGCTTTTATTGCTTCAAATTATATAAAAAGAGCGTGAAAATCAATCTTGAACATGCATACAGTGGGTCCCCAAGATATATGAAATAAAAAAAAAAATTTAACTTGAATATATATACACACACACACAGACAATTAACTTATTTCCGTTTGCCAATAATGAAATAGAAAAAGAGAAATATAGAGAGATAGAGAGAGAGACAGAAATTAAATAATATGTATGTAGTATAGTTTCAAACAGTATTACAGCTATTTACAAAAAAAAAACAATACGAATACGTTTGTTTGTTTACCAGTATTATTTTGTTTTTAAGCCTAAATAATATGCTTTAGTACAATAATATATCATAAGTTTTTTATGTTTTTTCTTTTTTGTTTCTTTTCATTAACTAAGCTAAAAAAACAAAAACTTAATTTAAAGTTTTAGTTTTAAATACAATATGTTTGTATATATTATAAATGCTATATATATGTATGGGTGTTAAAGGATTTAATTTTCTGTTTTTTTTTTTTGCTGTAGGGTTCGGTGAGCTTTAGTGACTTTATAAAATGTATTTAATAAATACACGTACGTTGTACTAAAACCCCGCTCTATGCTTTTTATGTCAATAATAATTAAAAAAAAAAAAAAATTCATTTCATTTACCAAACATGCTTTCTGATAGAAAAAAAAAACTTAATTATATAGAACACACACATACACACAAAAAACCTTAAATTATTATTTTTTAAATCGCTTTTAATAACCAAAACTAATTTACTTGTATTTTTTAATATAAAATCTTCAATTTGATTATTTAATTTCCGATTTTTTTTTTGTAACAAAAAGCTATTAATTAATAATTAATAATTGGTAATTGTTTTTTTTTTGTTTGTCTTGTTTTTTTGGTTTGAATGCAATATAATAATATTTTAATTGAGATAGAAAAATAAAAAAATATAATATTATTATTATTATATTAATTTTTTTTTGTTTGTTTTTGTTTTGTTATTTTTTATGTTCATTTTTGTCTGTTTAGCATTTGAAAATGTGCTAAAATATTAAATTACATTGAAAGAAAACAATTTAAAACGAAGAACCCAAAAACATTTCTTTTTAAGACTACAAAACAAATCAAAAATATGATTTAAGTTAGTAAAGCAAACTACAAACTAAACAAAATATTAAAATTAAATTTAAAATATAATTTTGTTAGTAGTAAAATGCGAAGAAAATGGAAAGATTTTGTTGTTATTTTATTTTAAAACTCTGGACTGATATTTGATCGATATTTTGAGATTCTAAGTTGTTATTCATGAAGTATTCTTTTATTGTGTTTAATACTCAAAGAACAATTCAAGTGACCATTTGAAATTCAAACTTCTAATTGTTAAGTGTGGCTTACTAAGTGTACCGGCGTTTTTTTTTGTGAAAATAAAACATTAATTTTAAGTAAGTCACATTTCATACAAAGTTTTGGCCATCCAGCATATTTTTTCCATCACAGGCAATTTGTGCATTTCCCGCTAATAAAACTGTTTGCGTTTCGAAACGAAGAGCGGTAGTCGAAAAAGCAAAGTCGGATGAATATAGTGATTGTGATCGTTGTATCCTGAATCGGTAATGCTTTTTATTCTGGTCATTTTTCAATTGAACGTATGGTTCAAATTGATCTCATCACTCACATTGTGTGCGATAATTTTATTCAGGAATGTCAGGAATGTCAGGATTGGACACATGAGCTACAGACTATAGAAGCTTTCTTATGATAATTAGCTTACTCTCATAGGTATTTTCAGAAGATAGTTGAAGTGGAAATATTATTGTTAACGAGAATAGCAAGTTCTAGGCAAACTGAACCAACCAGCTGACGTGGAAGAAAGCTTCCACTGATAGGCACAGATCCCTTCCATGGTGTAGAAAGAGGAGTTTGGAGGACTATACTCAATGAAAGAGGAAATAGACAGAAGCGGAGAAACTTGTCAATCCTTTTGTTGTGTAATTCCAAGACAAACTGAATCAGTCAGCTTACGAGGGGAGCTTCCACTGATAGGAACAAATGTCTTCTGTGGTGTGGGAATAGGTATTTGGAAGGTTATACTCAATGAAAGAAGAAATTGGATAGAAGTGAAGAAACTTTTCAATCTTACTTGCGTATTTCCAATGAGAAGAAGTTTGAGGTTTGAGGTTGAGGTTATGTATCGGACTGCTCAAGAGTAACGTTATGAAGTCGCACTGTAGACTCAAAGAACATTTGTATAGGATAGAAATAAATAAGAATACTAACTTCAATATATAGATTCTGACCTGAGGACAGTACACATACTTAGACCGGAAACATCTAAATACGTGGTAGTTTACTGTCTTACTGACACAGAACAACATTTTGAAGTTTATCAGGCCAATAGGTTTGAGAGAGACTTTACAGGGATATTGTACGTGAAAATTAAATTTAAATTTCTAATCGCGTAAAATATTTTAAAAGCTAAATGTTATAGGTGACCTTGTATGGTGTACTAAAATTATGCTATTGTGTGGTTTACTTTACTATTTATTCGGGATATCTTACCACCTTCATTTTTGTTAATTATGTATTGTATTAGCTCCTTGTGTTAAATATGAAGGTTAAAATTAAAATTTCATTAAAATTAGACTAAATTTCATCTAGATTCTAGACAGTCATACAACTAACAGAAAAAAAATATATTTACATTGATACATGAGTAAGTGGGGAGAATGAGGCGATAAAATTGTGATGCTAGGCATTAATAAGTAGTCTTGTGTTGATATTATATCCAGACATAATAATTCTATTTGATTCTAATCTTTTTATGTACAATTCCTAGTTTTAATTGAATTTGAAAAAGGAAAAATTTAATCAAAAACAAAAAACAATACAACAACAATCTTTCCATTTTCTTCATGTTTGTTTTCATTTCCTTTTTTTTTTTTTTTTTGATTTTTCATGTTCAAATTAAAAATCATGGCAAAAATAAAAAAAATTTTTCTATTGCGTTTATTATGCATTTTTTGTTTTTTGTTTTTTTTTTACTTACGGAGCATATCCATGCAATGTTGTACCAGCTGCTGCAGCATTAGCATGAACAGCTGCCGCATTTGCAGCGGCAGCCATTGTCGCGGCAGAAGGTTGAGCTTGTGGAGCGGTGGAAAGACGGGCTGCATACGCTACGGCAGCTGCCGAATTTGGATTTTGTGCTGTAGCCGTTTGAGCGGCGAGACTCTGTAATTGTTGTTGGGCACTTGGTTGCAAGGCAGCCGCAGCAGCATTTGCCACATTAGCTGCTGACTGTGATTGTACTTGAACTTGGGCCTGTGCTTGTGCTTGTGCCTGTGCCTGTGCCTGAGCCTGAGCCTGTGCTTGAGCTTGGGCTTGGGCTTGGGCTTGTAAGGCCTGTTGTAAACCCAAATGCTGTTGCTGTTGATGGGCAGCGACAGCTGCAACAGCGGCAGCATGACGTTGCTGTTGTTGAGCGGCTACAGCAGCTGCCAGAGCTTGATTGAAGGGAGCACCAACGACACCGACATGTCCACGCTGTATGGGCACACCGCGCATAGCAGCAGCGGCTACAGCAGCTATTTATTGTTCAGTAATTAACAGTTGTTGTTGTTTGTTTGGTTGTTAAATGGTAAATGAATGGTAGGTAGTGTAGCAATATGTACCGTCCGTGTAAAATTGTAATGAAATTGATTTAAAATTTCAATGTTTTTTTTTGTGTTTTTGTTTTCGGTTTTGCGTACAACAACAACAAACAAGGACATCATCACAAAATTTAAGTTCAAAATAAAACATTTTCATTCATCACACACAAATAATCAAAAATAATAATAAAATTTCAAAACATTTTCAACATTGAGTTTTTGTTTTTGTATTTGTTTTTTTTTTTTTTGGTTACGGTTTTAATAATTTAATTATTTTGATATGGTTTTTCATTTTATTTTTAATGTGGTCGGTCGCCAATACAATATGATCGTAAAGGGAAAGAGAAATTTGTGTTTTCAGGGAATTTGTTTTAATTTTGAACACAAACAATTGTGTTGTGGCAAGTTAGTTGTGTTGCAAGTGTTTAAAAATTTTTGTTTGTATGTTCGTTTGTTTGTTTTTTTTTTGTTGCAGAATAAAGAAAACAATGTCATAGAATATCCAAGAATAAAAATAGAAAGAAAGAAAAAAAAGAACATAAAATGCATGCGGTTAGTTTATGTTTTTTTTTTAAAAAATTTTTCTTTTTCAAATATTTTGTTTTAATTTATAGAAAAACAAAAAAAAATATAAAATCACTTCTAAAACAAAATAAATAAATAAATATTATGAAAAAAACATTTCATTTCTAATAACTATTATTTTATAATTTGATTTAAATAATGATTTTTATTAAAGAAATATTTACATGTACAATTAAGTTTTCCTACACTGAAGATTATTGTGGTTTTTTTTTTTTTTTTTTTTTTTTTGTATTTTATTCTATATTTTCTTTGTATCAAAAGTTCATAAAACACATAGAGTTTCATTAAAACGGAAGAAGCAAGTGTTTTTATTTGATTTCATTTTATTTCTCTAAGATTATGGAAAAATAATACGAAAAGAAAAATATTAAATGAAAAAAAAAAAATAAAGATTAAACGAAAATACATAGGAGAAGTGATTCATAATATGTGGCATTAATTTTTTTTTTTTAAATGAAATTTTAAATTGATAGCACAAGAGTAAATGCATGTTGAGATACAGTGGTAGATAGTAGTCGTAGCAAATGCTTATTGTTAGGAAAGAAGATTGGGAATACGTTGTTCTCTTCCCTAACACGATAAAAAATGTTAAACTAAATTAACTGTGGATATATATAGATACAGATCTCGGAATTATAGGTAGGTTTGTTCAACTCATAACTTCGGAATCGAATGACCTCTGATGGTTTTTATACGCATCTTTTGAAGATAATCCAACCACAAATGTACTAAATTCTGTAGTCATTCAGAACGAATTTTATTATGGAACTACTTACAGTATGATATATAAATATCATGATGCAAAAATACCATTATTATTCAATAGCTTGTTTTAAAAATCTGCATTCCACGTATTATCATGATAGATTGTCTTAGGAATTCTACAAAAAATTCTTCGACAGACTTATGGCTGCTTGCCTATTGCTCGCTGGTGTGCTCTATATACATGAAAATGATTCAGTAAATGACCAATTGCCGAAAACTTTGAAGAAATAATAAAAAGGGCTGAGGTCGAGCGTCCTATTTCGATAGTCTGGAATGCAAACATTGTACAAAAACTGTTTGGAAGCACTTGAAAGTGGATCAAACTGTTAAACAATATTTCGATGCTATTAGTAAAGTGTGAAATAAAGTGCAATGGATTGAAAGCTTTAGCTTTTGTTCACTCAAGAATTATGATTTTTTAGTGTCGACATCTCTGCACTACCTGCTCTAACCTACCAAGACGTTTACAGTGAAGCTTTAGCTTGTGTTTACCGAAGAATTCTGGTTTTTAGTACAGGCATCTCCGCACTACCTGCACTATCCTATCAAGACGTTTACAGTGAGAAGCTTTAGCTTGTGTTCACTGAAGAATTCTGGTTTTTAGTACAGACATCTCACTACCTACTCTAACCTACCAAGATATTTACAATGAAGCTTTAGCTTGTGTTCATGCGGGTTTTTAGTATAGGCATCTCCGCACTACCCTATTTAGACGTCTATAGTGAGTTCAGCAAGCATTCCAAAACAAATAATGAAAATATTTCGTTTTGGGGCACAACAGCTTTCTCTTTAACTGACTCTGAACTTAAAAAATATTTTTATTTGTAGCAGTTATCGTACTATGATTTTCCTCAAATCAGTGCTATTGTCCAACACTAGCCTCAAGAATTCATACGAATGAAACTGATAAATTTACTTAACTTCAGAGAATATTTGAATTTATTTTTTTGGAATTTTTTAAATGAAAGCATAGTACGCTAAATAATTACTGGTCAACATTTTGTTTCATGACCAATTTTATTTATCCGTGTTGTCTATTGTTACACATGCATTTATCACTGCCACTGCTTGAGCACTTGAGTAGAAAACATTTTAAATCACTTGTAGTGACATTTTAATTTCACAATGCTTTGATTGGAACAATTATTATCATAATTTATAAGCAATAATTATTGTTTAATTTTTAAAATCACTTCTCTTTCGTTTATGATTTATGCTGGAAAAAACAAATGATTATTAGAATATGTACGATGAATAAAAATTTAAAATAATTTTCTAAAAATTATGATTTTCCATTAATTATATGAAATTGATTTAATGGAGTTTTTTTTTTATAATCAACATAAATTAACATTTAAATGTGCTAATAAAATATTAATTGGGGGGGAAAATAAGGTCATGTTAAAATATTATAATAAACACTCTAATGACAAGCACACATAAATTTTTGTTTAACTAAGTTCATGTATATAAAAATGTCAAAACATAAAATAATTAATTAAATTTCATAAATATATTCAAAAGGATGCTCATTTTACTTAAGTTTTCATACAATAATTATACCATAAACATCATACATACATACATAAATTTATATTTAAAATTTAATTAATTTTCTTCTTTTTTTTAAATCTAACATTGGTTTTTTTTGCTGGCGCGATGATATTCTATGATTATTTTATAGAAATTAGAAATTAATTTAACATTTCGTTTAAATATTTATAATTATTTATTTATTTTATTACTATTAAATATAATACAAAAATAATTAAGAAAATTTTAAAATTATTCAATTACATTTAAAATTAAAACAACACACATATTTATTTCTAAAATAAATTGCATAAAATCCATTTAATGAAAGAATTTATTACAAAAATATCATTTTTCTTTATTATTATGTATTTAAGAGTATGGTTAAATTAAATCATTAAATATGTTAAATGTGTATTAAAACAATGGAATGATTAAAAATGAAAAAAAAAAAACAAAACAAAACATACGAAGAATTTCTGGTGAGAAACATGTTTACAAAATTAAAAAAGTTCTGTATTTCGAAATATAAGTTTTCATATCACAAATATATATACATACATACATACATACATAATTAGTCATTACAACCGTTCAGTCAGAATTATGACTTAGCTTCTCACACCACTTATGTTTGAGAAGCAGATTTTTGAGAAACTTCCCGGCAATTTTATTTACACTCAGAGTTTTTGTCCGTAATCTGCTGATAGAAAGTCTTTTTGATGTCTGAACTGGGGTGTGAACCGTGGTCTTATGTCTAATAACCCAATACACTACCTATTAGACTACGGCGACTTCTTAATATACAATAATGCGCTAGGCCTAATATGGGATAGCATAACAATAGGTTCTCGTAAAAGTTCGCTAACAAATTGTTGGTTAATGATCGTTTTCGATGTTCTATTAGACAATTTTAATGCTGAAAATGCCTCGACTTATTACTACACAAAGTCTATGTAATCATGGAAAAAATTACGAAAGGCAAGTCCGTTAGCAAATAGTTGTTAACCATGTTAAGAACAAGCGATACACAAAAAAAGAAGCTCAATGTTTGAGTGCGATATGAAACTAGACTAAGTTTGAGTTAACTAAACAGAACGCAAACGAACCATTTCGAATGCGAATGATTACGAGTGATGTGGACGTACGTCCACACATACAAAAGTATCATGTATCATGGTGAACTTTGGAAATGGAATAAAGTTATAACAGGCTCTAAGAAAAGTAACCATTTGCCAAGCGAATGAATACGGGCGATACGATTAAAAGTGGATCACATGTTACAATAATGTGCGAAACAGATCATGAAAGATTGGATAGCCAGCAAGAAGGGTAATGCTGCATGTCCGGTGGAAAGATATCGTTTGTAACATTCTATCACCCAATTTGATTGATTTGATTTCTCCAACAAAGAGCAATTTGGGCCAGTTTTTTGCACAAGAAATCGAGAAGTACTACACAAACATACATAAAATGTAATAGAACTTTTTCGAGTAGCCAATTTAAGGTTTGCCATTGTTTAAGACAAATTCTAAGAAGAGGATATTAGCTGGTATACTTACAGTGAAGGCAATACAATATTTGAAAAAAACAGGGAAACAAGAAAACTGAATATTGTTTGAAACGTTGTGTGCGGCCATTGTTAAGAATTTGTTTGAAACACAATAATTAGAAATAAGATTTAATATTATTTTAATTAAACCTTAATTTTAGACTCAGAACATTGTAATTCTGGCAGCGTTCTTGCTTAATTCTATTGGCCTAAAGGCTTCTGAATGTTTTGTCTGAAACACGAAGAAAATTTTGAAATTCGAATTTTAAACATCTACCACTAAAATACACCACTGTCTAACGTCTAATACAGTCACCTTAATACGTTAAGTGGGCGCAAAAATAGAGTACATATAATCGTTTTCCAACACTTAATACATTTTCTCCAAAGGCAGACATTTTAAAAACGCCGTATTCGGCAATGTAGTAACTGAAAGAGTTTGATTTCGTATGTTAAAATTGTGTTTTTAACGCAAAGGATGTCCATCTCTCTTTGATTTTGAATTTGTTTTAAACTCAATGTATTATTGGCGCTTAACAGATTTTGATTAAATATTCAAATGAACATAATGGTCAATCAAAATCAATCAAAGACACTTCTTATCTACTAAGCATTAATGTATCTACGAGTGTGTAAGGAAACCGCAATTATTTGAATTTCAATTGAAATTAAAATTATTCGAATTAATTAAATTCTATCGATTATGTGAATATGGATATGGATTGTTTAAACCAAATATAATTTTATTTCAAATACATATCTATCGATCTACTTATGTATGTATGTATGTATGTATATATGTATTGGCATTTATAGCATATTTAGTATGATTATTATCATAAATGGGGAAAAACATTAATTTTCCATTAATGACAATGAAAAAAGATTACAAAAAAAAAAAAAAAAAAAATGAGAAGAAAAAATAATTGTCAACCATTCTAACAACAACAATGATAATAAATTTATTAAAACGATTTTTAAAAATGCAATTAAAATAAAAATAAAATTATTTAATAAAAATGAATATGAAAAATAAATTAAAATTCAAATTCAAAATACATAAAAACAATAAAAACAATAAAAATAAATGACAGATAAATGTGTGATTGTTGTTTAACTTGGCTGTTTGATATTTAAATTAAATTCCCTGATAAAGGCAGAGTTTATTTAGTAAAACTAATTAGTTTAAATGAATTAAATATTCTCTAAAAAAATTAAAAAAAATTAAAATAACCACAATAATTATTAATAATCATATTATTGTTATTGTTTTTACATTTAAATCATGTGTAATAATTAATGAGAGTAAGTTTTAAATTGTATTGCATTACAATTGTTTGAAGGCTTATCCCCATATCCCTTGAAAATCATTTACGAGTGGGGAAAAAAAACCTTCAACAACCACAACAACATAACAAATAGTTGGAATAAAAGTTATTAAAAACTAATCAGTGGAAAAGTAAATATTTTTGTTTAAAATATTAATTTATGTAAAGCTATTATATTAAATATAAAACTAATTATGTAATTTAATTCTCATTTCATTAATTATTGTGGTTAAACAAAGTTTGTTTTTTTTTCCTTCTAGATCCTAATGCTTTTAACATTTAAAAATATTTAAAATGCATACCCTGGAAATATGGTATGGAACATATTAGCGTAGTGAAATGTGCGGTATGTTAATTTCGACTTTAAGGTTGCTATTAATTATTTAAAAAAACAACTAATGATGATTTGATATTTCCTGGTTGGTCACATGACGAATTTTATTATTTTTTCAATTAATAACATTGAGAGTATTCAACTAACCTTACTTATTTAGTTGCTCATTACAATACATACGATACATCATACATAATTGACCATTACAACCCTTCAGTCAGGATTACGGCCTAGTTTCTCACACCACTTATGTTGTGTGTGTTAATTTTATACATGAGAGGCGGGACCTACAGTTAAAGTCGACTCCGAACGACAGATTTTTTTGAGAAACTTTTCATTGGCAATTTTTTTACTCTCACAGGTTTTTTGCCAGAAATCTGCTGAAAGGAAGTCACCGAATAAATATTTTTTCATATTTCGTTTTTGATTCTGACCATCTGATGTCTGACAATACTTCTCATTATTACAACCCAGCTTCTCCTACCACCACCCATGAGTGGTGGAACCTACTGTTAAATGTCGACTCCAACTGACAGATTTCAAATATTTTTCATGTTAATTTTATTTTCCCTTAGAATTTTTGCCAGTAAACTACAGAGAAGTAGCCGTTGAAAGAAATAGTTTTTTGAATTTAATTTTGTTTGAGATATCTGAAGTGGGTTTTAAACCACGGCCTCACATCTCATAACGTTTTGTCCGAAATGCCTGATCTAGAGCCCACTATACTACGGCAACTTCACTCACCGTATTTATGCATTCTTTAAAGCATTGTAGACATTTTCTGTTCTCAAAAATTAAAAACATGTTAAAAATGAGGTTAGAACTCTAACTCAAAAATATAATAGGATTAGTATGTGACTCTACACACCTATCCCAGAAAAGAATCTATTTTACGTTCTTTTAATACAATCTTAATTCCTGTACAATAACATACAACACTTAACCTCAAATTAATATTATTTTATGAACTAAAATCGCAGGTCTTTTATAATGGAGTCGAGCTTTGCTTTTTACCAATAACTGTGACGTTTTCTGCAACATTAGTTCGAACTTCACAACTTCATAACTGTTACGCAGAGCTATCGCAAACTAACTACCTCATCAATTCCTTATTATTTATTTGCTTTGTTTCAAATTCCTTAATTAAGTTTTTCCAACAAAATAGAAAAATACTGTTGAACGGAACGGCTAAATCTGTTAAAATACCGATAACAGTACTAGTGCTGAGTAAGCAAAACTTTTATGCAGTTTTGTTAAAAATTTTTAAAATAATTTTGAATTTTGACAGTATTTTACATGATTAATAAACATCCGTAATTTTGCTGAGCATAAGATATTTCAATAATTTATCAGCATAATTATATTATAAGCTCGTATTATCTTTATTAACATGTATCAGTCAGTTTCTCTCGTTAATAATTATAAATCATAATTACGTTTGTCATTTACAAACAAAATTTTAGCGTATTAATTACTAAGGTTTGTCATGTTTATACAATAACCCGGTAAATCTCAGTATTTTCAATATTCGCTGTCATAAATAATAATTTTTAATTATAATGAAGGCAAAATTTAATTTAATTGCGTATATCCATCAGCAAGGCCCTGCCTATACGTACGCATACGATATTTGTTTGCATCATTTGTAACAGTGGAGAGTAAAACTATTTAGAAAATGCAAAGTAAGGATATCAACATCAAGAATTAATAGTCATAGTGGCGTAAACTCTACTCATAGTGTGGTAAAAATAGTCAGAATGACTATCAAAATTAAATAAATTTCATTCATTTCTTTGAAATTCGAATCACAATAAATTGATGCTCAAACTTAATGTTAAATGCTCTTAGATGAGTATAGAATCAGGTCATTATATGATTCGAGCCAAACGATTTATGGTACTATTACATCTATTAGGCAGTCAAAAGTTCTAAGGAAGAATATTTTTCATTATCAAGCTTGTCTGGTCTAAATTGTAACAGAGTTGTACGCTTGAGATAGCACAACACTGTTATTGTCTTTATTTTCACGGATAATTGCTTAGAGATTAGACATGCGAGGAGAGCTCGCTTAACTGATAATAATTTCAGAAGAGTTTATATATCCGCTGCATTGGGGCAATGCAGACACTTACTCAATAGCCTAATGGAGCTATCGTTACTTGATTTCAAATCATCACTGGATTTACTAAAACTTTGGAATTTTATTCTAAAAGAGTTATGATTTAATTCGAAGCCCTAATGCTGACTGTCACGAATGCTTTAATAGGACTTGAAAAAAGCAGAAACCGATTATCGAAAACAAAGCCGTTGACGCTTGAAATTTACTAAAAATGTTAAAAAAAGAAAACTTTGTACAATTTTGTTTGTCACTGTATTAGGATATCAAACACAAATATGTATACTTATGTAATATTTACATTCACACAAGCATTGTTTTAATAACAAATACACAGAAATAAACAAAGTTTTTATATTATGGACGACTAATGAATTCAGTATTCAATTAGAAAATATGTATTGTCAGGATAATTTGTCAAAAAATAGTACGTACTGTAGACACAAAAACAATGTTAAACATTTACGGAAATACATGCAATTATTGAAAAATGTATATTGTAAAGGAAATTGGTGACAATAATTTATTCAAATTTTATTGCCCGAGTGTGTAACAGTATTATTTTTAATTGCCATGGCTAAACCATGGTTATATACCTAAAAGCATGCAAACAATTTTTTTTTTTTTTTTTGATTTTGCAATGTAAACTTAAATCAATAGAAAAGATTTTAAAATAATACTAAAACTAAACAAGTAATAATAGTAACAAAATAATAAATAAAAATAAAAGGAAACAGTTTAGTATTATTTAGGCAGGGTTTAATACTAAAATATTTTTGTTTTTTTTTTTTTTTTGTAATTAAAACTTTTTCAATCAGAATACCTGACTATGAGATTATATATAAATAGAATAGGGGATAGTAAATACTTGCACATACCGATATAATAATAATAATAATAATAATTTTTGAAAAATAATATTTAATACATTGTCTTTTTATAAATCAATAACAATATTATCTGTTCACATATCACATTATAATCAATAATAATGAATCAATTGTTTAAATAAATTGCAACTAAACTAAAATTTATTGATTCTCATTAACATTACCATCATTATCATCATCAACATCATCATCATCATCATCATCATTTCATTATTTTTAAATTATTATAATACAAACTAATATAATATAGCATAATGGTTTAAGACATATTTCATAAATAAATTGAAAACATTAATAATAATTTCATAATAAAAAATGTATTCATTCCATCCTTGTTCTTTTTTTTTTTTTGCTTTTCGAATATACATACATAATGCACAAACAAATAAATATAATAGTAATGATATATATATATTTAACTATGTATGTAAATCAAATCAAATTATTTCTTCGAGTGTATGATGTTGTAAATTTATCGCTCTAATTTAAGTTTTCTTTTTTTTTTTGATTTTCTTTTGATTTCTAATGAATTGTGCTTTTAAGTCTCACATTACAGTTTTAAAGGCATTTGAGAGCATTTAAATACCTCCGTCTTTGAGCTGCTGGTCGTGCTGCTAGTACAATAGGGGCGGGTGCTGGTGCTAAAGGAGTAGCCGAGGCGGCAGGTGCTGCACCAGCTGGTACTGGTGTTATAGGTGTTGCACCTATAGGTGCCCCTAAAAACGGCCACGTAGCCACAGGCAGGCGGTAACCTTGGTAATATAATTTTATTTTTTTTCAATGTTTAACGATTTATGCATTGTTTACATATGTATAAAGGTAATGATTACAATGATTTTTTTTAACAACACAAAAGAAAATAAATTTTTAAAATTTTTAATTATTAAAAGGAAACTAAATTATTCCAAAAAATCGAAAAAAAGTAAAGAAATACAGGCGGGGGGGGGGGGGGGGGGGGGGGGGGGGGGGGGGGGGGGGTGTTTAACAACAAAACTTATGCTAAAATCTGTTTAAATAAAATGGAGGATACAGAATTTTTAAATTGTTTCATGCCAAACACCTGGATATTTAATTAAAATAAAAAATAAATTAAAAAAAACGTATAAAAATCGTAAGAAAGTAATTTAAAAAATTTAAACAAGAAGT
Source organism: Sarcophaga bullata (assembly GCA_005959815.1). Classification (NCBI taxonomy): domain Eukaryota; kingdom Metazoa; phylum Arthropoda; class Insecta; order Diptera; family Sarcophagidae; genus Sarcophaga; species Sarcophaga bullata. The sequence continues at coordinate 525,605 of QOCX01000090.1, forward strand.
TATTTAGGTTAGGCTGCTTGAGAAGTTATTGTATACAGGGCGTTAGGCCAATGATAGGGGATGTCATAGAAATACACTTGGAAATAATTAAGAGGTGGTCTTGTTTATGTTTAAAATTACATTAAGTTTCTAATGTCCAAGGCTCATAAATCTAGTTTGATTAAGGATTTTTCCTAGTATGGTGGGTATCTAGAAACCAAGAAGTGATTGGAAATAAAATGAAAATGCGTAATGATAGCTAAAGTAACGCAGGAATTAAATTTGAAAAATTTGAAGCATTTTGTGGCACTGACAATCGAAAACAAGAATATTGGCAAATGTCTCATAGGACGCTATGGTGCAACGACACAGTGAGCAAATCACTAGAACTCTCAGGGTCAAGCCTGATATGAAGAAGGTTTATTTAATCCGAATTCTAATCCTAGTTAGCAGGATGACCAATGCCCTTACAAAAGAAATTTAAAAATACATTTGCATTGCATAGTTGAAAAACAACGAATGCAGGGCTTGTAGAGATAATATCGATACAATGGAACACTTTATATGTTATTGCCAACTCATCTATAAGCAACAGACTAAACAAAAAATGGAGGAAATACGTTTACAATACAGATTTCCTGAGAATTCACGTTGTCAAGTGCCGTAAGTAGACACAAAGAGAACGTGATAATTATGTGAACGTATTTGTGAGAGGCATGTGTATAACCAGAGAAAAATTGTTAGTAATATTTTCAAAAGTAACCTCAGAATATGTTTATGTAGTGGAAAATATAGAAAAAATTGACAGCATCAAATCCCTAAAGACTTGACAAATATTCTTCAAAAATGAAGATCATTTCGCATTGTAATTAGTGAATCGCATTGAAAATAGAGAATCCTACTGTAATATTTTTTTGGTAGGCGGGGGGGGGGGGGGGGGGGGGGGGGGGGGGGGGGGGGGGGTGTTTAACAACAAAACTTATGCTAAAATCTGTTTAAATAAAATGGAGGATACAGAATTTTTAAATTGTTTCATGCCAAACACCTGGATATTTAATTAAAAATAAAAAATAAATTAAAAAAAACGTAAAAAATCGTAAGAAAGTAATTTAAAAAATTTAAACAAGAAGTTATTTAGGTTAGGCTGCTTGAGAAGTTATTGTATACAGGGCGTTAGGCCAATGATAGGGGATGTCATAGAAATACACTTGGAAATAATTAAGAGGTTCTTGTTTATTTTAAATTACATTAAGTTTCTAATGTCCAAGGCTCATAAATCTAGTTGATTAAGGATTAATTGTCCTAGTATGGTGGGGTATCTAGAAACCCAAAAGTGATGGAAATAAAATGACAAATGCGTAATGATAGCTAAAGTAACGCAGGAATTAAATTTGAAAAATTTGAAGCATTTTGTGGCACTGACAATCGAAAACAAGAATATTGCAAATGTCTCATAGGACGCTATGGTGCAACGACACAGTGAGCAATATCACTAGAACTCTCAGGGTCAAGCCTGATATGAAGAAGGTTTTTTAATCCGAATTCTAATCCTAGTTAGCAGGATGACCAATGCCCTTACAAAAGAAAATTTAAAAATACATTTGCATTGCATAGTTGAAAAACAACGAATGCAGGGCTTGTAGAGATAATATCGATACAATGGAACACTTTATATGTTATTGCAACTCATCTATAAGCAACAGACTAAACAAAAAAATGGAGGAAATACGTTTACAATACAGATTTCCTGAGATTCACGTTGTCAAGTGCCGTAAGTAGACACAAAGAGAACGTGATAATTATGTGAACGTATTGTGAGAGGCATGTGTATAACCAGAGAAAAAATTGTTAGTAATATTTTCAAAAGTAACCTCAGAATATGTTTATGTAGTGAGAAAATATAGAAAAAATTGACAGCATCAAATCCCTAAAGACTTGACAAATATTCTTCAAAAATGAAGATCATTTCGCATTGTAATTAGTGAATCGCATTGAAAATAGAGAATCCTACTGTAATATTTTTTTGGGTGTATCATTGAAAACTGAACAAAAAGCGACATGAATCTTCCTTTAGAAACTGATAAGCAACTGAATGCAATTTTTACGCCACTTTTTAACGAACATTGTTGATGTTCGTATAAAAAGCCGAAGGTGTTCAGCGCCCGGGGACAATTCATACCGACGTCTGCCGACTAGGCAGCACACTATTTGTCTACTCAATTCAATCAATTATTTTTTCTTTATTTTGCAAAAAAAAAAAAACAACCTCTTGAAGAGTTTTTGTTTTCAGCAGTATTTTGACCATTATTTTGAATTATTTGAGATTCGTTCATACAATTAAATTTTAATCTTTAACCCTGTTAAGCTTTAATTCACGTTTTTCACACATAAGGCTTTACTTATTACTGCGTTGTTGTCGAATAAAACAATTAAATATGAAAGAAATTCCCTCTCTCTTAAATTTAAAGGAAAATTAAAAACTTAAGGCCGCTAAAAGGCAACACTGTGTTGTGGAAGGTTAACAGTTAAAAAAATCGTATTTAAACCCGTATTGAAAGTAGGGAAAATGTTATTAAGTCGCTGAAGAATAATTAACTATTTTTGATAATTATATCCTGGTGCACATTAAACTTTGAAGAGCAATGAGCATAGAAAAAAATTCTTGCTCAATTTTTAATTAAAAAAAACATTTTTTTCAGAGATCATTTCCTACTCAATTAAAATTCTCTACTGGTCGGTAGTTAATTTTTGTACGATAGAAGAAAGAAGAAAAAACAACAAATATTTACGTAATAAATCATAATTTTATATGCTTAAAAACCAAATGTAATTCAATATTGGCAAAAACATTAATATAGAAGCCGTCATTAAAATCATTTTGTAATGTTTGTTAATTTAAAATATTTTTTCTTTTTTTATTTGGTTGTTTTGTTTTTCTTTCAATGAACAATTTTTAAATTCAAATAAATTAAATAAACATTATGGGTTAATAATTCGTTTTGAAAACACAATTTTATTGAAATGTTTGACTTTAAATAAAAACGATATTATGTTCATATAATTAAAAAAAAAAGAAGGAACCTGCGCAATTAATTGTTTTTAATGGCTATGAAAATTGAAAATAAAAAAAATCTCGTTAAATTAAATTGAAAAAAAAAAATTTAAAATTGACAGCAAATCAGAAAAATATGTTAAACAGATCAGATATCCTATACTATGAGGCTATTGTTAATGAGAAAAAAATTAATCAGTTATTGAGGCAAAACATTAAAAAATTATTATATAATGTGTTAGCATTAAATAATTATATAATGAGCGTATAATTATTTATAAATAATGTTTGTTTTCTTCTTTTTTATTTTTCTGTTTGTCATAACATATTTTAATATCTTGTATGCTATGTACGTTATGCGATAAACATATTCGATGAAATCATTAAAAGTGAAAAAATAAATGAAAATTGTACACAACAAATCGAGATACAAGAATACTGGAAGTCTGAAAATTCTTAAAATTGAATTTTTGTGAATTTTTCAATAACTATAGCAAGCTAATATCATTCCCTATCTCTACAATTTAAAGTCCAAGTTAAACCACGTCAAATAATGTTTTATTTGTCTTCAAATCCGACCGTCATGTAAGCACTGTACGGATTACAGAATGTCAACTTGAAATAATTCTGAATTCATAGCTTTTAATTTGAAAAAAAGTGACATGAACCTTAATTAAAATTAAAAGTCCCATGAAACTAACAATGCTTAGTACATAGTGGAGAAAGAAATTATAATGGCAATAATTTGAAGAAAATTCCTTCTACTAAATCATAACATTGCCATGTAAACAAATGAAAAATTATATTAAAAAGTATTTCAATATGCAATATAAAATATAAAAATGTAATAGGGATGAAGGAGGAACCCCAAATAAATACATATAAAGATCAAAATGAAAAAATTAAATCAAAAAATTATTACAGAAATCATCACATAAAATAAAAATGTGCTACAATTAATTAAAAAAAATGAAAAATTTAAAATCTTAAATTCTTACAAATTTTATAATCTTATCATGTCTAATAATATCAATAATTTTAAACGTAAATTACTTAAATTATCTTACAAACTAATTTAAATTTAATCTTTTTATAAATTTAAACTTATTTTATGTACTCTTAAGCACACGTACGAGATGAAAAATAAGAAATAAATTTCATGGCATAAGAGTATTTCTTTCTCTTTTTGATTCGGTTTTCAACACATCTCTTCAAAAAAGAACATTTACGATATAATTCGTACCGTAACTGGAACTTACACAATGTCTCATATTGAACGTCATTGGCCAAGGAGTGATAACTGTCTTTTATGATTTTTGCCTGTATCTTAAGCGGTCATATGATTTAATAAAATGTCCTCTTCCACAATTAACAATTGAAACAAACAACAATAAGTAGGGTAATGGGCATGATGTATTACGTACAATAAGTAGGTAATGAAGTCGCCGTGGTCTACTAGGTAGTGTGTTGGCTTATTAGACTTGGAGACCTCGGTTCAAACCAAAGGTCAGGCTTCTCCAACTAAAGGAACTATGAAAAACTATTTCTTCGACGTCTTACTCTTAGCAGACTTCTGGCAAAAACTCTGAGAGCAAGTAAAATTGCCATGAAAAGTTTCTCATAAATCTGTCGTTCGGAATCGACTTTA